>CM021101.1:423690850-424290850 GCA_007115665.2 Sequoiadendron giganteum | reverse complement strand
ATAAGTGATGACCTAATTAAAGTATATAGTGGGTTGGATTAGCTAAACACATAACAAGACTAAAACATGCACCTCACCCTTGTCATTAGTGCTCTCAAAGGCTAAAGACGGGTGGGAAGACCTAGTTGGGAAGGTCACTACCTTGTCTTCGTGAAAGGTAAGTGGCTCCACATGAGTCACCCTATGGGATGACACCTTGAGATAGGTTGTCAAGTTAACCATAGATGGAGGTGGATCCTAGTGATAGGTATTTTGATTAATCCACATAGATGGAGTCGGCTCCTAGTGTTAGGTAGTTTGGTTAGTCCATGTAAGGCCATGCGATGACACTCTCCCACTGTGCCTATTGTATTCCCTTTCTCTTTTTGCCTCTCGAGTATTATTGTTGTTGTTTATGTTTTGATGTTGTTTTGTGTTGGGTAGTATTAGTCCTTTATGTTTTTTGACCTTGTTGGATGAGGGTCCTCTTGTCATCTCCTAGCACGAGGGGTGTTCCTTCAAGTTCACATGGTCGGGTGGAACATGCTATGCACCCATTAGGTTCCCCATCGACGATCATGATGTTAAGGAAATGTACCAGTTGCAATGGTTCTTGAGCTTTCCAGCTTTGGTGTTATGACCTATATTTCCTTAAGATGGATCTCATTATGTACTCTATTCATTATGGATGTATCATACTTGTATTGATGTACACTTCCCATTATTATAAGGGAAGCAGCTTTGTAATGTATTATTGGTTTCTTAATGTGTTGTATATGTGGAAATATATTCCATAAATGTAATTATGAACTTGGAAGTTGTAATGCAATAATATGATATTCATATATTTCTTTATCTATCTTATTTATGATTGGATGTATGTTATAGTTATATCATTCTTATTCACGCTTCTATTATTAATTTAATTTAGGTTTGTTTATCTATGTTGTGGTTGGGTTCATTTCGAGTAGTGCACCATGTTACCCCATTGGACTAGGTTGCTGTCATATGGTTTATATTAATGTTGAATTATTTAATAAATGTTAATGTAATAGTTGTTCTTAAAAAAAATAGTGTATTGTTAGTTGTTGTGTCCTATGGGGTTTGTGTGGCAGGGCGTTACACTTAGGAGTCATTTTGAGTCACAGTTCAGTTATACACAACATGAGATAGAGTTTTTAACTCTTTAAGCTTGATTTGCTTTAGTGGTGGACCCCATTTTCATGCATTTTCTATTTTTCTTGGGAGAGAGGTTTCAAGAGGATATTTTCACTTTCAGTTCACTATTACTTCCACCTCTTAGCACCTTAGGGTTATCACTCATTGTATATAGAGGAAAAGTGTAATGCCCCGGCATGCAACCCTAGAGGAAGTTTCAATTCACGATAAAAGTGTACAATTTTTTTATTTTATTAAAGTGAATTAAACATACATGTTCATCTACAATCAACAACATCCCCTAAGGCTATGTAACCGAGATTACTAAAACCCATACAACATACATCATTAAAACCATTGCATTTAATTACTCATGTGGTAAGCATTAATTCAACATACATAAACAACATAAGATAAGAATATAAACATCCATTACATAAATTCATAACTTATACCACTGGTTACATCACTCATTCCCAGAATAAGGCAATAATACAAAAGTATTACAATTACATAATTCCACCTCGTAAATACATGAGGGCTAAAATCACTTATACAATTAGAAATACAACAATTCTAGAATTAAAAACAAGAACCGTGAGCTATCCAACTGGATGTCTCACCATCAAGTACTGAAGATCAAGGGGGACCCAACGGTTTATGGTGCATGTTCCACCCAACCAAGTGGTACCCGAAGGTCCACCCCCCATGCTAAGAGATAGTAACAACGTAACATGGACAAAAATCTACAACCTCTAACCATAGGCAACTCATACTGACTCATACTAACACAACCAAACACAAGTACAACACAAGTATAACTCTCACATCACTGACATAAGTCACATTGCTTCCAGACAATAAAATAGATCAAGTATGTTCAGAGAACCATACACATAAAAAAATTAACAACTGTTGTCCTAGACAGAGTGTCATCGCATAGTTAGTCATGAGATCTCCTCTGGGCATTCTTCATAGGCTCTGGATTTCCTGGTGACCTCAACCGAACCTTGGCCCTCATGCTCACTCATGCAGAATCAAATACCTCTCGTAAGGACAAGATAGATGACTATGCCATTTCAGGCCTTCCCACTCATCCCAAATCTAAATGAACCCTTGTGTCTATGAGTGAGGCTAAATTATCTTGATTAGTGTGAAATGCATCCTAATCATCTAAGTACATTAATTTAGTTATCACTTGATTAAACTACTTCCAAAGGTTACCCTATCTTACCTCTTTGGGCTCCGGCCACTAAGGAAGCTACTCTTCTACTTGACAACACACAAACAAACTAATCACCAAGGGAATCATAAGTGCATACAACCTAGGCATCATAACCACTCCATCTCAAGGAGGAAACAAATAATAGAACTCACTCCAAACATATTGGAGGCAACAAGACACATAGTCCACTCCTTTCACAAGAGGTACAAAACATCCCCATTCGTGGAAACCGGGTAAATTACTGAAAAGACACCATGCACTACCCAAGGTAAAAACAACTGATTGACATAATGAATCGAAAACCCTCATCCTCTAAGATCCTCTAGAAGACTTACAATTTTAGACTAACACTTAATCCCATATCCCAAAATGCAACTTGACGACATAGCTACAAAAAGCATTCAAGTCATAATTCAAATCTAATATTTGGATTTCCTAAATCCATCCTCAATCAATAGGTAACATTGACAAAGTCAAAGACAATACAGGGTCAACTCAAATTATCATATAACCCTATTTCCTCTTCTATTATTGGAAATCTAAAACAATTAAACTTACTTCCCTTTACAAAATACAGAGAAAATAAATCATTTAAAGCAATCATGAGGAAGTTACTATTTTTGAATATTCTAAATCCATATCCCTTACATACTCTATTCTCAATAATATAATTTCCCTAATAAAAATAAAATAATTTAAAATAACTAATTGCCTCTTCAATATAATCAATTCCTAAATTTACTTTTTAAAACAACATAAATCCATGCAATTAAATCTTTTCAATTTTCTAACCACATTCTATATCTCTTTCAAATTTTTATAAAAAAAACATGCAATTTAAAAGAATATATCTTTTTCCTTATCTATTTGACCATGCATTCAAATCTTATCTTTTAAAATCCCCATTCACAATAATTACATGCACCTAACTAAAATAGGACAAAATATTAAACTATATATTTAAATATACATGTTCATGATATATATACATTAAATATATATTAATATATATTTAACTATATATATAAACAAAATATATACATTCATTAAATATATCTTCTATTATTTGCAAAATATCAAATTGTTTAATTCAAAATAAAATACACAATATTATCAATTTTCCAATATATATATATATATATACAATACTTACATAGTATGTATATATACTAATATATATACAATCTTAAATAAGATTACATATACCATAAGTTTCTAATTTATAAATTATAATACACACAATCACTTAAACATGAACGCATTTAAATATATATACACTATACATAATTTAAATGTTTATTTAAAAATTCACAAATAATATCATTTGAAATAAAACTATTTTAAATATAAAATTATACATTTAAAGTATATATACATAAGATAATTATATTTTAAGTTATATAATGACATATATACATTTACAATGTATATTTTAATTAAATAAATATTTGATATACACTGAATATACAACACAACTATTTATATATATATTTATATACATAATATATATGTATATATAATACTATATAAATATTTTATTAAAAACACCGAAATCCCCAATGAAAAGGACAGACGAGGCTATATCATTTTTTTTTCTTTATAAAACAAACCTTACACGGTGGGGCACCAATTGTACTAAGTACAGTCCGACCACTTCCCAAGAGTCATAGGAGGGGGCAGTGCTCCCTATGGACAACGTGTCCCCCTATGAGGTGGATGCATTGCCCATAGGCAGTGCTTTCCACATCGTAATGCATGTGGGCGGTGGGGGTTTGACCTCCCCACCAACCACTATAAACAAAAATCTCTTTTTTTAAAACTTAAAAAAAACTTTTAAATAAAAACTAAAACTTGCGGAAATTCGTGAATACCCCAAAACGCATTCCTAGAATGAAAACGCACAAATAAATTCTCCGTACGATGAGTTTCAATTTCACAAATAATATAATATATATATATTATATATATATGCAGCAACATATATATGTATATATATAAAATATATATATATATATAAATGATAATCTCAACATAAAAAATAAATTGGGGAAATTTTGTCAAAACATCCACCTACAGGTGAAGTTGTAAAACTTTTCAGAGAGCATTCTCATAATTTAAAGAGGTTTAAAAATAAATCTTTCAATCAATTTTCTCAAATTCATACACAAATAAAAGAACAAGGAATCTAAGAAAGATCTAGGTTACTTTCCAGAAGCTTTCAACAAACCAATCCTCTAGATTTTTCCACTGAAATTTCTACAGAGGTTTTAGAAATAAATTTATTTTCTACAGTGAATTAAATTTTCTAAAACAAATTTAAATATGTTGTTTTACCCATAAGTTTGATTTAATAACCAAACTAACAATCTCCTCAAATAAATTAAATTCTACAGAGGTTCCATAATTTCCCTGAAGAAAGTTCACAGGTAAAACAAAACTTCCAAAACTTAAATAATTAATTTCTATTCTCAAATAGTGATCTCTATTCCTAAATGAATTTAACAAGCAATTCTTTAATCACTGCCAATTTAATTTAAACAATTCAAGAACAATAAACCAGAGAATAAAACCTGGTGTTGAAGCTACAAAAAAAGAAGAATTTTGGTGCAGAGCCTCCTTCAAATATCTCACAATTTCTCTTCAACCGTGCAGTAAATCCAAGCAAGCAAACAAACAATCCAAAAGCACAACCAACATCAACAGAATTTTCCAATTTCAATTCCACAGGCAACAATTTCTTCCAACCATTCTCTGTGCAATTTTTCCAAAAATATCCTCTCAAACCTGAAGAAACTTTTCCTCTCCAAAATTCTCTCTGTGAATGAATTTGCAACCACCTTCTTTTAATTAATTAAACATGCACTTGTGGCATAAATCAAAAATATCCTCAACAACCAAATCCAATTTGCATGCAATATAAAAATTTTAAATATTAAATTAACTCCAACATTTTGAAAACTAACTTTCCTTTTAAAATTCAATTTCAAATTCTAATTTCATTCCCACAAATTGAAATAAACTTCCAAAATTAATTTTAATTCTTTTCTTTCTTTTAATTTTCTTAACATCATATTTAATTAATTAATTTAATCATTTAATAATTAAATTCAACCCCATGGATTAAATATAATTAATTAAATAAATTAAATATAATCAATTAATTTAAATAATAACTTCTATCCACAATTTCAATTTTAAATTAAATAACCATCAGCATAATTTAATGTAATAATTCTAAATATCTATTTCCAAATGAAGAATCCCTTCAGAATTAAATAACATTAAAACAAGGCAATCAATGACTCGACACACACGACTAACGACACACTATGGCTAGGGTGTAGACTTGACACAAGTTACCTAGCTACTATCTCCCGTTCAACTTAACTGTTGGATCGACACGCTCAAACCTATGAAACTAGGTGGAATCAATGTCATGTACCTACAAACCTGAAAACCAAGTAAACAACAACATATAATATAAACAACATAGAATACACATAGTGAAGAAGAAATCACGGAATCGCAGGGCGCTCGCAAGCGAGTGATGTGAATCCGTCCCCTTCACCAATACAATCATCAAAACTGACATTTCTATCTTATTCAATAATCTCATATAAAATCACATGTTATATCAACTAACATCATTACATCATTAAAGCATGTAAAACAAATCATCCGATAAACCACATCACACCAAAATAGTTCATCGCTCTATAAATAGTGATCAAATACACACACAAGATAAAGTATCTAAATATCCAGAAACATAAATCAAACAAAACAAGGACACATTGTCTAGTCTAGAAAGAAAAACGGAGGGATGTTACAAAAAGACAGTCTTTTTTCTGAGTTCTTATTTTTTTCCTTTGAATTCTATAAAGAAGACTTCTTTTAACTCAACTTTTTCCAGTTTATGATATTCAAAAAGTTTTACAGGTTATCTCAGAGTGTCAATTACAGACTTTTTCCTTCTTTTATTATTGCAATGTAGATATTAGCCTTCTTAGATTCAGGTGTTTTGTGTTTATGAATATTTTGGATGCAAATTTAATGTGTTTGATTTCAAAACCTTTTAAGTTTATGTCACATTCGTGAATGCATGTATACGAAAAAATCAATCTTAGTTGCAGGTCATAAGTTGTGCTATTATTTTATCCTCATCTTTAGGTTGTGAAAATACTATTTTCCTTCATAATTAATAAATTACCAGGCCTTCTTATGAATCGCTAATGTGATTAAATTTCCCAATCTGAGTTGTGAAAATAAACTTCATAATATTCAGTTGTGAATCAATCTGATCATTATATATTAATTAGGTGCATCACCCAGTTTAGATTTTAGTTTTTACATTCATTTCAGCATTCTCTTCCCTTTTCCATCCAATTACATTAAATAATAAAAAAATCAAAAAGGAAGCCGGTCAATAATCCAAAGGTTTACTTTCGTATAGGGTACCCACAACCTGAAGGTATTCCCATGTTTCACGAGATTGTTGAGCCTTTCGTCTTTGCACTCGGGTGCTAATCCTCATGACAACAACACTATTTGAATTTTAGGTTTGGTTGAAATAATTTAAAAAATAATATAGTGGGAAAAAGATTATAATGATAGTCACACACATTTTACTTTCTTAACATTGACCTATTTGTAAGTATCAAATTAGCTTTTAGATTTATGGTTCTATAATGCATAAATTATTTCTAGAGAGAAACACAAAGAAGTATAGAGTATTCTAGTGTTATTTATTTGTTAATTTTTATTTAAGAATAATGTATTTATGAACTATGATCACTTAAATCTTTTTTTTATTTATTTTTTCGACTTATCCATGATAGGGATTCCATTCCTTCCTATCCAATTAAGTTTGTCTTTTTTTTTTATAATTTTTAGTTTTGTGAGAAGTTGCTTTCTAACTCTCAAATTTATTAGAGGTAATATTTTATCACCACTTACAAGTTTTGAATCTTATCAAGAATTAAGATTTAGGAGGAATGATATTATGGGGTCCTTTTCAACCTATTGAAGCATAAACAATGTAATGAATAGATAATTGGAAAATAGTTGGTTGTTTCCCTAGAGATTTTCTATAAAATCTCAAGACCTACAGCAATATGTCAAAAAAAGAGAACATAACTATTTTGAATCGCACATTGTTATTTTCACATCCATTTGAATTGTAAGGCTAAAATTAGTTCTAAATACCACCTCATTCTAACCAATGAACATAATCAATATGTATGTTTAGTTGATAAAATCAATTCTAGACTTGCATTTCCCTCCAACATCATTAGAGAAGTTGAAATTTATTAAATAAATGATATATACATCTTGCTACTTCCAGTTGAAGCAAAAATATAAGTCGTTAAAACTAAGTTGACTTAATGAAATAAAAAGGTATTTATAAATATCAAAAATTAAGATTGTCCTGTTGTCAAACTATTGTTCTATGTAAAAATTTAGTGGATTGAGTTGTAGGGAGAACTATTTATGTGTATTTAGGATCCTTGTAAAATGATTCTAGGTTTCATTATTTTCTCTTCCACCTTTCTATAACATATTTAAGTTCTAAACTTAGCCAAATAACATAAATTTTATGATTGTTTAAAGGCTGACCTATTTCATTGCAATTTATAGATTGGAAATTACTAATCGATCTATATGATGTAATTATGTAAATTTAATGGTTGTTATCATTGTTTATAATTGTAATATTATATATATGAGTGAATTTATTTATTATCATTTTATTTGATTCTATAAAAGGGTTCTATATTTATAAAAGGGTTCTATATTTGGGGAGCTAGTGAATGAGGAAGTAAGACTTTTATCCCTATTCACCTAGTATCGAATGCAATTAGGAAATTATATTTGGGACTCAAATTTTTTGAAGCTTTTTGGTGTTATCATTGATGTCAACCCCTAGCTTTGGAGTTATTGGAAGCTTAAAGTTGTTAGTGTTGTCAACACAATGTTGTTGGTGTTGTCATTGTTGTTAACTTTTAGTATAGTTGTGGATATTGTTGGAGCCTACTTGTGTTGATGAAATTGTTGGTAGTATGGATGTGTTGTGGTTAATAATAATTTTTACATATGCTATAGATATTTGAAAAGGTGTTGGTAGTGTTGCATTTGGTTCACTTGGTGTCAAAGTTCTTTTGAGAAAATTTGAATAAAAGAGATTACAATGTGACAGAGTGTTGTTCAATGTTGTGCTCCACATTTCTTCATGGTTGAAGATATGCTTGTGCAGTTTGTATGTGGTGATTAGAGGTATTTAGAGGTTTTTATATCTAGAGTTATAGGTTCTGGATCATATGACAGTGAAAGTTGTGTTCACCATTGGGTGTGCCTGCGAAGAAGGTTGTCTGGGAGAAATGAGATTGCTCTGTATTTCTTCACATTTAAGTTTCTTTTCTTGAAAATTTGGGACATTCTTATTGTTGAACACCTATAATATTGAGATGGGGTTGAATCAGTATTCCATTAAACCATTTGATCATAATCCATCCAATTAACAAAACACATCTAACTATAACACAAAATGAAAGCATGAAACAATCACAAGATCACATGATACATGAACACCATTATTTGTTTATGGAAAACCCAAAAAGGGAAAAACCATGGTGAGGATTAGCTCAAAATATATTATAAATTGTTATAAGATATTACAAAAGGCTCAATACCAGTATAGACTATCCAATAAGGATCACATTCACACAAAAAAAGATAGATACAAAATAGAAATGTCCACACAACCAAGATGCGAACTGATACAAAATGCAGCCTCCTTGAGATAAATTCAATTCCTTTGAAGCTCAATATATTGACACCATGCACTTTATTAGATACAAAATACAAAACACTACTCTACTTTATACTCGCTCAACATTCACAATATATCTCCTACTATTTGGATCATACACATACAAAATTCACATACTCACATATTATGTCTCTTCTACAACTTCAAAAATGTCTTAAATATATACCCAATTTATTCACATACATCAATTAGGTCGGCCTAATTAGATGTAGCCCTATATTAAATCAAAATTAAACCGAAATTGCCTTGTTGGCTCCACATTTGAATCAAAAACACCTTCGAGCTTAAACCAAATTTGCAACACTTGATTTAGGTTGGCATGGACCTAAAATAGATCTCACTAACATCCACAATACATATTTAATGACCACAAAACATGCCAAGCATTAGGTCAACCAGGGATTAGACCTTATCACAAAATATATTTTAATTGATCAACACCAGCGATCAATCTGATCACATAATCATTCGCCATCTAGAATATATAATGTATTGAAACCTGTAAGCAATATCCAAAAATTACAAAGTCCAATTCCTATCACTAAAGGAATGCAAATCAAATTACTCATACCCACTTGCACTATACATAGCCAAAACTATATTCTGAACTATTGTCACTTATATCTTTCAAACTTTACATCCAAAACATCTGAAATCTCAAACATAGATGCACATAATGGTCAATAAATCCATATTATCACTGCATTAGATCTTATCATGTGAGAAAATGCAGACCAAAATACTAGATCAAAGTATATCCATTCTATTAATCATATTAGTATAGATATCAACAACCAATGCTAGCATCAATGAAAACACATTAAGGGGATCTTTCTTCATTATTTCAAAAATACCCCCTTTGTCATTGATGGCAACATGTGCCAAAAATGAGTCCAAAACTAAGTCTCCAAACTTCTCCAAAAACTTCAAACATCTCTAAAACTCCAAACATACACCATCTCCCCCTTTGACATCAACGACAACGGGTGTGCCGATAACATATATGTAATCTCCCCCTCAAAGAGTTAACCCAAAAAATTGAACCACTCGCATGTATAATGAAAATTTGGAAAACAAATAAAAAAATGAAATAATATACAAGTGAAAAGATAGTTAACCGAAGGAGGAGACACCTTCAAGCTCCTTGAGAATTGATTTCCAAGAAGACTTCCCTTCATTCCAAGTTCTCTTGGTTGTTGCAAGTGATATGTACAATGATTCCAAATCTACTATACTCTCCTCTCCCTCTTCTGGAGTAGTGGGGTTCATATTCATCTTTACAAGCTTTTCAACATTAGCTAGGGCACTTGACACCGGTATATGATTTGTTTTCACCAAGTCCCCAAGTTGTCCAAATCGCCTTATGATATCTTCTTTTTTCCTTTGTAATGTGAAGAATCTATTTTGTAGGTCTGAGATGGCAATCCAAGTGGTGTGATCTCTATCCTGAGCTAGATCATAAGCGTTGGAGGCATTGGTGATTTGTGACTCAATTGAGTCCATTAAGTCCTTAATGCCTTGAGTGGCATCTGACCACTTCATGCAGTACAAAAATAAAGTCTTTGCTTCATCCTCACATTCTTGAACTTCATTTATGCATTTGTCCACTTTATTATGTGTTGATGCACATATTTCTTGCAATTGTAGTAGCCTCTTCTTTGCAACCCTTGTTTCCACTTCATTTTTAATCTATCCTTTTAGACTAGAGGTGTACTCCTTAAGAGAATCAACCAAATCTTAAGATTTTCCATAGAAGTTAAAGAATTGTCAATTGAATAACCAGGAGTTCCTACAAAGTCTTTATACTTCATTTATTAGCTCAATTCCCTTTTGGTGAGTTTCAATTATTTCTTTCCTTTTAGAGGCATGAAAAACATCTCCAAAATCCAACTTCTAAATTGGTGATATCTTCTCCAGTTCCACACTTCCTTGATACATAGGTAGCTATAATAATTGAGGAGGTATTTCCGGTTGAAATCTTATCTATCTTGACAAAAGACCCCTAAGAGGATTGTCAGAAGAAGATTCTCCAGTGGGCTTGGGTAAGTTCGTGATCTTTTGAGATTCTTTTTCATTATTTATTTACTCAGACTCTTCTTCATTCTCTACTTTTCCCTCTTCACTAGAGGTTTTTTCCTTTTGCTTATCTGCATCCTCCTTCTTGGCATTGTCTTTTTTATTGTCATCTTTTTCTCCTTGTTCTTCTTCACCTCTCTCATTTTTATTTTCTTCATTGTCTTTTATTTTATCTTCATTATGTCAATCAGTGTGACCCTCAATGCCATCTGCATCATTCTTTTCCTTTTCTTACTCTACATCTTGTTTTTCATCGGTACTAGTAGGCTTATCAGTGTCTTCCGAAGGAAAAAAATTCTCCAGAGTAGCTTGTGTTTCATTTATTGGTGGTGGCAAGGACACCACATTCTCTGTAACTTCAAATATCGGTGTTTCTTCTCATATATGATCATATTTACCTATCTCTTCCATGAATTATTTGAATACTATAAAGTTTGAATTAAGAGGAAGATTTTCCTCTGCATCAGTAACCTTTTCCTCAACATTCTCCTTTTCTTGAGCTATATCGGATGTGGAAGTAGTTATCATGCCAAATTTCTCAACAATATCTTTGACTATCTTTATTGTTTCCTGCTTTAGTTTATCAACTTGATCCTTTTCTCTTCCCATAAGAATATTAACCCTTTTTTAGCTCTAAACTCTTTAGTATACACCTCTATTAGTGTAGCTTTATCATCCTCAAATATGAAGGATCCAATTTCCTCCAAGGCATGAGTTTTCATTTTATCTTCTACTTCAATAGCTTTATATTTTCTTTCTATCAAGGCATCACACACAACTCTAGGAACCTTCTTCTTGATATTGCTCATGTTAGCCTCTAAAAAAATATTATACTAGATAATAGCTTCAATGATTTTATTTCTATTTGTTTAATCAACTTCTTCATATAATTTTTTTGTAGCTTCTAATATATTTTCATAATGTAACATATTGTTAACTAAAACATCCAACTTCATGGGGGTGTGTTTCCTTATCAGAGGAGTCTTGACTTCTTTTTCTTCTCCTCGGTCTTCTTATGAACATATACAATGAATTCTTCCTTTTCTCTTTTTGTTTCTTCTTATTTTAAAGTGTCAACAATATCAACTTTTTTCTTTTTATCTCTAGTGCTTACCTCTTGTGAAGAACCTTCACCACTCTCAGTAGCATTGTTTCTTCTCTTTCTTGTCAATTGTTCTTCATGCTCTAAACCTAGCTTAATTTATTCTTCAACAAATACACTTAGATTCTTTTCTCTAAAGTATTTTTAATTTATTTCTCCTTGTAGAGGTAGTAGGGGTTGCTACTGGAGTCACATTCTTCCTCTTGCTTGTCCTTGTGCTAGGTCTAGTAGGAGTGATGATTTCTTAAATTATCGAAGCACTAGGCTCCATCTTCTTTCCTTTTTCAATGATAGTAGAAGTAGCTTCGAAGGACTTAGGTAGTGTAGAGATGTGGTGCAGTATAGGGTCTAGTGGGACCAGTACTCAGTGGACAATTCCACCTGGGAGAATGCAGAGGATATTGATATATCTTTTTTGCATTTGAGATTCTAGCATAATTTTTACTTCCTGCATATTATGACTTATGATACACTTAATGTTTAAGACTCTCTTGTGTGGATGTTTTGTAATAAGACATTGAGACGATGTCTCTTCCAATTGGGGAAGGATGTCATGTCTTATACTTTGATGTTGCTTGTTTTTTATTTATGTAGAACTGATATATGACTGAATGTGTGTGGTAGAACAAATAATAAATGATATGGTATTTTGAGAGATGAAATAAGAAAATGATTGTTTTAATTTTAAAAAAGTTGAAATGTATTTAATATAGGTTTATTTTCAAAGTGATGCAAAATAGAAAAGTTTTATTTGGATTAATGAATTAAATTGCTTCAATTTATATTTTCTTGGGTGCCCGAGTTTACTTGAGCTATAGGTTGTCGAAGACCAAGGGTGTGGTTAAGGTAGAGGAAGTTAACTTCCTAGCAGGGTTAAGAAGGAACTATAGACACTGAAAATTATCCTAAAGTCTACGAGCAACATTTTTCTTTAGTCGTCATCCTCTAATAATTAAATAATTTTTAATTATTCCTTATCATATTCCTTTATTAATTAAATGATTTTTTAATTATTTAATTAATTCACTTTCCAATCTTTATTCTATCCTAATCAATTAAAATAAATTAATTGCATCACTAATACCCCTTTCTTCAATAATTAAATAAATCATTATTTATTTAATTATTTATCTTTCATCACATGTCTATAGTCAGATAATAATTATTATTTGACCTTTTATTCTTCTATAATTAAATAATTGACGAAATTATTTATTAATGTGTCATTCTTCTCCTTTAAATAATTGATCCAAATCAATTATCCATATTTAATTTTTATCTCCTCCTTTAATTAAATTTATGAATTTAATCAAATCTCCTTTTTCATTTCCTCCAAATAAATTATTTATTTGCCACTTGTCATCCTCCTCCATTTTCGAATAAATTATTTAAAATAAATTATTTATCCCTCCATTTTGGTCAAAGATCCCCTATCATTATTTCATGTCATAGTCTACATGTCCTGCATGTCTGTCATAGTCGTCAGGCGTCATAGTTGTTAGCGTCATATCTTTTCCATGCATGGCATATTCTGGTTGCATCAATTTTCAATCGTAGATCTTGGCATCTTTCTAAAAACTCAATCTTGGCCATCCATTTCGTAACCTCCCTCTCATGAATCCTCATTTGTTGATCTTAGAATCTTTCTAGAAGAGCAATCTCATTCGTCCATTAGAATGGTTGTCTATAAAAGGAACATTTCTCCTCCATTTTTGATTGAACAACTAATTATCTCCAACTTTCTACTTACTATTTTGTAGGTATTTGCACATGTGAAGCAACAAATCTGAGGGAAAAGATTGCAAAAAGGAGAAATAAGAGAGCAAGAGAAATAATTCAAAATTCAAGCATGGGGAGTATTATGATTTAATGTTTTTATTTTTCTTATGCTTTCATTGTTTTCTCTTGTTTGGATGAGGTTAATAGTTTAGAAGTGTTGGTTGTCACTTAATCTAATGAGGTTAAAGGAGGAGATAGAAATTAAATATGGATAATTGATTTGGATCAATTATTTAAAGGAGAAGAATGACACATAAATAAATAATTTTGTCAATTATTTAATTATAGGAGAATAAAAGGTCAAATAATAATTATTATCTGACTATAGACATGTGATGAAAGATAAATAATTAAACAAATAATGATTTATTTAATTATTGAAGAAAGGGGTATTAGTGACGCAATTAATTAATTTTAATTGATCAAGATAGAATAAAGATTGGAAAGTGAATTAATTAAATAATTAAAAAATCATTTAATTAATAAAGGAATATGATCAGGAATAATTAAATAATTAAAATTATTTAATTATTAGAGGATGACGACTAAGGAAAAATGTTACTCGTAGACTTTAGGACATTTTTCAGTGTCTACATTTTTCCCCTCTTTAAAATAATGCAGTTCATCACGTTGTGTCAAAGAAATTTAATTTTGAAAAATGCCCCAGTGTAAAGAGAAAGGGGAAGGATGACCAAGAGGGTTGTGGTATGCCCCCTCGAGAGGACATGCAGGCTCAAAGAATACGAATGTGCTCTCGAAATGGAAGATAAGACTAGAGGATGAAAGATAGAAGAAATGTTAGCATGAAGGAGAAAACAAGGGAGATGGGATGTTAGCATGAAAAGGGGAAAGAAGATAGATAGGAAATGATAAGGGAACCAACTTTCATGCTTACATTTTTATATTTATCATCATTGGTCGTCAAAAATGTCACAAATGGACCACAAACACCAAGGTGTGCAAGGTGACCATTTGGGAGAGACAAACAGTCAAAAAGACAAGGAATGCCCCAGCTCATACTAGGGACCCGATTGCCCCAGTCTTTTTGCCAAGACAAACCATAGACAACAAAAAAAGAAAAAAGGCCATGGTCCATCATCATCCCTCTAAATCCATTGATAGGACATCCTTGAGGAGACTAGTAGCATGTCCCAAAACCAATCGAAAAGATAGGAAAAATCAGACCAACAAAGTGTTTTCCAAGATAGTGTTTTCCTATGATAATGATGATTGTTTGATTGGTTGATTAGGTTGACCAAGATGACTGAGTTGATTGATAGGTTGATAAGGATTGATAAAGTGATTTGATTGACCATGCCTAGCCTCAGGAAGGACACATCCTGATGAAGGCAAGATTGATTGACTAAGATGATAAGATTGAGTGGTGTGACGAAGTTGATTGATAATGATAATGCCCGGTTTCAGGAAGGACACATCTTGATTAAGGAAATATTGATTGACAAAGTTGACAATATTGTTTTATTGTTTGAAAAAGATTGATGAATATGACCAAGCAATGTGGCGATACCCAACCGCAGGAAGGACACATCCTATTTAGGTAGAGGACACATCTGATAAAGTTGACCAAGTGACAAGTGTTGACATGACACCTAACTGCAAGGACACATCTTGCTTAAGGTAAATGAAAAGGTTGAGAAAGTCTAATCCCAGGAAGGACGTAACCTGATAAAAGACAAGAGATAAGACCGAATGAGACAAAAGACATAATGCCCCATTCTGATATAAGACTAGTGACCTGATTGAGTTGATGATAAGATAATTGATTGATGAAAGATTTAATTTGTTTGTTGTTTCTTGATGTAGTTTGAATGATGATTTCTTTCAGATCAAGCACACGATCCAACTCGATGAACCCTAAAGGACTTGACCTAGGGGGCCTTGGGGGCTCATCAATAGATGGCCTTGCCTATGTAGTAGTGCACACTAACCTCATAGTTTGACATGACTTGAATTTGTCTTATTCGACAAAATACTGAGTAATGATTTTATTTTGGACAACCTAAAGGGACTAACCTAATGCGTCAGGGGATCATTTAAGATGAGCCCCTCCTATGTAGCAAATGCATAGAGGCAACATAGTTCGACACGACTAACAAAATCGATTAAGACTAAGACTTAGATTTAGACTCTCTTTTTTTTTGGGAGTTTTGATTTTTTTTGGATTTTTTCAGGATATTTTATGAATTTTTTTCAAGACATTTTATGATTTTTTTTTAATTTTGAAGCTTTTAAAGGGTTGATACCATGTATTATTTCTCATGAAGATGCAAGTCAAGGAATTTCCCCCAGTCAAGTATAGGACCAATTTACTATTTACAAAGGGAAGCAACGAATGCAACAAATGGATATGAAAGCGAAAGATGCTAAATGTCAGTGGTCTTCAATCCATGGAAAGGATGACGCTTTATTATGGATGAATGAGAATTTATTATGGATGATAACTATAAGGATCATGGAAAATGCATGTGAAATATACCCACAATCAACTAAAAAGGAATGCACAATGACCCAAGGATGAACATGATCTTGCCCCTAGTCAAGCTAAAAACCAATTGATAGGTGATGGTGATGATGATGTTGTTTGATATGGGAAGGACGCATCCCAAAACAATATGAGGATTGAAAATATATATCCCATGGATTATAATGTAACTAAAGGACCAAGGTTTGCAATAGGGCTAGGAACAAATCCAAGGAATGTTGTGGATGATGCACTAGGTTGCATAGCAAGATTGTATGGATTAGACTCATTGCATTTGGAATGACTAACCTTAAAACTAGATGGGATTATGGAGGGAACTTGGATAAGTGGATTAGAATCCTTAAACCAACGACAAGGGAAAACCAAGTCTGACAATAGGTATGAAAGAATAATGGATTTATCTTGGAAAAAGATAGGAGACATAAGGATTATTTTCTAAAAGAATTAACATATGATCTCCAAGGACTATGTCGCATAGGAACAATTTGTTTTCTCTGAGATATGGGTTTGGATAAATTTTATGAAGGAAATGACATGATATTTTATGGGTAGTGTATGACCAAGGATAGACATGTCAATAATTTTCCCAAAGCATGATTTATGTGTGTACCCTATTTCTTATCAAGATCAAGGTAGGTGGGAGAATGGATGGAAATGATAGGGCTTACATGGATAGGTGAAAGTTTCATGAGAAAGACATGAAAGATGAGACAACTTGCCCCCAAGTGTAATGATCCACATAGATAATTTCTCTTACACATGACGCCTGTTTGCCAGGTTTTCATCATGATACTTATCCAAAGCGCCATAAAAACGATTTTCACTATTGGACAAAATTTTTCTCTTTACTATTTTTTTTTCTTGATTTTTTATATCAACTTGATGTTCTGGATGATCATTGATTGCTTTGAATCCTTTGGTGGTGTTGATGTAGATACTGGTGCCATGATATTCCAATAATAACCTTTATGAAGTAGTTGCATTGTTAGGATCATAGCACTTGAATACAAGTGTTTGATGCCATTGTGATCCTTATTGATACTAGAGTTGGCCTTATCAAAATACGCACATCGTGATAGAGTACCATGGGAGTCCTTATGATAAAGAGTTTCTGCCAAGATGTGATGGATTCGTGAGATATGATTTTTGGAATGATGGATGATGGTAGCCATAGAAGGATTATTTGGATGTTTGGATGTAGCAGTTTTTATTTTCCAAACTTGGGATGGTGGATGATGGAGTTTGGAAGTTTGATTAGGATAGCATTTGGAACCAACAATTTTATATGCCTTACCTGATGACCATTTTGAAGGAGGTGGGAATTTATTATATGTGGGAGTCCTCTTTTCTTGTGGCTCCATATTTTGATTTAGAATATTATCTTTTATTGATCCATTTTTCTTTGGGGTCCATTTTAACTTCATTTGTCCACTTGTATTTTTGTTTGATTCAATGGCTTTCGACGTTTGATTTTGAACTTTGGATTTATAATAATTTTATTTTTGTTGGTTCCAAATTGAAGATTTATTCATGTTGGAATGATGGTTTATGGTATGGATGGAAGGAGTGTTGGCAGCAACCTTATGAAAAAGACTACTCATGGCCCCCATTTTGATGTTTATATCAAATAAAGTTGCCCCCAATATCAAGGAGGTACCACTAACATCATTTGATTATTTGATTGAAGAATAACCAAGACCTTGATGTCTAGGATTTTCATAAAATTGTATTGCTTCTATAATGCCTTGCTCATGTAGGCCTAGTCCTTTTCCTTGATACTGCATGCTCTGATAGATTCTGTTTGCAATGAGGTATTTTTTATTTAGAAAACAAGATGCTAACCCATCATTTTTGTATGTGGAAACTATTACTTGGAATCTCCTCATATGCAAGAAATCCTTCTTTGACAAAGGTGGATGCTCCTAATTGATAGGATTTTTTGGCTTTATCATTCATCATGCTTGTTTCTTCTTGATCATTTCAGATGTCGATTTGATTTGTGGTAGATTCTGTATCTTTTTCTTTGACTTGATCCATAGTAGCTTCTTTGTGTTCTCCTTTGACTTGATCAATAGTAGCTGCTTTATGCTCTTCTTTGATGTTATCCATATCATTGATTTGATTATCTATGTGTCCAAAGGAGGCAAGTGTCTCATTTTGGTAAATGGAGGTGTTTTGTGTTTGGATGGGATCATCTTCAAATGTTTGGTCATGGATGGTATAAAGGTTGATGAGAGGATCATTTTGGATTTCTTGTTCAATGGTAGGATCTTGGTCAAAAATAGGTGTATCTTGGAGAACATGGTTGTGAATAGACTCTTGAACAAGGATAGGTGTATTTTGGATGCCATGATTATCTAGAAGGACTTCTTGGATGGACTTAAGGATGGGATCATGAGATGAACTGCTTCGATCTTGATATGAAAGTGAAGCTATGATGTCATGCTTTGGACTTTTATTTTGACATCTATCCCAAGGTGTAGGCAATGTGATGTGGTTTTTGAGACCCTGACCAAATGTATTTTCTGACCAAATGTAGCTTGGGATGAGTGGATGGAAATGGGCTAGTGGATGATGGACTAGGATAAGATGTGGAGGATTGGAATGGACTAGTGGAAGGTTGGTTTCCCTTGTCAAAGTTAAGATAGGGATGACTAATGGATATTTGTTGTGGATCAATGACATGGATTGTGCTAAAGGACTCTTGATAGTGAGATTAGATGGATGAAGGACTAAAGCTTATGGATTGTTGGTAAGAAGGGTATGTGAGTGGTTGGTATTGACGATTGAGAATTGATTGGTATTTAGCTTGACTACAAAGAAGGTCAAGGTAGAGTGAAGACATGATCGTGAATTTGGATTAGAATGGATAAGGAAAAATTAGTGAGGACCATACAAAAATTGTGACCTTTGGATGACAATGCAAGGTTCCAATGCAAAATGGATATGAAACTATGCTATTTTTTTGTGATTTTCAAGGATATACGGATGCAAAGTGCCAATGTACCTAAGACCAAGATTAAGGAATGGTGGAATGATAATGACCCTATTACCAAGTATATGATATGCAAGGATGAACCTATGGGTAAATGCAAACTAAAGATGCAACTAATGGAAGATTTGAGCAATTTTATTTTTGGTTTTTGATAGAGGTTGTTTGATATCAAATTGGACAAGTTTGGTCTTGGGTTTTAAACTGCAAAATTTGGAATTATTTCAAGTTGAATGCGTATCTTTCCAGATTTGTGTAATGGTGTTTGTTTGTTTGAATGCTTGAGAAAACACTTGGAAAACACAATATTTTATCCTTGATCAAGCACAATAAAGAAAAGCACAATCCTAGGTTAGGCAAGGACAATATTTGCTAGATTCCACGTGGGTTTTCCCAACTACACTTATTCTTAGCGTGTGAATCCAAAAGCTTGGCCGCACATGCTCCCCCTTAAATTGCACTCACCTCTCAGGCCAACCAAGCTTCCAACCCCCATAAAACTCCCATGGCAGGTTGATCACCTCTACTAAGAACTGTGAGAATGTGGATGCCTTCACAACAATCGTTGTTGCGCTAGCAAATAGAATGATTTTGGCAACTACACAAAGGTTTTTAGTTCAAGACCCCATTGGAGTGGCCATACATGGGGCACAAGATTAAGCTCCATTTAGGAGGCACTCCATCTTGAAGAGGTTACGCTCAACAGGGTTTTGGGGAGTACTACTTGGTCTGTATGAAACATCTGCACTTGTAATCCTAGGCTTTCCTTTATGATTCACATTTATATATCGATCGGGGGTAGCCTAGCCAAAGAGCTCTATTGCCGATTTGAGTCACCTTGGGGTGAGTACTTTTTCTCACCAAGGAAAGCCCAAGTTCTAGAGACAATAATCATTTCTCTTACACCCAGGATCGCATAAATGCACAAGGGGAGATGATACTTCAATTATTGCATCAAAGTGTAACACAGAATTGAAGACACTTGTAAATTTAATTACCAAATGATAATGTGAGGAGGACACACAAGACACTTTGTTTATTTTAAAAGTTTAACTTGATGTGAAATAAACAAAGTTTATTTTAAGCCAATGATATGAGATGCATGTTCATTTTAACCAATGAGTGTGCATGCAAATTGTGTTCATTTTAATCCCATGAAATGAAATGCATGTTCATTTTAACCAATGAGTGTGCATGCAAATTGTGTTCATTTTAATCCCATGAAATAAAATGCATGTTCATTTTAACCAATGAGTGTGCATTCAATCTGTTGTAGTTGAAAACAAATAAAATTGATTATGCCTAAAGAAATGAAAAACTCATTTTATTTTATTTTCTAAAGAAAACAGTTTTTAGACTCCCTCCAAACTGTGCCACATACTAAAAACAATAAAATTAGTAACTCAAAAGAAAAGTTTAATGACAATAGAAAATTAAAACAACCATAACTTTTTTAAAATTTAACGAAATTTTAAATTGTTTGAATCCATGGAGGGCTAAAACTCAAACCTTCAAAACCCATAAATTATTTTTCCAAGATTCTGCATGAAAAAAATGTTATAGGCAAAAGAAAACTCGGGTTTCAATAGCTAAACTTAAAAAACAAAAAATACTAAAACAGCCATAACTTTCTCAAATCTTAACAAAATTTTAAACTATTTGAATTTTTGGAAAGCTAAGAACGAGGCCTACAAAACCCATATAATAGTTTTTAAATATTTTATGTGCCCATTTTTCTGTGCTCAAAATAATATGATAGATTTTGTACAAATTCTCAGTTGTAACTTGCAAAACAACAAAAATTAATAAATTTATCTGCAAAATTGTAAGATTCACGTTAGGTTTACCAATGTAAGATGGGGAAAATTAAATAGCATTATATTAAGTGACAACCAACACTTCTAAACTATTAACCTTATTAACGAAATGTAAGATGGGGAAAATAAAATAGTTCGGGACCCCCGTTCGAGTGGCCATACATGGGGTACAAGATTAAGCTCCGTTTAAGAGGCACTTTAGCCTGAAGAGGTTACGCTCAACAAATTTTTGGGTAATACTACTTGATTCGTATGACACATCCACACTCGTAATCCTATGATTTTTCTTAGGATTCACATTTATATACTGGTTGGGGGTAGCTCGACCAAATCTCCAACTTTCTACTTACTATTTTGCAGGTATTTGCACATGTGAAACAACAAATCTGAGGGAAAAGATTGCAAAAATGAGAAATAAGAGAGCAAGAGAAGTGATTCAAAATTCAAGCATGGGGAGTATTATGATTTAATGTTTTTATTTTTCTTATGCTTTCATTGTTTTCTCTTGTTTGGATGAGATTAATAGTTTAGAAGTGTTGGTTGTCACTTAATCTAAACATTGTCCTAAACTCGATTGGGGGCAATTCCTTGACTTGCATCTTCATGGAAAATAATACATTGTATCAACCCTTTAAAACCCTCATTAAGATGGGGAAAATAAAATAAAAGTAAAGGCCAAAACTAGAATGGTTTGGGTCCCTAAGAAAAAGGAAAACAAGTCAAATGAGGCATCTACATCTCAAAAATCCCAACCATCCACTTCCACCTCAAATTACCACTCTATTCAAGAATCTCATTTGAGATTGTAAACATGTGATGATGTTTTAGTTGTTTTTGCATCAACAACTCTGTCATTGACTACATTCTTGTTCTTTACCCAAAAAGTTGTCTTGTTGTTTGAATTTGATTTTTGATCTCTATCATTATTAAGTTTTATAGTTCCATCATCAATGAGAGTTTGTTCGATTCGAAATCCCATTTATATGGCTTCGTCAAAGGAATCCAAGCATTTGAGGCAAAGTAGTCTTATAAATCATCGGTTTACAACAAAATAGTGAAGGTTTCCCTTTTGGAAGGTCCTTCTAAATTGTCATCCATTGACCCAAACCCATTGCCCTCCATTTTTGATTGAACAACTAATTATCTCCAACTTTCTACTTACTATTTTGCAGGTATTTGCACATGTGAAGCAACAAATCTGAGGACAAAGATTGCAAAAATAAGAAATAAGAGAGCAAGAGAAGTGATTCAAGATTCAAGCATGGGGAGTATTATGATTTAATGTATTTATTTTTCTTATGCTTTCATTGTTTTCTCTTGTTTGGATGAAGTTAATAGTTTAGAAGTGTTTTTGTCACTTAATCTAAACATTGTCCTATACTCGACTAGCGGCAATTCCTTGACTTGCATCTTCATGAGAAATAATACATTGTATCAACCCTTTAAAACCTTCATTAAGATGAAGAAAATAAAAGAAAAGAAAAGGCCAAAACTAAAATGGTTTGGGTCCCTAAGAAAAAGGAAAACAAGTCAAACGAGGCATCTACATCTCAAAAAATCCCAACCATCCACTTCCACCTCACATTCCCACTCTATTCAAAAATCTCATATATGAATTTAATTAAATCTCCTTTTTTATTTCCTCCAAATAAATTATTTAAAATAAATTATTTATTTGCCACTTGTCATCCTCCTCCATTTTCGAATAAATAATTTATCCCTTCATTTTAGTCAAAGATCCTCTATTATTATTTCATGTCATAGTCTGCATGTCCTACATATCTGTCATAGCCGTCGGCGTCATATCTTTTCCATGCATGACATATTCTGGTTGCATCAATTTTCAACCGTAGATCTTGGCATCTTTCTAGAAACTCGATCTTGGCCATCCATTTCGTAATCTCCCTCTCATGAATCCTCATCCATTGATCTTAGAATATTTCTAGAAGATCAATCTCGTCCGTCCATTTGAATGGTTGTTTATAAAAGAAAACCTTTCTCCTCCATTTTTGATTGAACAGCTAATTATCTTCAACTTTCTACTTACTATTTTGCAGGTATTTGCACATGTGAAGCAACAAATCTAAGGGCAAAGATTGTAAAAAGGAGAAATAGGAGAAAAAGAGAAGTGATTCAAGATTCAAGCATGGGGAGTATTATGATTTAATGTTTTTATTTTTCTTATGCTTTCATTGTTTTCTCTTGTTTGGATGAGGTTAATAGTTTAGAAGTGTTGGTTGTCTCTCAATGTAATGCTATTTTATTTTCCCCATCTTATAGGAATAGATCTTTCGCACACACACGAGCACTTAGTAACATGTAGATGCATTTAGTATTTAATTTAGTTAATTGTTTATATTGTTCACACTTAAAAATATTTAATTAAATTAATTGGTAGTGAAATAAAAGTGCAAAGAAATAAAAGAATTAATTAAATATTTCATTTGTAGTTAAAGGATATTTCTTTATTATTTATTCATTTGTAATTAAATGATATTTCTTTATGTCTTTATTGAGGATAAATATGATGCATAAAAATAAACCTTGTTTAATTTCAAAATTAGGTTATTAGAAAACTTGAAGGAAAATCTTTAAAAGAGGGGAAAAATTATAACTGAAACACACAATAGTTTTCATAATCTTATTTTTCTCTGCAAAACAATAACTGAAAATGGGCACTGGGAAGTAGGTTTGGAAGCACAGTAATTCAAGAACGGTGGAACAAAGAGAGGAAAGCTTAAAATAGGAAAATCAATTGAAAACGAATTCTAGGTTTTCAAATTCTTTTCCAATGCTTTTCAATTTAAAATCTATAAATAAATGATTATTTGTGGAAAGATTGAACTCCTTCATTTAAAACCCCAATTGTTTATATATGTTGAAATCATGTATTTAATATTCAAATGTATAAGTTTTTGTATTAAATTCTATAACAACACTATAAAAGTTTATTTCTTTTTGCTTATTCTCCTTGTAATATATATACATATATATATATATGTCTATATATATGTGCATAATATACTATTATACTACTACAAATTGAATCCCCCTTTCAGAAGTACAAATTTATTTTCAGTGAATTAATGAAATGTTATTTTTACCAATAATGCAAACAATATTATCATGTGTATATATATACATTTATATTTATAATTCCACTGGGTTTATATATTCCTCTAAATGAGTAATTGATACTATGTTTTGATTCAAAAATCACTGAATTGGAAAATTGTTGGTTTTATTTCCAATAGGGGGAATTCTTTAAGGTTTTGTGAAGGCTTTAAAGCCTCCCCAACCATGGGAATCAACACTATGGAGGACAATGGCCAACCCATAAGTCATGGCCTATTGGAAGGGCACTGCCTTCCATAGGTAGTGCCTCCCATGGAAGGTCATCGCCACTAGACACAACCTCTATGTTGTTTCGTAGCCTTAGTATAAATTGTTTCGCATAAAACATTCACTGGGATGATAGTTATGCCTGTGTTTCTATATAGTTGCAACTTTGTTTATGTATATATATATACAAATATTTTTATGTATATATATATACAAATATTTTTATGTATATATTGATGTTTACAACTCATGCTAAAAAATTTAATAATAAATTGCATATATATATATATATGTTTGTGTAAATATATTGAAGTATATAAAACATGTGAGGAATTAAAAGAATATATGAGTGAGGATGCATTGGGCATAGATAATTTTTATTATTTGTTTGCAAATGTAATATATCTGAAAATGAAATTACTTTAGTTTGTAAGTATGAATTTTGGTTTATATATATATATATATATATATATATATATATATATATATATATATACATACACATATGTATATAAATATATATATATATATTATGTGTAAGAGCTAGAATTAAATTTTGAAAAGAATAGTCATACAAATATGACTTAGAATGATGTGATTCTAATTTTAATTGATACATGACTGAATACATGTAAATATGTATATATCTTTATATACATATGCGTATTCGTGAATGAGCAAGTTGTTACTTTCTAAAATGTATATATATTTCTAATTTGAGAGTGTTTCTTTTGATTATGTATAATCTATAATTCTTAGCTTAAACTATTAAAAATTGGAAATGATTTTTTGGATTTTTTTTAAATGCAAATAGAAAGGTATACATATGCATTTAATTGCTATTAGCCATTGGAGTGATAGAATATTGATCAAATCGAGACAATTGTGAAATGTAAAACCAGCTGTAGAATTTATTTCTTGTGAATTATATTCTTATGCAAATCAAATAGAGAACTTAGGATTTATAATGTGTTTTTTTCTGAAGAACGCCTAAATTAGTGAATGTTTGAGTCTTATACAATTTGTGAGATGCCTTGTATTATTTTTTCTTTTTTATGAGATCAATTCTGAGACAATGTCGTATGTGGGATCCAAATATGGTAATTTACCTTTTCTTAAATTACCATTTATATTTTAATGCTTGGCCAAGCTACCGTACCAATGAAATAGATGGATAAAAATCCTAGAATTATATGTTATATATGTCTCTGCCACATCCTGCATGTAAGTAATATGTTATTCTAGTTTAGGAATGCATATAGGAATCAGACACACATTGATAGATTCCCTTCTGCTTTATTGTACCAAGTTTCTAGGCTCCTCGTGTAGGGTTGATTATTTCTTCGAGTTAGGAAGAAACCTAAGAGATTCTTGTACTTCATGGTTGGGTGGAAAAGGTGCCTTAAACTCACTCTTGGCCTCAACTTGTGAAATATTAGTGGAGTCATGGAGGTTGAGGATTAGAGTTTCATTATGACATTGATATACTTCTTATATTACTTTTTTATGCCTTGCTTATCCAATTTGTAAAATGTAACTTAACTTCATGGATGTAATTATTGATGAGAAATTATTTATGTAACATTTAAATAAATGTATTGTAACACCCTCTTGGTGTATGTGATTGTAATTCATTATTGAACTTTCCTTAGATCATTTATGGATAATTAATGCTATATATTTATCACTTTTTCCTAATTTGGAATGTACATTGCTCTTGGTAATATTTTTGTTTAGTATGTGAGTTTTTTGAGCTTTACATTTTGGAATCAAAGCATCTAGGTTAAACTCTAGGACCTATGCCTAGAATTATGCTTAATTTTATGTTTTCCAAAGTAATTATGATGGATATTAGGACTTATCATCATGGAGGAGGATCCCATGTTGATAAGAATGATAGGTTGGATCATATCTTAGCCTTGTTGAGTTGACAGGAGGCTAGGATTGACAGCCTGGAACAGGAAAGGTGAGCAGGCCAACCAAAGTGGAACTCTAGTGGAAATGAAGGTAATACAAATGGAGAACAACCAAAGACTAAAGGAAACCTAAGTAAGAAAGGAAAGGTGGTTGAAGATTTGGGAAATGACCTCAAAAAGGTCACCTCGCCAAAATTTGATGGAAAAAAATTTGTGGATGGGGCAGAAGCATGGGTGATTGAGATGGAGAAGTATTTTTCCCTACAAAATTTGTCCAATGAGACTAAGGCTGAATGGGGATCATATCAACTAACTAGTGAAGTTGTCACTTGGTGGGATAATGAAAAGGCTGAGAAGCAGTTTTTGCATAGAAAGGTGACATGGGAACAATTTCTATAGTTGTTTAGAAAAAGGTGGCTACCACAGTTGTATTTTGACAAAAGATGAATGAATTCCAAAATATCACTCAAGGGGGGATGACAGTAACTTAGTATTGGGAAAAATTCTCCCACTTTCTCAAATATGTACCCTAGTAGTAGCTTGACGAGAGGTTCCGGGTTCACAAATTCATCCTAGGGCTTAGGCCTCAAATTGGAGCTGAAGTAGACATTCATAATCCTTCCACCATGGATGAGGCTTTTGAGAAAGCAACCAAGCAGGAATATAAGTTACAACAGGTTGCAAACTATAGAAAGAGTAGAGATGCTAAGTATGGTAACAGGAAATCTCAAGGAAACTATCAGAGTAACAGTAATCAAAATCAATACAATCAGGGCAATAACAATAATAGACAGATCAAGAATCTCAAGAGGGGTAACAATTCTCAGGACTGCAATGATGACAAACAAAACAACAATAAGAGGGAAAATTACAATAACAACAACAATAACAGGAGAGATGCTTCTGACAGACCCAGATCACCCCACAGAGGTTGTTACACATGTAGAGGTGAGCACTATGCTAGTGTGTGTCCTTAGAGAGTGAATAATATGAAGAATCAAAATCAACATCACATCCATGTGGTGGTTGATAATCGCCAAGCTGACTTCTAGGCTACACCAATCCAATTTTTGGGTAATATTTTTGGATGCCTTGTTTCTATCTTAATTGATACTAGAGCCATTAAGTGTTTTGTAGATCCTCATGTTATTTCCATATTATCTATTAAGTCGAGATATATGGATAATTCATGGAAGGTCCAATATGGAAATAAGGTAGAGAGAATAGTGGAGCAATGTCTAGCTTGCAGCGAACTTGAACTTCCTAGCTTTGAGACATAGGTCAATTTGTATGTAGCACCCCTGGGGTCATATGATGTAATCTTGGAAATAAATTGGCTTAATGAACATAAGGCCCTCGTTGATTGTGAAGAAAAAATAGTGAAATGTTTAGATGGTTTGGCTAACTGTTTTGAGATTCATGGTTTAAAAAGGCCTTTAGAACTCAAATAGATCTCTTCCATGCAGCTAAAGAAGGCTAGTAAAAAAGGGTTCACTATCTATGTAGTAAAGGTTAGGGACCTTGATAGCTTGGATTTTTCAGCTAATGACCATCCTATTCTGAAGGAATTCCATGATGTTTTTCTCGATGAGCTGACTGAACTACCACCTAAGTGAGTATTTAATTTCCCAATAGACTTGATACCTGGAGCTGTGCCTCAGTCTAAGGCACCATATAGGATTAACACTACTGAATTGTATGAGATGAAGGCCCAATTACAAGAGTTGCTTAACCAAGGTTTTATAAGGTCAAGTGTGTCCCCATGGGAAGCACCTGTCATATTTATGAAGAAGGATGGGACCTTAAGGTTGTGTATTGATTATAGAATGGTTAAAAAGGTTACCATCAAAAATAAATATCCACTCCCTAGGATTGATGATCTATTCGATCAGATGAAAGGGTCTAAGGTATTATCGAAGATTGATCTGAGGTCAGTATACCATCAACTAAGGATAAAAGATGAAGACATTTTCAAATCTGATTTCAAGATGAGATACAGGCACTATGAATTCATGGTGTTACCATTTGGGCTAACCAATGCCCCAACAAATTTTATGAATTTGATGAACAACATCTTCTGAGACTGCATAGATGAATTTGTCCTATTTTTCCTAGATGATATCTTAATATATTATAAATCAAAGGAAGATAATGATAAACATATAAGGATAGTGTTGCAACGTTTGAGGGATCATAAGCTTTATGAGAAGATGTCTAAATGTAGTTTCTACCAAAATGAGGTGCACTATTTGGGACATGTTTTTTTCGATGGGATAGCAATGAACCTAGATAAGATCAAGGAAATCATGGAGTGGCCATCACCGCAAAATGTTTCAAAAGTTTGAATCTTTATGGGACTTGTCGGCTATTATAGGAAATTTTTCAAGGGGTTCTCAACAATCATAGAACCCATCACCGTACTCCAAAGGAAATGAAATAAATTTGAATGGAGTGATAAGTGTGAAAAGGATTGTTAGTTGTTGAAGGAGAAACTTACTTCTGCACCTATCTTGATTCTATCGAATCTAAATGGGCACTTTACAGTGATAACATATGGTTCAGGAGAGGGTGTAGGAGTAGTTCTCATGCAAGATGGACAGGTGGTGGCTTATGAATCAAGGAAATTGAAACAACATGAAATGAAATATGCACCACATGATTTGGAGTTGGTTGCCATTGTGCATGCCCTTCAAATGTGGAGGCACTACCTTTTGGGTAAGCCTTTTGAACTAAAAATAGATCATTCAAGACCGCAATATATTTTTACTCAACCCAACCTGAATGGTCATCAAAGGTGATGGTTGGAGTATTTGAGTGAGTATGATTTTGACATTGAATATATAAAAGGAAAAGAAAATATAGTAGCAGATACCTTGAGTAGGAGGAGACATCTTGCAGCTATGATCACTATAAAGTCAAATTTTAGGTAGCAAGTGATTCAAGCTTTGTTAGGAGATGAGCATCATGAAAGGATGAAACAAGCCCTAAAGCAGGATCCTTTAGATCATAGATATGTTCGATATATGTTTGATACTGATGGAATATTAAGGTACTAGGGACAGATGTATGTTCCTAACTGAGTAAGATTGAGGGAGTTAGTGCTAGAACAATTTCATAATGCACTGTATTCAGGGCACCGTGGCGTGACAAAAATGCTCGAGGAACTCAAACCATTGTATTTCTGGCTAGGACTTAAGAGAGATGTTACTGCTTTTGTAGCTTGATGTTTGGAATGCCAATGAGTTAAGGCTAAGCATGTGCATCCGATAGGACTTATATATCCACATAGGGTGCCAGAGTATAAATGACAGGTAATCACTATGGATTTTATTCAAGGGTTGCCTATGACAAAGACCCGACATGATGCCATTTTGTTTGTGGTAGATAAATTGATGAAAGTAGCTCACTTCATCCTTGGGAATCTTAAGGATGGATCCTTTCTCTTAGTGAAGAAGTTTGTGCAAGATATTTTCTAGTTGCACAGAGTGCCAAAGATGATTATCTTAGATCGTGACACTCATATGACCTCTAGGTTTTGGACTACATTGAATTCTTCTTTGGGAACCAAATTGAACATTAGTTCAGCTTATCATCCTTAGACCGATGGTCAGATGGAGAGGGTGAATTAGGTAGTAGAGGATCTCCTCAAGATGTACAGCATGGAACAAAATAAATGGGAGGAGTACCTACCTTTAGTGGAGTTTTCATATAATAACTCCTATTACACCTCCTCAGGAATGACACCTTTCAAGGATTTGTATGGCCGCAAATGTCGTACACCTATCAGTTGGGATAAGGTGGAAGACAAGATTATCATTGGGCCTAAGATGTTGAGAGAGATGCAGGATCAGATGAAGCTAATCAAGGAAAAGTTGAAACAAGCTTCAAATTGTCAGAAGAGACTTGTTGATAGGAACAAAACATTTAGATAGTTCTCAATGGGAGATAAGGTTGTCTTAAGGGTTCAGTCACAGAAGAGTTCAATCTCATTTGGCAAGATCTCTAAGCTTTCCCCTAGATATGTTGGGCCTTTTGATTTTTTAGAAGTTACTAATCCGGTTGCATATAGGCTTGCTCTACCACAAGCTCTATCCCATATACATAATTTCTTCCATGTTTCTATGCTTAAGCCATTCCATCTGGATGTTACTTATATTCGTGACTGGCATGCATTGCAGGTTCAAGATCTAGAGGTGGTGTTAGTGGAGACCACCAAGATTTTGGAAAGGCGCAACATTAAGTTGTGAAGTCGAGATGTGGTGCAGTATAGGGTCCAATGGGACTAGTACTCGGTGGACAGCGCCACCTAGGAGAATGTAGAGGATATTGATAGATCTTTTTCGCATTTGAGATTCTAGCATACTTTTTATTTCCTGCATATTATGACTTATGATACACTGGATGTTTTGTAATAAGACATCGAGACGATGTCTCTTCCAAGTGGGGAAGGATGTCACATCTCAGACTTTGATGTTGCTTTCTTTTGCTTTATGTGGAACTGATATATGACTGAATGTGTGTGGTAGAACAAATGATAAACAATATGGTATTTTGAGAGGTGAAATAAGAAAATGTTTTTTTGATTTAGAAAAAGTTGAAATGTATTGAATATAGTTTTATTTCGAAAGTGATGCAAAATAGAAAAGTGTTATTTGGATTAATGAATTAAATTGCTTCGATTTATATTTTCTTGGATACTAATCTATTAATGGGTGCCTGAGTTTACTTGAGTTGCAGGTTGTCAAAGACTAAGAGTGTGGTTAAGGTAGAGGAAGTTAGCTTCCTGGCAGGGTTAAGAAGGAACGAATATCTCGCACATACACATGAGCACTTCATAACATGTAGATACATTTAGTATTTAATTTAGTTTATTTTTTATATTGTTCGTACTTTAAAATGTTTAATTAAATTAATTGGTAGTGAAATAAAAGTGCAAAGAAATAAAAGAATTAATTACATTTTAATTAAAGATTTTATTTGTAATTAAAGGATATATCTTTATTATTTATTCATCTTACATTAATTGATATTTATTTATTTCTTTATTGAGGATAAATATGATACATAGAAATAAATCTTATTTAATTTTAAAATTAGGTTATTATAAAACTTGAAGGAAAATCTTCAAAATAGGGGAAAAACTATAACGAAAACACACAATAGTTTTCATAATCTTTAATTTTTTTCTCTGCAAAACAATAACTGAAAATGGGCACTAGGAAGTAGGTTTTGGAAGCACAGTAATTCAAGAACAGTGGAATGAAGAGAGGAAAGCTTAAAAGAGGAAAATCAACTAAAAGCGAATCCCAAGTTTTTAAATTCTTTTCCAATGCTTTTCAATTTCAAATGTGTAAATAAATGATTGTTTGTGGAAATATTAAACTCCTTCATTTAAAACCCCAATTGTTTATATCTGTTGAAATCATGTATTTAGTGTTTAAATGTATAAGTTTTTGTATTAAATTTTGTAACAAGACTGTACAAGTTTGTTTCTTTTTTCTTATTCTCCTTGTAATATATATATATATATATAAATATATATATGTATATATGTATATATGTATGTATGTCTATATCTATATATATGCGCATAATATACTATTATATTGATGTAAACTAAATCCTCCTTTTAGAATTACAAATTTATTTTCAATGAATTAATGAAATGTTGTTTTTACTAGTAATGCAAACAATATTATCATGTGTATATATATACATTTATATTTATAATACCATTGGGTTTATATATTCCTTTGAGTGAAAAATTGATACCATGTTTTGATTCAAAAATCACCAAATTGGAAAATTGTTGGTTTTATTTCTAGTAGGGGAGATTCTTTAAGGTTTTGTGAAGGATTTAAAGCCTTCCCAACCATGGGAAATGACAGTTTGGAGGATAGCGCCCAACCCATAGGTCGTGGCCATTGGGAATGGTGCTACCTTCCACAGGCAGTGCCTCCCATGGAAGGTTGTCGCCAGCATACATAGCCTTTGTATTGTTTCATATCCTTAGTATGAATTGCTTGGCATAAACCATTCACTGGGATGACGGTTATGCTTGTGTTTTTTATAGTTGCAACAATGTTTATGTATATATTGATGTTTACAACTCATGCTGGAAAATTTAATAATAAATTGCATATATATATGTTTGTGTATATATTGATCATGTTATGTGAGTTTAATATTTAATTGTATATATATATGCATACATACATATATATATATATATATGTTTGTGTAAATATATTGAAGTATATAAAACATGTTGTGAGAAATTAAAAGAATATATGACTGAGGATGCATGGGGCATGTACAATGTTTATTGTTTTGTTTGCAAATGTAATATATCTAAAAATGAAATTACTTCAATTTGTAAATGTGAATTTGTGTTTATATATATATATTTATATACATACACATATGTATATAAATATATATATAGATATAGATATATATACCTATACATTATGTGTAAGAGCTAGAATTAAATTTTGAAAAGAATAGTCATACACATATGTCTTAGAATGATGTGATTCTTATTTTAATTGATACATGGCTGAATATATGTAAATATGTATATATATGTACATATGCATATTTGTGAATGAGAAAGTTATTAATTTATAAAATGTATACATATTTCTAATTTGAGAGTATTTCTTTTGATTATGTATAATCTGTAATTCGTAGCTTAAACCATTAAAAATTGGAAATGAGTTATTGGATATATTTTTTTAAATGCAAACAGAAAGGTATACATATGAATTTAATTTCTATTAGCCATTGAAGTGATAGGAGACTAATCAAATCGAGACAATTATGAAATGTAAAACCGGATGTAGAATTTATTTCTTGTGAATTATATTCTTATGCAAATCAAATAGAGAACTTAGCAGTTATAGTGTATTTTTTCAGAAGAACGCCTAAATTAGTGAATGCTTGAGTCTTGTACAATTTGTGAGATGCTTTGTATTATTTTTTATTTCTATGAGATCACTTTCAGGATAGGATACCAAATGTGGGCTCCCCAAAAATGGTAATTTACCTTTTCTTAATTACTATTTTTATTTTAATGCTTGGCCAAGCTACTATACCAGTGAAATAGATGGATAAAAATCCTAGAATTAGATGTTATATATGTCTTAGCCACATCCTGCATGAAATTAATATTTTATTCTAGTTTAAGAATGCATATAGGCATCAAGCATGCATTGAGAGATTCCCTCCTGCTTTATTGTACTAGGCTGCTAGGCTCCTCGTGCAGGGTCGATGCTTTCTTCAAGTTAGGAAGAAACTCGAGGAAGTCTTGTACTTCATGGTTGGGTGGAAAAGGTGCCTTAACCTCACTCTTTGCCTTAGCTTGTAGAAGACCAATGGAGTCATGGCGGTTAAGGATCAAAGTTTCATTATGACATGGATATACTTCTTATATTGATTTTTTATGGCTTGCTTAGCCAATTTGTAAAATGTAACTTTACTTCATGGATGTAATTATTGATGAGAACTTATTTATGTAACATTGAAATAGGTGTATTGTAACACCCTCTTGATGTATGTGATTGTAATTCATTATTGAACTTGCCTTAGAGAATTTATGGATAATTAATGTTATACATGTATCATTTTTTCCTTATTTGGAATGTGCATTTCTCTTGGAAATATTTTGTTTAGTATATGATTTTTTGGAGCTTTACAAGAAAATTCATAGCCAAGGGGCATAATCCAAACCATTCTTGGTTTAACGGCTTCAATAATACATTCATCAGTTGTAACAAGAAAAGATATTTCCTTTGCATATTTGTCTACAATTTTGTGGGGAATTCTCTCCCTTTCATGCATTTTCTTTTGAAAAACTACAAAGAATGTAGTCAAGGCATCATCATGAGCCTGTAAGTTGCCTAATATATGCATATAGTCCAAAATTTGATGTTTCATTAGTCTTCTTCTATCCCATATGGAATCCTTTCTTCTAGGAAGCTCTCTCATGAAGTAAAACAGTAAACATACAACCAGAGTGCCAAAATTAAATGTATAATTCTTTTCCCTTTTCAACTTTAGATTATCAAGAAGTTATTGCTGGAACAACTCAAACAAGTGAAATTCCTTTCCATTTACCACCATTTCATGTGCAACATGGATAGTTGTGACCGAAATTGAATTTTATCTATTTGTAAAGTAGATATTATGACCTATTATCATGGAAGCATATCTCATAGTAGGATTCCAGATGGGTTTAGTTGTTAGATATCTTTTGTCATAGGTGGCATTGGTAAGTTCCATAACAACTTCATTCTTCACAGATTCAAGTACCGGTATGGGTCCGATATCACAAAACCCTATAACATCCTTAATCATTTCCTTGGTTATTAGTCTAGGCATGATGGTTTATAGAAAATTGTCATATAGTCTGCTCAATGCTAGCCTCACATATTTGGCATCAACATCACTACTATAATTAGGGAACCAGTTCCAAACATAGAGCTTCTCCCATACTAGGTTAACATATTCCAATTTCACAAGGTGATTATATCTAGTAAGCTCATTTTTTCAAGGTTTTATGATTTCTAGGTGATTATATTCTTCCAATTTCCCATGTATGTATGTCCTAGTATCTTTTGTAGGCAAAACCCTATATGGAATACTTGAGAAGGAACCATCAGGGTCATTATCAAATACTTCCATTGGATAACTTTTAAATTTTGGTCTACGCCTCACAATGATGTGGACAATAGTTGGGGTAGCAATTTAACCTTAATTTGAGCTCAAATGATTAAGAAACCAATTTATTTTAAAACCCAAAAAGCATAGAAAGCCAGAAATATATTTTATGTGCACAATAGGATCTAGGGTTTGAGTACTTTGCACCAAATTTTCTTTGAATAACCTTCAAATCTCCTTCAACTTGCTCTAATTTCTTTGAATACACAAATGTGATTAAAATCAACTTAGAAAATCACTTTAAATCTTTATGATTTTCTCTAATTCTCTTTTAAATGCTTCAAATTCCATAAAGTTGTTAAAACCTTCACTGATAAATCATAAACCCTGAAACACTCTATGTTTTTTTAGATTTACATATTTTCTACTGGTTTCTTCTCCAAAAGCTTAAGCATGTTATTTTTCATCACATATCCTTGTGCCACTCCTTGACACCTCATATTTCTAGGGGTTTGTTTTATTTTTCAATTATTGCTCCCCTAAGCCCATGCTTAGGTTTAATTTTTAAGAGGATTATATGTACTAGAGGGAGGTACAAACTCATTTGTAGTTCCTAATTCTTCTTTTTCCTCAGGCTCCTCTTTCTTTCTCCAAATATCTTCCATTTCCTTCTTTACTGCAATAGGATCAATTTTCTTCACAAGTTCATTTCTCTTTGCCAGATTAGTCTGTCTTTCAATCTTAATTCTACAAAAAAATTAAATGTGTCTAGGTTTATTGTAACTGTAGCATACAACACTTTCTTAACCAAACTAACCCCTATTCAATATGGATTTGCACTAGCTAGATTTGTGTCCAAATACATTTCATGTATAATAGTAACCATTGAAAGATTGAACCATTCTACCAACATTATATATATTCATCATCTGATTATTGCACTCAATAGCTCTATGTCCAAATTTCTTGCATGCAAAACATTGTTTGAAGAAAGTTCCAACATTATAATTAATTCTACTTCTAGATTCTATTGCCTTATGTCCAATTTTTTTGCACAAAAATAAAATACCATTAAAATATGGGTACCTTTGAGCATTTGGTTGTCTAATAGGGGGTCTTCTATCATTATTTATTTGATTCCTAATTTTTTTATCATTTACTTGAGTCTTCTCTTGATTGTCAACCTTATTTGGGGTCTAGTTAGCCTTTGAGATTTCTCCTTCTTCAAGTCCCAAACCTCCTTTATTTTTAGATGGTTTTTGTCATGCGATTAGCTCATCAAGCATTAGAACTTTTTTTGAATTTTTCCTCATGAGCTCTTGCATTTTCTAGATCTGATCTCAGAGTTACCACTTCTTGTTGAGTCTTGTTCATTAATCAGTCTTTCTTTTTACCTTTGCATTCATACATTCCTTAATTCTTTTCTTTTCCTCCACTTATACTTTTAGTCTAGTGATGTCTTCATTTGCTTTCTTCAAATTTTCATTGACTTCCCTATGTCTTTCTCTAAATTTCTTAATTTGTTCTCTCAATTTTTTGATACATTCATTTGCTTCCTTGAGATTTTCCTTCAGATCTTTGTTTTCACCTTCAACTCTATCAAGATCTTCAAGAGAAACTTTGAGTTATTCTTTGTCAATCATGCAACTACTTTCAGTAGTAGAATTTGGAAACTCTTTATCAGCTATGTGTTCAATCTCCAAGATCTTCCTCAATCTGTTAGGCTTCTTAGAAGGAATCTTTCTCTAATACCAATTGTTAAACACCTAGAATATTGAGAGGGGGTGAATCGGTATTCCATTAAACCATTTGATCATAATTCATCCAATGAATAAAACACATCTAACTGTAACACAAAATGAAACCATAAAATAATCAAAAGATCACATGACACATGAACACCAAAAATTTTATGTGGAAAACCTAAAAAGGGAAAAACCACAGTGAGAATTAGCTCACAATCTATTATAATCGGTTATAAGATATTACAAAAGGCTCACTGCCAGGACACACTGTCCAATATGGATCACAACAAAAAAATAAAGATAGATACAAAATAGAAATGGTCACACAGTGAGGATGTGAACTGATACAAAAATCACCTTTCTTGTGTTGAATTTAGTTCCTCTGAAGCTCAATATACTAACACTATGCACTTTATCAGATACATAATACAAAACACTACTCTACTTTACAGTAGCTCAACATTCACAATATATCTATTGTTGTTCGGATCATACACATACAAAATTTTCATACTCATATCTCATGTCTCTCCTACAAATTCAAAAATGTCTTACATATATACCCAATTCATGTGCATACATCAATTAGGTCAGCCTAATTAGATGTAGCCCAATATTAAATCAAAATTAAACCAAAATTGCCTTGTTGGCTCCACACTTGAATCAAAAACACCTTCGAGCTTAAACCAAGCATGCAACACTTGATTTAGGTCAGCATGGACCAAAAATAAATCTCACTAACATTCACAATACATATTTAATCACCACAACACACACCAAGCATTAGGTCAACCAAATATTAGACCCAATCACAAAATATGCTAACAGATCAACACCAACAATCAATTTGATCACATAATCATGTACCATCTAGAATACATAATTTATTTAAATTTGTAAGAAATCTCCAAAAATTGCAAAATCTATTTCTTATCACTGGAGGAACACGAACCAAATTACTCATACCCACTTGCATTGTACATAGCCAAAACTGTATGTTGAACTACTACCACTTATATCTTTCAAAATATACATCAAAAATATATGAAATCTTGAACATAGATGCACATAATGGTTAGGAACAACATATTATCACTGCATAAGTTGATCTTATCATGTGAGAAAATGCATACCAAAATATCGGATCAAAGTATCTCCATTATGTTCACTAGATTAGTGTAGATATCAACAACCAATGTTGACATCAATGACAACACATTAATGGGATCCTTCTTCATTCTTTCAACACTTATAATGTGTGTATCTACTTTCCCTTGAGGTTTCAGGTGTTGAGGTGTTCGACGAAGTTGGTTAGTGAGTTGGATGTCCATTCTAATCTATCTAGTTGCACAAAATGATGGTGTTCTTGGTTTCAAATGGTTGTGGTAGAGTTGCAAAATATTTTGATGATGCTATAATATTTTGAGATGTTTCATGGATATTGTGGACTATTTTTGTGTGGTATTTTTCAATTATGGATGTGTTTGGTGGTGTTGTCATTAATGGTTTCATTGATTTCAACACTGTAAAGGTTGAGTAAGTTGGTTTTTGCCAAGTGCTTTTGAGAAAATTTTAGAAATAATGAAAGTTATGTTGAAGTATGGTTTGAGTGTGCTTCAGTATTGTGGTATGTGTTTCTCCTATGTTGACCCAATCCCTATGTGGATTTGTAGGTGTTTTTATAAGCTTAAATGGATTGTATATTCTGAGTTTCAGCTTCTGTTTTGATGGAGAGTAAAAGTTATGTTCATCGGTGTGTGAACTAGTTTATCAGAGTTACCTTGTTATTAACTGGGAGAAATGTTTTGGCTCTGCAATCTTCTAGTATTTGGTTTCAGATCTTTCACATTTGGGAGATTACTCTTTTTGATGGTTTATGTGTTCTAAATTTTTTTTTTGTGGTTTGGCACTCTAGAAGACCTGCTACAGAGTCTTTATGTTTTTGTTGGTTGTCCCGATTGAACTGGTGAAGTGTTCTCTACAAATGAAGTTTGTTTAAGTTGTTGCAAATGTATCTGAGTTGTTCTCAGAGATAATAAAATGACTGGTGAAGCGTATTGAGAAATCCTCGTGTTTATTTTGCTGAAGATGTGTGTACTTCAAAGATCATTGGTGTTTTTATTAGGTTTGGCCAACCTGGTGTCTACACATTACATTTGGATTTTGCATCTACTTAAGGAAGCGTGTGCGAGTTTCAAGATTTTGTTTGGGCCCTAAATTAAATATGTATTTTCTCCCATCACATTCTTATCCACTGTAGGAATGTTGAGTAGCCAACCTAGTTTGAATTTTTAAATGAAAGTGTATAGCCGACCTTGGAGAATGTTCCTGAGGTTGAATATGGTATAAATACAAGTTAAGTTGTAGCGAATTTCATATCCATCTATCATTCGATTTGAGCAAGAGAAGAGTGTATGAACAAGTACAAAAATCAAAGTGTGGAAGAGCGAATTACGGAAATAGTACTTTATTGTATTCATAATCTTCTAATCGAGTTGTGAAGTGTGTGGAACTCATAGTGCTGGACCTTTATCTATTTCTTTGTATTTTTCTGTAGTGAAGTGAGCCTCTCTTTCTAGACAGTGAGTCCTAAGGCAGTGAGTCCTTGATCTGGGTAGTGAGCCTTTGTATTTGGGCAGTGAGCCTTTTGTATCTGGTATTGCATTACTACTATACTATGATTTAATCATCATTGTAGTTTTTCCCTTATTAGGGTTTTCCATGTAAATCTAGTGTATTTGGTGTTGTGTTTCTTTTATCTGCATTTTCATGTTCACACTTAATAACAAATTGAAGATAAAGTGTAATTGATTAAGTTACGAAGTAAATAATTTGATACAACTAATTCACTCCCCCTCTTAGTTGTCTTTTGCATTTCAACAATTGGTATCAAAGCTTCGGTTGCTTGGTGAGAAGCTTAACCACTTGAGGTAGATCAGATGGCACACAAGTTGCAGCTTCCTATGTTTGATGGAGCCGATTACAGTGAATGGGAAGAGAAGATGAGAAGTTATCTAATTTCACTCAATTTTAATACCTGGAAAGTTGTGAAGAAAAAGTATGTGATTCAAGTAGTCGGACCTTCCACTGCTGATGAGGTTGTAGCTTTTGAAGAAAATGAAAGAGCAAGGTTTGCAATCTTTAGTGCTTTATCCAAAAATGAAAGAGCAAAAGTTCTTTCTTTGACTACAACAAATGAAATATGGATAAAATTGAAAGATGTTTATGAATTAAATGAGAGAGTAAAACTGTCAAAGAAACTAACTGCTAAGCAAAAATCTGAGAATCTGAGAATGGAAGATGGAGAAGACATTGCAAGCTATTATCAGAGAGTTGAAACTATAGCAACTAAAATCAAGAATCAAGGAGGTACCATGAAGGATGAAGATATAATTGAGAAGATCTTAATAACCTTAACAAGCAATTACAGTGATAAAGTATTTGCACTTGAATAATAGTATGATCCAAAGACATTCACTAAGGAACATCTATTTGGTGTCTTGACTGCATTTGAGATGAGAAAATTTGCAAGAGATAAGGAGAAGATTGAAACAACCTTTAAATCCATGAAGATAGAAGAAGAAGAAGAAGATGATGATGATGATGCAAAATATTTGGAAGAAAACTTCACAAGGAGATTGAAGAAAGGTACTGGTAAATACAAAGGTAAGTTTCCCTTTAAGTGTTTCAGTTGTGGAAATATTCGTCATTATGCATCAAGATGTCCTAATAGAGCTACACAAAAGAAGAATACAAATAATAATAATTAAAAGGATAAGAAAGATAGGAATTTCAAGAAGTTGTATTATGTTAAGGAAGATGTGGGAATTTATGATGATGAATGTAATCTCGAGGAAGATAAAGATGATTTTTTTTCTAGCCCTAGAAAATAAATGTGTAAAAGAATCTATTCTGGAGTGTAAGAAGGATGAATCAGAAGGTACTCTGGTAATTGCTTTGCATGCCAGACAGGATGAAGAATTTTGGGTAATTGACAATGGATGTTCAAATCATATGACTGGAGATAAGATTAAGTTTACTAAACTTGAGAAGTATGATGGAGGTATAGTCATGCTTGGAGATGATTTTGCTACTAAGATTGTTGTTAAATGAACAGTTAGATTTTATGGAAGACATAATATTGATGATGTCTATTATGTAAAGGGTTTAAGGCATAATGTCTTAAGTGTTGGACAAATGTGCAGCAAAGGTTTTAAGCTTGTGTTGCAAGATAACACTTGTGAGATCAGAAAAGGATCTAGAATTGTGGTTGCACCTAGAAGAAGAACTCATGGAAACATCTATCAACTCAAAGGTGGTGATGGTCAATATTTTGTTTCCCCGATTAGTGAGAGTTGGCTCTGGCACAAGAGGATGGGACATGTGAATTTTGATAATCTGGTTGGGATCGATTCTAGATAATTTGTGAGAGATCTACCTAGAATCATAAAGCCTTCAAATTCAATCTGCAGAAGTTGTCAGATGGGAAAAAAAATAGGAACGGTTTTAAAGAAAAGGACCAATCATCTATTGGAATGCTAGAATTAATCCATATAGACCTTTGTGGTCCTACAATAACATGAAGCCTGAATGGTGATAGGTACTTTATGCTTTTAATTCATGATTACTCTAGGATGACATGGGTTACATTTCTTAGAGAAAAGTCTCAATCTCTTGATAGATTCAAGGTGTTTAAGGCAAGAGTAGAAAATGAGGAAAACTTGAGAATAAAATGTTTGAGATCTAATAGAGGTGAAGAATTTACATCTGGTGAGTTCAATGCATTCTATGAAGAGCATGGTATAAAAAGACATTATTCTGCCCCTAGAACCCCATAACAGAATGGAGTTGTAGAGAGAAAGAACCATACTGTGCAAGAGGCTTCCAAAACTATGATGAAAGAAGGAAATGTTCCTGATATATATTGGAGAGAATCTATTCACACTTCTATTTACATTCTTAATAGAGTTTAAGTCAGAGGTAATAACACTAAGACCCCTTATGAACTATGGATTGGTAAGAATCCTACTGTAAAGTACTTTAAGGTATTTGGTAGTAGATGCTATATTAGAAGAGATGAAGAAAATCTTGGAAAATTTAATGCTAGATGTGATGAAGTAATTTTCCTTGGATATTCAAATAACAGTAAGGCTTACATATGTTTTAATAAGAGGTTGGGGAAAATCATTGAAAGTACTAATGTGAAGGTTGATGAAGCCATGTATAGACTGGTGGAAATAACTAAAGTTGAACCTGATGAACCAATCTGTGTGCAAATACAAGAAGAAAAAAAAAGAAGAGAAAGAACAAAGTTTAGAAGAAGAAGAAATTCTGGAACCTGCACCTAAGACTCCTAAACATGTTCAGAAAAATAATCCGAAGGAATAGATAATTGGAGGCAAAAGTGAAGGAGTGAAGACAAGAAGCAAAGTGGCTGAGCTAAACTTGTGTTTACTTTCTAAGATAGAACCTAATATTGTGAATGAAGCATGTGATGATGAAATTTGGGTTAGAGCAATGAAAGAGGAACTACAAAAGATAGAGAATAATGATACATGGGAACTAGTCCCTATACCTACAAACAAGAATCTAATTGGTTCTAAATGGGTATTCATAAACAAATTAAATGAAGATGGTGAAGTAGTAAGGAATAAAGAAAGACTTGTATGTAAAGGATATTCATAGATTGAAGGAATAGATTTTTTAGACAATTTTGCACCTGTAACAAGAATAGAAGCCATTCAGATGTTCTTGGCATTTTCAGCTCATAAAGACTTCAAAGTATATCATATGGATGTCAAATCTGCATTTCTTAATGGAGAATTGGAAGAAGAAGTGTATATGGAGCAACCAGAAGGTTTTTCACTGTCAGAAAAACTAGACATGGTTTATTAGTTAAAGAAAGCATTGTATGGACTGAAGCAAGCTCCCAAAGCTTGATATGCCAAATTGGATAGATACTTGACTAAGCAGGGATTCAACAAAGGGTTCGTAGACATCGGTCTTTACTTCAAGGTTTAGAAAGACAAGATTTTGATAGTTGTGGTTTATGTTGATGACATCATTTTTGGTGGTAATGAAGGTATGTGTAAGATGTTTGCTGAAGAGATGCAAAATGAATTTGAAATATCTATGATTGGTGAACTGAATTTCTTCCTTGGAACCCAAGTTAATCAAACTGACAAAGGGATATTTATTTCACAATCTAAGTATGTTAAGGAATTTCTATATAAGCTTGGTATGGATGACTCTAAACCAGTGTGTACCCCTATGGTAACTGGATGCAAGCTAAGTAAGGATGATGAATATGCTAAAGTTGATCAGAGCATATACATATCCATGATTGGTGGACTTTTGTATCTTACTGCTACTAGACCATACATTACGCATGCAGTATGTTTAGTTGCAATACTTCAAGCAGAACCAAAGGAAACACATGTTAAAGCTATGAAAATGATATTCATATATATTTAAGGAACTCCAGACTATCAACTATGGTTTTTGAAGGACAATGATTTCACTTTGAATGCCTACAATGATGTTGATTGGGTTGGATGTGTAGATGACCGAAAGAGTACAAGTGGAGGAGAAAATTTTCTTGGAGGAAGATTAGTTTCATGGTTGAGCAAGAAACAAGATTTAGTTTCTTTATCCACTGTAAAAGATGAATATATTGCAGTAGCATCTTGTTGTACATAGGTACTTTGGATGAATCAGACTTTGATGGAAATAGGTGTGGTGAGTGATGAACCTACTTCTATCTATTGTGACAATACAAGTGCTATAAAAATTTCAAATAATCCAGTGATGCATTATGAACAAAGCATATATCCATCAAGTATCCCTTCTTGAGGGAGAAAATATTAAGGAATGAAGTTAGACTTGAATATGTACCTACCAAAGAACAAGTTGTAGAAATATTCACTAAAGCCCTTCTGAAGGATACTTTTGACTATCTCAAAGGGAAGTTAGGGGTTTATGCCCCTCCTTCTTTGAACTAAGTTCACATGGAGGTGCATCAGTCCAGTGGATTCACAGACTCTTTTGCTCTGTACTGATGATTGGGGTGTACTCCTCAGGGTACGTAGAGAAATGCAATGTTGCAATATGTAATGTGGGTGTACTCCTTAGGGGGAGTGAATAGAGATTTTATATGGAAAGAATTTCCTTTTCCATTGATGTCAAAACGGGAGAGAGAATCATGTGAAAATATTATGCTTGGCAGGTTGTCACTTCTGAAAATCATGTACAATGTGGGAGAGAGAATCATGTAAAAAATTTATGCTTGGTAGGTTGTTGCTTATAAGAATCATGTATATTGTCTTTTATGGTTTTTCACATCATGTGTTGCCATCAATGACAAAGGGGGGGATTTTTGCATGTATGGATGTGTTTGGTGGTGTTGTCATTAATGTTGCCATTGATGTCAACATTGTACAGGTTGAGTAAGTTGGTTTTTGCCAAGTGCTTTTGAGAATATTTGAGAAATAATGAAAGTTGTGTTCAAGAATGTTCTGAGTGTGCTTCGGTATTGTGGTCCACGTTTTTCCTGTGTTGACCCAATTTCTATGCGAATTTGTATGTGTGTTCATAAGATTAAATGGATTGTATATTTCGAGTTTCAACTTTTGGTTCGATGGAGAGTAAAAGTTATGTTCACTGGTGTGTGAACTAGTCTGTCATAGTTATTTGGTTATTGATTGGGAGAAATTTTTTGGCTCCACAATCTTCTAGTATTTGGTTTTAGATCTTTTGGATCTAGGAGATTACTCTTTCTGATGGTTTATGTGTTCTGACAAAATTTCTTGTGGTTTGGCACTCTGGAAGACCTGCTGCAGAGTCTCTGTGTTTTTGTTGGTTGTCTTGATTGAACTAGTGAAGTGTTTTCTACAAATGAAGTTTGTTGAAGTTGTTGAAGATGTATCTAAGTTTTTCTCAGAGATGGAAAAATGACTTGTGAATCATTTTGAGTAATTCACATGTGTTTATCTTGCTGAAGATGCACTTGCTTCAAAGATAATTGGTGTTTTTATTAGGTTTGGTCGACCTGGTGTCTACACATTACATTTGGATTTTTCATCTACTTAAGGAAGTGTGTGTGAGCTTCAAGATGTTGTTTGGTTCCTAAATTAAATATGTCTTTGGTACCCTCACATTCTTATCCACCGTGGGAATGTTGAGTAGTCAACCGAGTTTGAATTTGTAAATGAAAGTGTATAGCCAACCTTAGAGAATGTTCCTGAGGTTGAAGATGATATAAATACAAGTTAAGTTGTAGTTAATTTCATATCCATCTATCATTTGATTCGAGCAAGAGAAGAGTGTGTGAACAAGTGCGAAAAGAAGAGTGTGGAAGAGCGAATTATGGCAGAAGTACTTCATTGTATTCATAATCTTTTGATCGAGTTGTGAAGTGTCTGGAACTCCTAGTGGTGGATCTTTATCTATTTCTTTATATTTTTCTGTAGGAAGTGAGCCTCTCTTTCTGGACAATGAGTCCTAAGGTAGTGAGCCCTTGATCTGGGTAGTGAGCCCTCTGGCAGTGAGCCTTTTATATTTGGTATTGCATTAATACTATATTGTGAGTTAATCCTCATCATGGTTTTTCCCTCATTAGGGTTTTCCACATAAATCTGGTGTCTCTGGTGTTGTGTTTCTATTATCTGCATTTTCATGTTCACACTTAATAATAGATTGAAGATAAAGTGGAATTGATTAAGTTAAGAAGTAAAGAATTTGATACAATTGATTCACCCCCCCCTCTCCATTGTCTTGTGAATTTCAACATGGTTTGTGTGACTTGGAGAGGTGTACAAGTTGTCACTTGTTAGTGTTAGTGCAGGCTTGGCTAACCTGGCATGATAATGCTAATTACATAAGTGGTATGTTATTTGTGGAAGATTTGAAAAGCGTGCTAGTGTATATTTGGGTCCTAGTTAGCCCTTAGTGTGGTCATCCTTCACTTATTTCCATCATGAAAGTGTTTGGTGTTGACCTATTTTATAATTGCACATTTGAGGTGTATAACCGACATTGGAGAATATTTTCAAGGTTGTGGATTGTATAAATACAAGGTAGAGTGTTGGAGAATGGTGTGTGGTGTGTTGTGGTGCAAAATGTGATCAAGAGTTGTGATGTGAGTGTGAGCTTTGATGACTAAGGCTACCTGAAGCAGTGAGAAGAAAGTGTCTTCATTTTAGTGTACCTAAAGTTATTGAAGGTTGTGGATGGTGAAGAGTTGTTGTCATGGATCTTCCTGTTTCTCTGAGATGGAGTTCTCTTTATAATAGTTATTTTATTTCTTTTGTCTAATCTGGCAGTGAGCCATTAGCAATGATCCCTTCTTTCTTTTGGTCAATGAGCCCTTCGATAGCGAGCCTATTGTATTTGATGTTGCAATTCATTTATATAGTGAGCTAATTCTCACTGTAGTTTTTCCCTTCTTAGATTTTCCATGTAAACTTAGAGTTCTTATGTGTTTGGATGTATTTGCAATACTATTTCATGTGTTTACAATTTGATAATGCATGATAAGGGTTTGAAAAGATATTGAGGGTTTGAATTTTTTGATGTATAATTGATTCACCTCCTCTCTTAGTTGTCATGTGCATCTAATAAGATTAACTTATTTAGTGAACTATTAAACAAACATTACTACATTGGAAATATATTGTTTGAATTAATGTTAGTTATGGACTTGTCTTTGGATATTTTATCCTTTATGAATTTCAAGATATCATAGTGAGATGATTGGATATTTGTGCTATAGACATTGATTATTGTTGATTTATAAAAGTTTTTTATGAATCTATTCAAAGTTGTATGTGTTAAGATCTAGTGTGTCTAGTACATTTTGTTTGATAAGTTGAGAGATGAATATGGACAATTTCCATTAATGAGAACTCAAAGAATATAAGTTTTTATACCTATGAAAAGATTCTATAATCATAGTTTGAAATCAATCGTAAGCGTAGTGCTTTGTTTGATTTAAATTCTCTCCCACAATATGTGTATCAATGGATATGTACACTAGATATATGCTAGATAATTTATATTTGATATTGACCTTAAGGGCTTGAGGATGAGTGTAAAATTGGATTATGATTGAGCTCAAGGATGACCTTTTTAGATTAGTGTTGGTTTGAACAAACCTTGATGATTGGTCATGTGGGATTAAAATTTTGTATGGAATGATTTGAGACAAGGAAATTTGATGGTGATTGGGATGGGGATGATAGGGAGGGATTGTATTAGTATTAGGATTAATGGGGGATATTTGGATGGGTTGGATTATAAAAAGTTTCATTTAGAAATTACAATGGTTAGATTCTAATGGTTTATATTGATTAGGATTAGTGCAATTAGAATGGTTTGGATGAAGATGGATAAGTTATATTGGGTTTGCTTGATGTTTAGGATAACCTAAGGCCTAGATAATTAGATTGGGATGGATCATTCAATATGTGGGATTTTGATTAGGATAATTTATATTAGGATGATAATGAAACTTAGATGAGGGGATTGGTTATGATTGGGATAAATGTTTGATGTTATGATTTAGTTTATGGATTAGGATGAGGAGGTTAGAGGATGATTGGTTGGAATAGAGGAAAATTATGATTAGGATGAAGGTGATGGGATATGTTGGATAAAAAATGGTTTGGTTGTGGACTATTTAAAGTTGGATTTTGAATTTAAATGGTTGAATCTTAGACTCAAATTTGTTCAATGAATTTTTAGAAACACACACATCAAGAAAACCAAGAACATTGGCTTAAGTGTGCATTCCAATGATGTTTACATATTTAGCACATTAAGAGAAATTTATCACATTAACAACCTATTATATTCAAGTGGGTGTGTTAATGTCCATGGGCTCACCAATATACTATCTACCAAGTGAAGGATAACTAGAGAATGTAATGCCATGGACCACCTATGCACCCCTTACCATGGAGTACAAGTCTTACTCATAGTTACCTCCATCTCATCAACTTAGAATTACAATGTAAGTAACCTCCATCTCATCAACTTAGAAGTACAATGTGAGTAACTTCTTAGATGCAATTGGTTACTAATGGGTAAATTATAGGATCACCTTGCAGTGCAAAGGAAGAACATACACACTTGAACTCTTGGATTAACATAAAAAAGAGATCTAAAAAGTGTTTAAGATTCCCAAGATCACAATTTGGCATGAGGGAAGAGCATACACTTAGAAGTCCTTACAAAAACAATAACCAATGTGCATTCCATTTAAAAAATCAATGTGCAATTTCTTTAATTAGTAAAATAATGTCTTTGAAAATATATTACACCAAATATGTTATAGGTTTCAAAAAATAATCTTATACAAACATGCTATAGCTAAAAAAATTACTAGGTTCAAAGATAAAGTCTTGGACATATGATGATCTACAAGGATAATATATTATACATAAATTTTCCCACAATATTATTCATGATATTATATATGATTTCAAAAGAAATAACCAAATTTGGCTTTTTGTATACAAAAGTTATGAGTTTTTTAAGATGGAAAAGTAAGGTTGAATTTTACGAATTAGACCTAAAAATAAAGGTCAAATCTACAAAAATTATCTTCACCATAAAAAAGTACTTTGAGTCAAATTTTGTAATAACTATAAAAATTTAAAAATCCTATATGTTGTTAATCAAATATTTCAAATTTTAAAATAATTGCTCCTTTAATAACCAAATAGGGGTCAATTTTATTACTAATATAATTCAATATCCTATTAGCTCCCAGAATTTTGAGCTCTACTCCCAAAATTTTGCAGATAAATATCTCCTCTAATCTTCTTGATAGGGGCACATATTCCCCAAACAATGGAAAATTCTATGCTCATTCACCAAATGGGTTCGCACATGCATATGGGAAGTCACTTGGACTTTAAGGAAGACTTGCAAAATGATGCTAAGGTTTGTGCCCTTCCTATTGGTTGTGGTTGCAACTCTAGCCTGAATCATCTACTCAAGGGGGGTATGAAAGCAATAGTACATGGTGCTCATCATGTTGGGATGCATCAACAAAACCATTTGTAGTTGCTCACAGATCTGTAATGAAGGCCCTATTTATAGGAAGATAATGTCAATGGGGTATTGGATATGGATCACAATCACTATTCTAGGAATATTTCAGCCTTTAGCCACCACGATTTAGACTGCAAGGGTAGAATTTCCCCTAAATATCCTCCACAAATATTTACTAATGGTGTTAATGCACCAAATATGAATAGTAATAAGGTGTTCCCTCTCCTTGTGTAGCTCTTAGTGCATATTCTTGAGGTTAGTGTGGATAATTTTATTGGAAATAGAGAAAGATTATCTATAGAAACACACTCTCATTTGTAGATTGATAAAATCATGACCTAGTTTGAGAAATTTACACTCATAGATCACATAGAACTAGAATGAGTATATGGAAGAGGAAATTTGTATCTATCCCTATGCCCAAGGGTTTTTTATTCTAGAATTTGATTCAGTAGAAGACATCGATTTGTTGCTGAAATTTATCCCTTGGATGTTTCAGAGAGAATACATATACATGAAGCCTTGGTTTTCTTCTTTTGATCCCCGTATCAATAACCTCACATATGCCTATCTTTGGGTGAGATTACTCTATCTTTCCCTTTAGTTTTGGGAATTAGAGTGCCTTCGTGCCTTGGAAATGGTTTGGGTAAGTATCATTACACTTCCAATGAAATAGTCAGTTATAGGAACTCTACCTGTGCATGTTTATGTGTAGAAATAGATTTATCTATTAGGCTCCTTATTGAAATCTCCCTTAAAGTAGGTAACAAATGCTAGAACGGTTGATTACATTTTTTTCATATGTCGATTTTTTATTTAATTGATCACTCTACCCATCAATGTTAAAAGGTCCAAACTCATGAGATCGGTAATTAGGAAACAAGAAGAAGGCCATCCTAGTGGATTGGGGTAAATCCACATCACTATGTTGTTTCTCTTGGATCACAAAATGATATAAATTCCTCACAAGTTTCTTAAGAGGTCACTTCAAATTCAATTTCTCCCTCTCTACTTGTTGAGAAAGATTATTTTCGAGGCTTCACATGATGTCGATAATGTAAGTGACTCTTTTGTTGCCCCCTCATCTTCATTGGAGAAATAAATCATAAATACTATTAAATATTTTAAGGTGGCTCCAACAATCCCAAAGGCTATTGGTTCTATTGTTTGTGAAGTCAATGAGGTCAATCCCAAATCAAAATCCCTTGAAATTATTCAACATAAAGAGCAAGAGTGGATGAAAGTAAAGAGGAAGCGGTCTAATCCTACAATGAAAAGTACCAAATTTCACTAAGATCATCAATGAAGAATAAGTTTTCTTAAGAAAATAATGCCACCCACCTTTCCAAGGGTTAATGTGAACTCCAACCATGAAGGGGGAAGATATCAAAATGTAACTTTTACCTTTCTACCCATGTTAAGATAGGTTGCCATGGTCCTTAGTCATAGTAGTTTTTTGGATGCACCCCAATTAGATGGGAATTCATTACTATTATTTTATTTTTCATTTTTATGGGGTACGACTCCATTATTTCTAACTTATGGATCAAAAAAATAGGGGGTCAATTTTGGTAGTTAAACTAACCATTGATAGTTAAAGGAAAAATATCACATGTCATAGTTTAGATGTTGGAGGTTAGACCCAATGATTAGAGGGTTGTAATTAAGTTTTATGCTAATGGTTTATCTATATGATGATCACATAGGGTGGTTTAAGGAAACAATTGGAGAAAAGTTAGAAGACAACAAAAACCCCAAGCCATGAATATGATAGCGGCCCTAAAGGGAAGGAGTTGGAAATCAAAATTTATGATCATAGATATAACCACATAATTAGGTTTGAGGTTTGATAAAATTATAAAATGTTATAAATTGAATACTTTTAGGTGTCTAAAATAATATTTTAGTTGTCATTGAGTACTTTTAACAATGTATTAGTTGCTAGAATTAGTATGCAATAATTTTATGGTTGTAGGATCAACCTGTATGAATTCTTAGTAATGGTCTAGTAAATTATTTTAATGCTCATAGAGGTATAATATATAATTTCTTGTTATCTAGATATTTTGTTACTAATATTTTATTGTTGTAGTGACTAAAAAAGTGTTTCTAAAGATGGATGATATTTTTGAAGTTTCTTTAGTTGTTAACAAAGTGTAGATGAAGGTGGCCTTTGGCTAACAAATATGACAATGTGGTCACTGAAGATTTTTCAAGCTAAAAGAGACATTAGCAGCTAATGAAGTGTTATAGAATGGTTCAATAGTTACTTAAACTTATACATTGTTATAGAAGTGATAAAGAAAGGAACACGATGACACTTGAGCATGCATGGTGATGTTGAAATTGTCAAATCACTACTCAAGTATGTGGAAGCAAGAAAAAAAATTAAAAAAATGATTGATTGGCTATTGAATTGTTAAAATGATGTACTTTTATTCTTTTTCCTATGTTTCCTATTTTAGGGTATAAAAATTCTAAAAGGAATGGACTATTGTTAGGAAAGTAATTCTATCGAGGTCATAAATGTTAATGTGAGTTGGGAGGTTGATTTATGCATGATATCTCTTGCTCAAAACTATTGGATTTTAGACAATCTGTGATTGGGAAATTTTATTATATAATTTAGTTATAAATGTGCAACTATTCATCTCCCCAACAATCATTTATCTTCAAGTGAGTTGAGTAGCTAGAAAGAAGATAAAAGTGTAATTTTAAGACCATTCAAAGGTTTAGATGGCTCAAGAAGTAACTCTTATAGTAGATGCAAATGGAGAAGAGAGTTTTATAGAGTTCTTATGGTTGTAGAAGTAGATAAAAGGAAAGTGAGTGGGATTTAGATATTTTAATACTCCAAAAACCATGTTCCTCATATTGACATAAATTAATGATGGGTTATTTTTTATTAAATAAGTGGGTATGTGCAGGATCATGATGGACCAAAAAGTGGTGATATGTAAGTGATATGATGGTCCATGTGGCTAACGACTTTTTTTTAACCCAAAATTGATGACGAAAAGGGTTTTTAAAGGAGATTCCCAACTTTCCATGAATATAAATTATGCTTTACTTTGAGTTTAATAAATAATTATTATTCATTTTCTATTTGAATTATGACTAAAGTCCTAATTGATAGGCTGATTAAAAAACATCTATAGATTTCAAACAATATCATATTTTTTGAATCTGAAACATGTGTCACATTCTATGCTTCGCATACTATAGGATTTAAAAAAAATTAAAAATCATGAAGTTTTGACCAAAAAAATCATAATTAATTATTTACTTGGAAAAAAATTACAAAAAAGTATGCATCACATCGAGACATGAGTCCTCTATTTATATCTAAAATCTTATAAACAAATATTATCATTTTATTGTGGTTAGGGTGGTCAGACAGACACCTACTTCTTATTTTGTCCCTAAAATTTAAGTAATACTGCATTGAAATTTCAAATTTTCACCAAATAGATTTAAAAAATAAATTAATAAACCTATTAGTTTAGAAACTAAATTCAATTCTCTACAGATTCTATTCTTACATATTTTTGAAATAATATAGATAACTTATTCAAATTTTTACGTCAAGTTGCCTAACTCTAATTTTCTGAATTTTTTTTGCCACTTAAGGGCCTATTTTTTCCATGATGATCCTGGACATACCCAAGTAGAGAAGGGCCCTAATCCCATACAAATCTTACAACAGAGCAGAACAACCCATCAAAACACTGGAAAAATAGAAACTAGTCAGAAACAACAAAGGACTAGGACAAAATTAGCAACTCCGTAGGAACAACAAGTAAATAATTCAAACCAATAGCAAGATTTGCATTAGGGCACACAATCCACTTATCAAAACCAAAAAACACACTAAAACTAACCATAGGCCACCAACCATTAAACATAGTCATAAAAGCATACTACTAAGTAATACTAATACCAACATAAGGTAAAATAATTAACTAGTCTAAAACTAAAACAACTATATTAAGACCCATAAAAAAAAGGAAATACAACCAAAGAGTTTTAAACTTAACAAAAAAATAGAGAAAACCCAATAGATTATGAGTCTTTAATAACACTCCAATTTTCCTATAGATCTGCCACAACATCTGACCAACACTCATTGATCCCCCCTTGTTCTTAGACTTTTTCAGCTTCAGTGTTTCAAAGAGATTTCTCCTTTTTCTTCTATTGCTTCTTAATTTTACCCTTACCAAAAATAGTTCCCATCACCACTTTTTCATAATTCCATCCACCACAACACTAATATTTTTTATACCCTCTTCCATTTCCTTGAATTTCTTAAACTGGTATCCTCACCAAGCTACATTTCCATTTGATCCATTCAAACATTGAGGGCATATATCTTTGGAACTTAGGGTATTAAAATCCCCATCATTAGTATTTTTTTGAATTGGAGAGTTTTGTATTACAATGCCCTCATCCTTAGACATTGGGTTTTGATTTCTAACCTCAACCACATCATCCTCCTCAAATTATTTCTCCTCTCTACCTTCATTTCCCCCTCTTCTTGAAACTCCTCAAATTATTTCTCCTCTCTACCTTCATTTCAACCATGCCTATCAATATTAGAGTCCTCTTCTTGAAACTCCTTCTCCTCCTCTTCAGAATCATAACCATCCTCTCCCTCTGACTCTTCGGTCTCATCCAAACTATCAAGGATAAACTCCTCCTCTTCAATCTTCTTACCTTTATTATCATTTTCCTTCCCCTTAGAAGCTGCTTTAGCAAGCTGTACAAACCTTCGACCTCCTAAAAGAACATTTCCACTTTCTGGACTGATATCTTGGTCATTTGAAATTGTGATTGTGATATTTTTTCTTTTTATCCTCCTTAGGGTCCATTTTCCTTTGTTTAGTCGACCTAGGGGTAAGGGGGGATTTTTTTTGTTTTTCAAGGCTTACTTTGAGGAGGTCTTCATAGGAAGGGTCAATTGTGGGAGGAGGGAGTTTTTTTTCTTCGATGACTCCAACACTCTGCCAAGAGAATGTGGTTGATTGCCAACAAGATCAATCTTCACAGAGCTCTTCATAGGATTTTGTTCAATAAGATTAACAAGTAAATTCCTTTGAGGGGTGGTGGCCAAAAAAAACTTATAAATAGCCCTAATAAGACCTTGATGAAGAGGAGGATTAGCTCCATGTTTTTTGGAGAGAGGAGAAAAGAAAAAAAAAAGGTTTATCTTATCATTATGGAAAATATTTTAAAATGGGGAAATGGTGCCCATGATCCATCATATATTTCCCTTCAAGAGTAAAATACCTTATAATATGAAGACTAACATTATGATAGGGAGGAGGTAGTTTTAACCTTGCATACCCATTTTGAAATCTTGTAGGCTTCTCATCACCTTCAAAGAACTTATCAATGAAATCTTGATAGTTACCTAAGCTCTTTTTGACTATCTTCTTTCCCTCATACGTTAGGCTAGTCTCTTGAACTTGATCAACTTAGCATAAACTATAGAATTTAGGCTACCAATAGCAAATTTGCCATTTCTCCAAGAGTTTGTGAATTTGTATGTTAGGGCATCATTATAGCCCTGCATAGATTGAAAAAGGGGGTGAAGCTCGCCATTTCAAATAGCTCCCACAAATCCTCATTCTACTTAAGAGAATTATAGTTCACATGATCCAAAATATTTCTAGGACCCCCCATTAAGCCCTCATTAGCAAGATAATTCATAAGAAGCAATGAGAAATATTCAGCAAAACCCTTCCCCCACCAAAAGAAATCACCAAAAAACCAATCTCTTCAATATCAAGACAAACTATCCACTTGCATTTGTAAAAGCTTCTAATTATGTACACCAAGAATAATGAGAAAGAGTGGAGAGTTGAAATGATATTGAAGATGGATATTACTTGTGTCACAAATACTTGTGACAAAGATAATAAAAATTGATGCATTTAATGGGGAACTTAACATATACTTAGTTCACACATAGGAACGAACTAAGATAGCATAACAAAGGATGCTTCCAAGGATCATTGGATTATCATTGAAATGATCTATAGAAATAATAATCATAACCCCTATCACCTTGAGATACAAACCTTTATCATTATTTTAAACACCATATCTCAAGATAATAATAAAGAACACTCATATTAAGAAACATTTGAGTCATCAATATTTTTCACCCCATAACTTCCAATTAATCAAAAACTGATTAATCCTTTCCCCTTTTTGATTACCTTTCTTATACTTCCAATTATCATCCATTATAATAATACCTTTAGTCCCTAATTCTCTTTGTTAAGTTCTGACTCATATTTTTCATAGTGATAATTTATTTTATGTGACGTGGCAGTAAGGGGAAATCCTAATAGGTCCAATTTTGATGCTTGAGAGCTTTGTTAGTCATTGCATCTATAGCATAATCTCCCTCTTTGTATAAATGTTGTATTTTATAATACTGGAAGGTCTTAAGGATACACTTGTTGTCTTCCATCACATCCCAGATCTCCCAAGACACTACAAATTCCTCCTTCAAGTTGTCAATTATTAATTTAGAGTCACCTTCTATGGTCACTTTAGTACATCCAAGCTCCTTCAAACTATTTAAACTTTCCTAGATCTTCATTACTTCAACAATGTTGTTAGAATATAACCCTGAATTTTTACCATATCCTTAAATTAGGCCTTGGTGATTTCTTATTACCCCCAAACACCAACCAGGCCAAGGTTCCCCTTGGAACAGCCATCAAATGGCATTTGACCCAACCTATCTCAGGAGGAGACCAAACAATATTTTTTCTGGTAATGTGTTTAATCCAGTTAACTTTAGTAAGGTCCTATTTTATCCCCCATAATTTCTTGATTCTAATGTCTTTGTAGGAGGGCATCTTTTTTGAAGAGGTGTAGACTGCCACATTTATGTTCTCTTGAATCTATAATTTTATTACCATAAACAATTCTTTGCTATTTCTTGTGGTCTCACGAAAAACCAAATTGTTTCATTCCTTCCACAAACCCCAAGAAATAAAAGGAGGAAATTGTTTCCATAGATCCACAATTGTATTATGATAACAAGGACACACATATTAGCTATCCAGAAATAATTTTATTGATGAAGTAAAGAACTAGTCTGTAATGAGAAACAAAAGGAAATATGACCATACCTCCCTAGAGTAGGAGCAATGGAAAAACATATGCATTATATTTTCTTGGTCTTTATGGCATAGGAAGTACCTATTCATGAACTAAAAACCCCTTTTGTTAAGGTTATCAATTATGAGAAATTTTCCATGAACAACAACCCCCCAAAAATAGTTAACTTTAGGGATCGAATTATTAATCCAAACATGATTCCAATTAAAATCAGTATGAGGAATCAAAGGTTTCTCCATAACCTCATAAGAATACTTCACTAACAAGCATCCATAAGGATGCTTAGTCCATATCCACTCATCCTTTATGTCTTTAGAGAAGAAAAAAACATCACCAATGTTTTTTTGTAAGGATTGTAAAGTTGTATCCTAGTTTTGTTGTCTTCCCTCGCATAAATTGACTCTAGTTAACTGATTTTGATTTTTTTTCCACTGAGGCTCTGCACCATCCCAAATCATATAATTAACAACCCAATTCCCATTAATTTTGACAATTATTTTCCTTAATTGGAGGAAGTGATTAAAGGAGGAAAGAGGGGGGGGCATTGAGCCAAACATCATCCTAGAAAGTAGTAAATTTTCCATTACCAATTCCTTTTCTATCCCCTTGTTTTAACCTGCTTCTTATTTTAAGAAGGTTATTCTAGAACACATAACCATAAGGTAGGTCCAAAGCCCTTAGAAAGCTACCCTACTTCCTATTTCTTAAGTATTTGTCCTTTAAAATTTTAACCCAACATTTAGCTCCTTTAAGAAGGCACCACCCCATTTTAGTCAAGAGAGCTTTGTTGAAAAGTTTTAGTCTCCTAATTCCAAGACCTCCAACACATTTAGGAGCACACACTTTATCCCACGCTAGTAAATCCATTATGTTATGCTCATCAGTTCTTGACCACAAGAATCTCCTTTGTATCTATTCTATTTGTTCAACTATAAAGGCAGGGATATTGAAAAGGGAGAGGTAGTACACAAGAATGTTTTGTAATGAAGCTTTAAGGAGCTGAAATTTTCCATCTTGACTGAGGAGTTTCCTTTTCCAACCAGCCAAATTATTTCGGACTCTCTCTATAATGTAATTCTAATAGTTTCTACTAGGTTTCTTGGAAATTAAAGGAAGCCCCAAGTAGGTGGTTGGAAGAACAACATTCTAGCATCCCAAGATCTGCATGACTATGTCTTTCAAAATTTGATCCGAATTGAAGAAGTATATTTTAATTTTGTTGTAACTAATAAATTGACCCAAAGCCTCAACATAATCATTCAAAATAGCTTCCAGTGTCCAACTTTAATAACCGAGGCTTCCCCAAAAAGGATAGTGTCATCAACAAATTGTTGATGAGAAGTGGGGGAATGACATGAAGCAACCTTAAACCCTTTCAGTAGTTTTTTATCCAATTTTTTTGAATATTTATTCTCAAAACTTCTACCATTATTATGAAAAGGTATAGAGAGAGGAGGTCGCCTTTCCTTAAACCATGACCACAAGAAAAGAACCCCTTAGGAACACCATTCACCAAAATAAAACACTTGGGTGTAGTGATACAAGAAGAAATGAGCTTAAGGAACCTTCCCTTAAAGCCATACTATTTAAGAATAGAAATAAGAAAAGGCCAAGACACTCTATTATAGGCTTTTTAGATGTCCAACTTCAAATCCATCCCAGGTTTCTTACTAAGCTCCATAGAATGCAACACCTCATGGTTTGAGATTACTACAACCAAAATATGTCTCCCTTTAAGAAACCCTTTTTTTAATTTTCGGAAATCATTTTATCCATAATATCTTTCAATTTGTTAACTATAATCTTGGAAAAAATCTTATAAGTAGTATTACAAAGGCTTATGGGTTGTTGAATGCATACCCTTCCTAGAGTTTAAACATCTTGGGTTTTGTTTAGAGGAAAATTATTGTATTATTTGTATTGTTATGTTTACTATTTTTGTGTGTACATTTCATTATTTATAATTTCCTTCCTTTTTAATTTCTTTGCATAATGATTTTTTGAGAGTTGAAGGATAAGTTAATTTAAAAATCTATGATTGTTTTAGTCATTGGGATTATGAATCAATTGAATTATAGATCTTCTAGGCATGGATGATGATATTCATTCTTAGGATATATCTAAATATATTTTTTATCTAGCTAAGCTTGGGTATCTTGTTGATTCTAATCCACCTAGTGAAATTTGTTTCCTCGTTACATGTGCTAGAATAAATATTTTTTACCTAAAGTGATTTCTTTACTTGCACTATGTTACATGGAAAGATCCTCACTCACAACAAATTAAAATGTTGGATTTTGGGGTGGGCCCTCTAGATGCATTCCTTTCATTGGAGAAGTGACAATAACCCATCTTCTCATTCATTTTCCCTTTATAACCAAGTCTTGGATCTAGTTGTGTGCTAGGATTAATTGGTGTCGTGTTCTTCCTAAGACTCTTATTTATTTGTTTCAAAGTTGGACCTTGCTCAATCCAAAAAAAGTATGCACCATTATTTGGGAAAGTTATCCCTTCATGGTCATTTGACACAATGATAAAGAGAGGAATACAAGAATATTCTAAGATAGCTCTTTAACACTTGAGGAGATTCTTTCCCATTTAAAAATGAAAATTTTAGAAATAGTGATGGTTTAATGTACTTTATTTTTGTAGAATCCTCATAACATCAATACTTGGGATATAAAATTTCTTAATTATTGGAATATGTTGATACTTCCTTCTACTAATGGGTTGAGCATGGTTCATCTATGTAATACCCCTCCATTTTTCATTTTGGTTGGACATTGGGTCCTTGTGTGGGTATGTTGCGTTGATAAGTTTCTGGATATTCAGATGCCTATTTTGTGTGCTTTCTATTAGTACCTTGACTATGGTACTCGATTACTGTTTGATCTCTATCTTTATCGTGTTTTGGTGATGTATTTTGATGTGATGATACTGTATTCAGATGTTATCTTTATTCCATGTTTTGGATTAGCATTATGGATGTTTGAATTAAAAGATATTTTATGCTTTGGATTATATTAGTATGTTAGATTTGTTAGTTAGTTACACTGTATTGGTGAAGGGGATGGCATCGCATTACTCGCTTGCGAGCACCCAGCGATTCCGAGATTTCCTCTTCACAGTGTGTTTTAATGATGACATATGTTGCATGTGGATATACTATTTTTTTGCAAGTTGATAGGTATAGGACATCGACTCCACCTGATTTCACAGGTTGGAGTGTGTTCAATGCCCAATGGTATTCGATTGGGAGATAGTAGCTAGGTTTTTCGTGTCAAGTTGTCACTCTAGTCCTAGTATGTTGTTAGGTGTTTGTCGGGTTGTGTTGCCTTCAGTATCGTTCCCTCTCTTTGTTATTTAATTTCAAGTTAGAAAAAGGAATTAAATGGCTTCATATATATTAAGTTGTTGATTAAATTAATCTAGTTGTAATGTGGAAAATATTATTTAAAATTATTAAATTAATTTAATTTAATTAATAAAATAATTTAATCTTGGATTAGATTTATTTTATTGAATTAATTAAATTAATTAATTTGAATTAAGCAATTCATTTTGGAAATTATTGGATATTTGTTGAAATTGAAAAAATAAGAAAAATGATTTAAAAGTCAAATTTGAAAGTTTGAATTCAAAATTGAAGAAATTGAGATATTTTGCATTTTCTATTTTGGAGAATTTATGAGGGTGGTTGTTGGATTTTTAGGGTTTTATCCTTATGTTTGAATTTATTTTCTCAATTTTTTGGGGGGATTATGAAGTTTTGGGAGAAATTGAAAATGGAGGAGGAAGATTATTGCATTTATGTGGGTTTGGGATTTGAACTGTAAAAATTTGTGGGACTGGAATTGGAAGCTAGGTTGGAAGCTAAGCATCATCTGGACCTCCTCAAATTCAAAATACTAGGTTCTTTGTTATTAAATTTTAGTTGTTCTATTATTTATGTTTTGTTGTTGGAAACATGCAAACCTAGGCTTGGTTTACAAATAAAACCCATCTTGTTCTTGCTTCAAAATTTGAAAGGAAAGAAAAACCTTTGTTTGAAAACATTGTTCTTCAAGAAAAAAAATTCAATATGGTTGTAGATGTACATTTCTGGGAATTATTTGCTCTCCTAGGGTTATAATTTGGGTTAAAATTGAATATATATATATATATATATATATATATATATATATATATATATGTATAATATGTGTGTGTGTGTGTGTATAAATACATATATATATATTTTTCATAGTTGTGCCCTATTAATTTTATATTTTAAATCCCTATCAAAAAAAAAGAACAAACGATGATTTTTGGATTTTTTTTGAAATCCGCAATGGAGGGGTTTCAAATATTTTTTGGAATATAAAAAAATAAAATTTTAAAAGTGGGTTGTGGGGGTTGGGGGCTCGACCCACAGTCATCCATAGGAGGCATTGTGGGGAGCCACGCCCAACGCGCCCCACGCACTCCCCACCTCCTCTATCCACCACCACCTCCTCCCACCTGTGGCTACTATTAACACAGCCGTCGCCACTGCCGGTCGTGGTTGGTTGTGCTAAGCATAGCCATGCCACCAATGGTGGTGGCTGGCATGTTAACTGCCGCCGCTCGGTGAGCAACCCGCGGCCGCCACCTGCAAACTGCGGCCGACGCCCTAAAAACCGTCGCCCTCTGTTAATAAACGCGCGGCCCGAGGTCGGGTGGAGGTTAAGAAAATAAAATAAATTAGTATATATAAATATTAATATTTTATATATTATTATTATAATATTAAAATATTATTTAATAATATTTTATATTATAATCTATAATATTAAAATATTATATTTATATATATTATTTTTAAATAATATTTGTATATTAGAGAGGTAGATTTAATATTAAATATGCATAAGAAATTATTGTTTTTCTAATGGCATGAATTAAGTTTAATTAAAGAAATGAAGTATAGTAATGTTGGTTAATTTTAGAATATTATATTTGGTGGAGAGATAGATTTGATTCTAAATAATATGTTTTTATTTTAAGGCAAATTAATTATTTTTATATGGTTATATTGAAATAAGGAAACGATAATTACTTTATATCATTGTATTTTGATTAGTAGAATCAATTGGTTATTTTATTATTATTTAAATGCAAGTAGGGAATTAAGTATTAAGTTTTTTTTTAATTTCTCCCATGTTTGGAAAAGACTTATTTTGAATCAGTTTATTTCATGCAATAAATTGTTGAATGATAATGTGGAAATGGATTTAGAATATCCAAAGGTAAATTATTTCATGTGCCTTCAGTGAATATGTCCTTCGTGTTCTTGCTTTGGAAATGGGTTTATTGAGTGTTTAATTCATTAGTCTTCCAAATGGGGATCTTATCTTATGTGGGTTGTCATGTCATGTTGTCAACCGTTTTTGTATCCCTTGGGTAGTGCATGGGAATTTATCAGTGGCTATCCGGTTTCTACGAATGGGGATGTCTTGTGTCTCCTGAGAAAGGAGTGGAATATGGGATCCGTGTCTCCTTGTAAGGAGTGACCTTGTTAGGTGGTTTGTTGCCTCTAGTGTTGGAGTGAGTTTCTTTTAGGTTTCCTCCTAGAGTTGAAGTGGTTGTAATACCTTGGTTGTTGCACTTTGTTACCTCATTACCTCCAAGTGTTTGGAGAGGGTTTGAACTTATGTTGCCTCCTGGAAAAGGAGAGGTCGAGGTATCTTGTTTATTGCACCTTGGTACCCTTGTTGTTTGGTTGGTGTGTGTGTTGTCAAGTAGAAGAGTGGCTTCCGTAGGGGCCAGAGCCTAGAAGAGGTAAGATTGGGTAACCTTCGGAAGTGGTTTAATCAAGTGATAACTAAAACAATACTTAGAAGATTAGGACTAACTTCTCACTAATCAAGATAACTATGTCTCACTCATGGACCCAAGTGCTCGGTTAGGCTTGGGATGGGTGGGAAGGCTGGGAATGGCAAGGTCATCTATCTTGTCTGTACGAAAGGTATTTGATCCCGTATTAGTAATTATGAGGGCCGGGGATCGGTTTGAGGCCACCATCTTGACAATCTGCAGTGGATAACTCATGACGACCTGTGTGATGACACTCTGTCTAGGACAACAATTGGTACTTGTTTATTGTGGGTATGGTTTATGTAACATATCTGATGTGACCATGGTTGGTGTTTGATTTTGTGGGTATGGTTTCCATAACATACCTGATGTGACCATGGTTGGTGTTTGGTTGGTGTTTGATGTGGTATGGTTCTCGTAACATACTTGATCTACTTTATTTCTAGAAGCAATGTGACCATGTAGAATTGTACTTGTGTTGTACATGTGTTTGGTTGTGTCAGTTGGATCAGTTATGTTTTAGCTTGTGTTTAGAGGTAGATGCCCTGGGCTTAGATTCTTTGTTACTATCTCCTAGCACGGGGGTGGGCCTTTGGGCTCCACTTGGTTGGGTGGTGTGCACCTAAATCCATTGGGTTCTTTCTTCATGTTCGTTTGGACAAGAATTCCAGTTGGAGAGCTCATTGGTTTCAGTATTAGTTCTTGTTGTATTTCCTTTCAGTTGATCTTGTATTATTTGTACCCCTCTTTGTAATCGAGGTGGAAGTTGTAATTGTAATTATATTTATTGGACTTGCCTCATTCGGGGAATGAGAGATGTAATCTTATTATTTAATTTGGATAAATTAAATTGAAAGTTATCTATTATGTTTTGATGAAATTATCTTAATTGGAATGTATGTGTTTTAATTCTTAATTAAATAATTGACTTGGTTTAAGTTCATGTTTTTTGTTGAGGTTCTATATAACCTCTGTCTCGTAACCTTAGAGGATGTTGGCTTTAGTTAGTGAACTTGCTTATTAATTGTACTTAAACAAAAAAAATTAGTCTGTTTAAGTAGTTGTTTGCAACTTCTTATAGGGTTGTGTGGCGGGGCATTACACATGGTATCAGAGCCTAGGTTTAAACACTGGGTACTCTGGGATTATGAAGGATCCATTAAGCTTTTAGTTGTGTGGGTTTTAAGTTGTGTACCTCACTTATTACCTTGGTGTGTAGACGAGGTTTTGATTTGGTACATTATGTGTGAGGGAGTTATATCCCTACATGTTTGTAGGCTTCCAGGAGTAAGCCTAACCCTAGGGGGGGAGGATGTAATACCCCTCCGTTTTGCATTTTGGTTGGATAGTGTGTCCTTGTGTGGGTATGTTGCGTTGATAATTTTTTGGATATTCAGATGCCTATTTTGTGTGCTTTCTGTTAGTACCTTTACTATGGTACTCAGTTACTATTTGATCTCTATCTTTATCATGTTTTGGTGATGTATTTTAATGTGATGATACTGTATTCAGATGTTATCTTTATTCCATGTTTTGGATTAGCATTATGGATGTTTGAATTAAAAGATATTTTATGCTTTGGATTATATTAGTATGTTAGATTTGTCAGTTAGTTACACTTTATTGGTGAAGGCGATGACATCGCATCACTCGCTTGCCAACGCCCTGCGATTCCGAGATTTCCTCTTCACGGTGTGTTTTAATGATGACATATGTTGCATGTGGATATACTATTTGTTCGCGGGTTGACAGGTACAGGACATCAACTCCACCTAGTTTCATAGGTTGGAGCATGTTCAATGCCCAATGGTATTCGATTGGGAGATAGTAGCTAGGTTTTTCGTGTCAAGTCATCACTCTAGTCCTAGTATGTCGTCAGGTGTTTGTCGGGTTGTGTTGCCTTCAGTATCATTCCCTCTCTTCGTTATTTAATTTCAAGTTAGAAAAAGGAATTAAATGGCTTCATATATATTAAGTTGTTGATTAAATTAATCTAGTTATAATGTGGAAAATGTTATTTAAAGTTATTAAATTAATTTAATTTAATTAATAAAATAATTTAATCTTGGATTAGATTTATTTTATTGAATTTATTTAATTAATTAATTTGAATTAAGCAATTCATTTTGGAAATTATTGGATATTTGTTGAAATTGAAAAAATAAGAAAAATGATTTAAAAGTCAAATTTGAAAGTTTGAATTCAAAATTGAAGAAATTGAGATATTTTACATTTTCTGTTTTGGAGAATTTATGAGGGTGGTTGTTGGACTTTTAGGGTTTTATCCTTATGTTTGAATTTCTTTCCTCAATTTTTTTGGGGGGATTATGAAGTTTTGGGAGAAATTGAAAATGGAGAGGAAGATTGTTGCATTTTTGTGGGTTTGGGATTTGAACTGTAAAAATTTGTGGGACTAGAATTGGAAGCTAGGTTGGAAGCTAAGCATCATCTGGACCTCCTCAAATTCAAAATACCAAGTTATTTGTTATTAAATTTTAGTTGTTTTATTATTTATGTTTTGTCGTTGGAAACATGCAAACCTAGGCTTGGTTTACAAATAAAACCCATCTTGTTCTTGCTTCAAAATTTGAAAGGAAAGAAAAACCTTTGTTTGAAAACATTGTTCTTTAAGAAAAAATTTCAATATGGTTGTAGATGTACATTTATGGGAATTATTTGCTCTCCTAGAGTTATAATTTGGGTTAAAATTGAATATATATATATGTATAAATACAAACACACACACACACACACACATATATATATATATATATATATATTTCATAGTTGTGCCCTATCAATTTTTATATTTTAAATCCCTATCAACAAAAAAAAAAAAAAAGAACAAAGAACAAAGGATGATTTTCGGATTTTTTTTTAAATCCGCAGTGGAGTGATTTCGGATATTTTTTGGAATATAAAAAAATAAAATTTTTAAAGTGGGTTGTGTGGGCTGGGGGCTCGACCCACAGTCACCCATGGGAGGCACTGTGGGGAGTCACGCCTAGCATGCCCCACACACTCCCCACCTCCTCTGTCTGCCGCAACCTCCTCCGACCCGCGGTTGCTGTTAACACAGCCGTCGCCGCCGCCGGTGGTGGCCGGCTGTGCTAAGCATAGATGCACCACCAATGGTGGTGGCCGGCTGGTTAACCACCGCTGCTCAGTGAGCAACCCAGGACTGTTGCCTACAAACTACGTTCGACGCCCTAAAAACCGCCGCCCTTTGGTAATAAATGTGCGGCCCGAGGTAAATACACGGCCACCCAATCCTTTCCCTCATGCGCACGGCCCGAGGTCGGGTGGAGGTTAAGAAAATAAGAAAATAAAATAAATTAGTATATATAAATATTAATATTTTATATATTATTATTATAATATTAAAATATTATTTAATAATATTTTATATTATAATCTATAATACTAAAATATTATATTTATATATATTATTTTTAAATAATATTTGTATATTAAAGTGGTATATTTAAAATTAAATATGAATAAGAAATTATTGTTTTTCTAATGGCATGAATTAAGTTTAATTGAAGAAATGAAGTATAGTAATGTTGGTTAATTTTAGAATATTATATTTGGTGGAGAGATAGATTTGATTCTAAATAATATGTTTTTATTTTAAGGCAAATTAATTATTTTTATATGGTTATATTGAAATAAGGAAACGATAATTACTTTATATCATTGTATTTTGATTAGTTGAATCAATTGGTTATTTTATTATTATTTAAATGCAAGTAGGGAATTAAGTATTAAGTTTTTTTTTAATTTCTCCCATGTCTGGAAAAGATGTATTTTAAATCAGTTTATTTAATACAATAAATTGTTGAATGATAATGTGGAAAATGGATTTAGAATATCCAAAGGTAGATTATTTCATGTGCCTTCAGTGAATATGTCCTTTGTGTTCTTGTTTTGGAAATGGGTTTATTGAGTGTTTAATTCGTTAGTCTTCTAGATGGGGATCTTATCTTATGTGGGTTGTCATGTCATGTTGTCAACCATTTTTGTATCCCTTGGGTAGTGCATGGGAAGTTATCAGTGGCTATCCGGTTTCTATGAACGGGGACATCTTGTGTCTCCTGAGAAAGGAGTGGAATATGGGATCCATGTCTCCTTGTAAGGAGTGACCTTGTTAGGCGGTTTGTTGCCTCCAGTGTTGGAGTGAGTTTCTTTTAGGTTTCCTCCTAGAGTTGAAGTGGTTGTAATACCTTGGTTGTTGCACTTTGTTACCTCGTTACCTCCAAGTGTTTGGAGAGGGTTTGAACTTATGTTGCCTCCTGGAAAAGGAGAGGTCGAGGTATCTTGTTTATTGCACCTTGGTACCCTTGTTGTTTGGTTGGTGTGTGTGTTGTCAAGTAGAAGAGGGGCTTTCGTAGGGGCCAAAGCCTAGAAGAGGTAAGATTGGGTAACCTTCGGAAGTGGTTTAATCAAGTGATAACTAAAACAATACTTAGAAGATTAGGACTGACTTCTCACTAATCAAGATAACTATGCCTCACTCATGGACCCAAGTGCTCGGTTAGGCTTGGGATGGGTGGGAAGGCTGGGAACGGCAAGGTCATCTATCTTGTCTGTACGAAAGGTATTTGATCCCGCATTTGTAAGTATGAGGACCGGGGATTGATTTGAGGCCACCATCTTGACGATCCACAGTGGGTAACTCATGATGAGTTGTGTGATGACACTCTGTCTAGGACAACAGTTGGTACTTGCTTATTGTGGGTATGGTTTCCATAACATACCTGATGTGACCATGGTTTGTGTTTGATTTTGTGGGTATGGTTTCCGTAACATACCTGATGTGACCATGGTTGGTGTTTGATTCTATGGTATGGTTCTTGTAACATACTTGATCTACTTTATTTCTGGAAGCAATGTGACCATGTAGAGTTGTACTTGTGTCATACATGTGTTTGGTTGTTTCAGTTGGATTAGTTATGTTTTAGCCTATGTTTAGAGGTAGATGCCCTGGGCTAGGATTCCTTGTTACTATCTCCTAGCACGGGGGGTGGGCCTTTGGGTTCCACTTGGTTGGGTGGCATGCACCTAAATCCATTGGGTTCTTTCTTCATGTTCGTGTGGATAGGACTTCCAGTTGGAGAGCTTGTTGGTTTCAGTATCAGTTCTTGTTTTATTTCCTTTTAGTTGATCTTGTATTATTTGTACCCCTCTTTGTAATCGAGGTGGAAGTTGTAATTGTAATTATATTTATTGGACTTGCCTCATTCAGGGAATGAGAGATGTAATCTTATTATTCAATTTGGATAAATTGAATTGAAAGTTATCTATTATGCTTTGATGAAATTATCTTAATTGGAATGTATGTGTTTTAATTCTTAATTAAATAATTGACTTGGTTTAAGTTCATATTTTTTGTTGAGGTTCTATATAACCTTTGTCTCGTAACCTTATAGGATGTTGGATTTAGTTAGTGAACTTGCTTATTAATTGTACTTAAACAAAAAAAATTAGTCTATTTAAGTAGTTGTTTGCAACTTCCTCTAGGGTTGTGTGGCGGGGCATTACAATCTATTAGTTCACCCAAGAGAATTGGTCAAATAGTCTCCCAATTTTTGTATTTTCTAATGTTAATTTTGATGGTGCTTTGAAAGGTATTTGGGATATTCTAGAGTAGGTTGTTGATTAGAGAATTTTGTACCCCCTAATCAAATATTTCTAGAAAATTAGAAGAGGTTATTAATAATATTGTTTAATCTTAAGCACTTATTGAAGGTCTTTATTTCACTCAATAATTTGTAATTTTAAAGCTACATATTAAGGGTGATTTGATGGTCATTAAAATTTCTACTCATAATTGTTATCCCAATTAGTTGATTGACAATACTTTTTGTTTAGCTTTCTCTCTTTTAGATTATTTTCAAAATTATCAATTTTGGATAAATTTATATGGAGTGATGGGCCAAAAGTGAAGTGGTATATGAAATGGATTCAATGTTTAATAATAAAATTCAGTTTGGTCTATGTGTCAATTTGGGTTGTAAAATTATGAAAGGTGTAGTGGCTATATGTGCAAGGGCTACAAGAAGTTTACAATTATGCTATAAACTAGTATAGGGATTCAAAATAATGTTGTTATAGGAACTATTTAAACTAATATAAAAAACATGTAGGTTGCTACAAAATAAAAAAATGCATATAAATAACACATTTTACGTATTAAAATCAATCAAATAATTTGATAAATTATCAATCACACAAAAAAATGGAATGATAGAAAATAACATGAAAAATAAAGAAAATAAAATTATCATCAATGTTATTTTATTAGAGTGTGACCTCCTCTCAATCTACGAGGTGGCTAAAGAACTCTGCTAAAATATCATATCACAAACTGCATATATTTATTTTTAAAAATAACATGTTACACTTTATTCTTATGCTATTATATTTCTTCCACACTATTACGTTGTTGTTGTGCTTATTTTTGGCATTCTATTTTTTGCACTATTTCCAGTTGCAAGATTACATCATTACTATCCTATTTTCCAACATTCTCCTCTCCTATTCTCTTGTTATCTCTTGATGAACTATATAAGGAAAATAATTATTTTACATGAAATTATTTTCAACAGAACTAGCCATAAAAATATGGGATTTATTTTTCTCGTGGTTGCTCCTTTCAAACCAAAATATTATTGATTGTAACAACAAGATAATATAGACACCATTGTTTCTTACAGTTACAACAACAAGAAAATATAGATTGTTATTTGTGGCCTACAATTATTATTGTTATTATTTACCCATGCCCAGTAAAATATGAAAGCTATTTATAACAAGAAGAATTATTGTTCAATATAACAAATAATTACTTCAACAACCACATTGCCAAATTATACCTCACATGCTACACAGGCTACATGAAGTCTATTTTCTCAACATAATGACAAAATTATTGGTAAATAAATATAATATTTATTATTCTTTTATTTTATCTAAAAACTAAATTAAATATCACTTATATTTATTTAATCATACATAGCATAATTGTTGGGATATGCTATGGAAATGAAGCACAAATGGGCTCATTATGGTATAGGAAAAGGCTAAAATATGGAATAAATTGAACATAAATGAAACTCACCATGGAGGCTGAAAAGTTCATGCATGTATATCCTTATGGAATCAAATTTAAAACACCTATTACTATTTTTTACTCACTAGAAACTTGCAAGGTCTCTTAGAGTTTTGGGAACTAGAATCTCAATTGTGATTCCAATATTCTACTTAATATTGTTGCCCAAGTTAAGTGATTCAAAGCATAGAGAGAGGGAAACAATACAACATGATGGAATCCTCTGTTAGATTTTGTACAATCATAGGATACAAAGTGTGAAGAGTTTTAAGGGGGGACTTTCAAAAGCTAATCTTATAGAAAGGAGGAATTTCTAGCTTGAGTGCAATTTTAGGTAACAAATGTTATCTTTTAGAAGGATACAAGTAAAATATCTCTCCTTTAGATGGGATTCTTAAGTCTTAAAAGACAAACAAAAAGGTTGTCAATGAAGCTCAAAATATACATCCATTAGGGAGTTATGACAAAGGCAAGGTTTTTATGAAATGCTAAAATTCCTCAAACACAATTCATTGTTCTAGGCATTTTTTGCAAGCAAGATATTTAAAAAAATAAAGTTATTATATCTCTCATTCTAGTTGAGGCACCTCTTACTAAGGATTAATAATATCTATTAGTTGATTACTAGGGAATAATTTTTTCAGCTATAGAGGTTAGAAGTAGATTGATAGATAGTCAAGTGGTTGATAGGGAATTTGTAGACTTATAAGGTGGTGGATTAGCCAAATTATGCATACCTTTCCTTAGAGGAAATACCTCTCAAAATAAATAAAATATCTACAAACCTAATCCTACCAAAAGAAAATAGTAACTATATTTCTAAGGAGATGGGTAATACATTTTTCATTTGTAGATTTGTCGAAGGTTGAATGTAGTTGAGATCATCTTATTGATAATGCATACTTAGAGCCATGTAGATCATCCATCTTTATTTAGGTTGTCTACAAGTTTCTTCCATGTTCTTTTCTCATCCATTTAGGATTAACATTTAGTTTGGAATAATAAACATTAATTATAGGATAGAGTTAATTTGTATGTGTCCTGAGAAAAATATTATTTTAGGAGAAACTATTAAACATTGACACATAAAAAAATTAAAAATATATATAAAATAAAATCATTTCATAAACAAGGTGCCAATATTATTTTTAAAGGAAATCCATCATGTAAAAATAATACAAAAAATTAAAATATAAAAAATTGATACAAATGTATGAGAAACTATGCCCATAAAATAGAAATGAGGCAAACGTTTCCTACATTAACCCTATGAGGAAAGATTTGTGAGATACCATATTTAAAACAATTTTAGTAGCATATAAATTAATATTTTGAAATGGATAATAATGAATAAAGAGTGATGAGAGACATATACGTTCTATTTTATCCCATATCCTAGCCTTTTTTGCAACGCCCCGCCATAGGAACCTAGAGGAAAACACTCTAACAAAACATAAAATGGTACAAAAATAAAATAAAACTGAAAGTGTATCAAAGATTGAAAATTAAAATTAACTCATATTCAACCTAAGTCCTCTAAGGTCCGTGACTATGCTACTAGGAACCCATAACCATATTGACAAGAATTTAAATTCATAGCATTAACTATTCCAACTAACAATAAGAATTATTCATATCATGTCACTATAATGTATTATATAATCCATCTAGTTAACATCATCATAACATCCATTACAACAAAAGAGAGTCTAACGTTAAATTTGCAAGAGAATATAATAAGGATGATAACCATCTCTAAACATTCATAAATTAGAATATGCCATCTTGAACCATATTCTGACATCATAACGCTCTAAGATGATCCTTAAGATGAGATATCCTAAGTAGTGACTTCTCAAGATACCTAAACCCTAAGAAGTCACTCCTCACGATATCAAATCTTGAGTCTTTCTTGATTCCAATGATTCCCTCAAGTTCACTGATACATTTCTCAATAGAATTAAAACACATATCTCTAAATGCTAATATCATAAGTAACATCCATAATCATAATAAGTCATACATGGCTATCATTCAAATCAAGTTCATTAACTTAAACAATTACAATAGAAGTTCCACATTCAGTTACAATTGTTAAAACATTATATCGTGAATAGAAATATCTCCTTGAACACATATGAGGAGAGTACATCAAAATATATGTTACATTATACAAGAGAGTAATGATACAATATAATTACATGGAATGTAATACACATGACTCACACTAGTATAGGAATCTTCAAATCTAGGAGCAATCACCACAAACACGAACAAGAGAGGGAACCCAATGGAGTATAAGGCACGTTCCACCCAACCATGTGGAACCCTAAGGTCCACCCCCCATGATAGAAGATAGCAAAGGATCCCACCATCACAAATAGACAAGAAACATAGACAACGTAAGAGATAACATCACATCATATAACAAGTACATTATAATATCAGATGACAATGACACCACTTCCAGAGGCACTAAAAAATAAAGGAGAAAAAGTATAAGGGAAAACCAACTTGTCATAGGAGGAGCGTCATCACATAGTTTGTCATGGGTTACCCAGGCAGATCTTCGTAGACCCTTGCCCCCATCTTGGGTTACCCTAGTAGTTGTATCAACATGAATTTGCACCCCTAACGCAAATTCCCTTCTGACCCTTAACACGTTAGAAAATCAAAAGTGGAGGTTTAATTCCACTTAAGCTCGCTCCTTGCATTCCACTTGGCACCTGGCTCACATGTCGATGGGGGTGTTTTTGTCAGGGATGCCCGTGCAGTGCACTTACGTCCCTGGCAGATTCTTGCAGCTCGAGACTGCAGAGGCATTACATTTTTTATTGGAAGTCAAAGAGTAACATCCCTCTTCAGTTGGTCGACCAGAGTATGGTTGTTTTTCATCCATATCTTCATAATCTTCACTCTTCCATCCATAGCATTTTTCAAGAAAAAGTTTGAGAGAAGTTTTTCAAGATCGTTTGAGCATTTTTCTCCACCATTTGCATTCATTTCCAACCTTTGTAGAAGCACCATCCACTCCATTGGAGCAATCCACTACTTTGTCACTCCAACAGGGTGAGCACAGGACAAACACCATGGCAATAGAGGCTTGAGTCCCTCTTGTTCACTCATCCACAAGCCTTGAGTGCTTTGGATGGAGGTTGTAAGCTCCTACAATCTCTCCTTTTGTTTTCGATTGAGTAAGCATGTACTACTTGTAGTGTTTTTGTGTTGACATAGCTTAGGGTTTCTTTTCTTTATCATTTATCTCTACTATTCTAAACTTGGTTGTTTGTGGAGGTGGAAACACCAAGATGAGGGTCTGACTGAGGCATGCCCCTATACAACCCCAACAATTTCTCCCTTTATCATGTGCAGGTGGAGAGAACTTGGAGCAAGCTGGCAAGGAGAGCACTGTACAAGATCATCTTCATCACCTTGGTGGTAATACATTTCCTTTATCATATTCTTATCTACATTTCTCTTCACTTAATCTCATTTTATCACTTCAAAAATCTCTAGACTAGGTTGATAGTCTCCCTTTTGGAGTTATATTTCTGTCTTTTCAGTTCTCTAGCCATACAGATGCCAGTGCACCTATGAGATGCTAGCACGTCATGCTATCATCCTAGAATTATGATTTTGTCCTTAAATAGAGAGCTTCCCGAGACATTAATCTGACTCTAAAGGCTGACTCATCTAGTCTCCTTCCAACATTCAAGATTGTAGAGTGATCGAAGGACACATAATCCTCATCATTCTCATCCTCGTCATCCTAATCCCCCCTAAACTGAGGTGGGTTAGGGAAAAATTTCTGCTCTTGGCCTTTCATGACCTGGGGCCTTGTAGTGGGTGGTCCCCCTCTCTCACACTTTTGGTGAACCTGATGTGAACCAACACCTATCCATTTGTCGGCATCTTGAAATTTTTCACATGTATCTCTTGGTCATGGTATCCTGGTGTGTTGTGAAAGTTTATGAGCTTCATGACCTATTCTATCACCTCTAGGAATATTGTTAGAAGAAGTCTGCGACACCTTCCAATGGAAAAACTGAAGGTCTCCTCTAGCTTCACTACTAGCCTTTCTCCAGTTCTACAGTTGGGTTGTCTACATAGGAGTACGTATCATGAGGCAAACTTATGTTTCTTGACAAAACTGATTGTGTCCCTACTCCTCCTGTGTTGTTGACCTCTTCATCTGTATACGAGCATGAGGTCATCTGTATCCCTTCCAAGTACATCGCTAGTCTTGGTAAAGGGTTAGGAGCATTAGAAAATCACCTAGAAGGCAACTTGGGGTTGGCTAGGGCTGCTAAGGTGATCAGAGAAATAAGATCATGGTAGAAAAAGACCGGACAGGTGTAGAACTCCTAGCTAGTCTTACTGGTCTAGCTAAAGCATGTGCCCCCTTGAGTCTTGGTCACATGATACGAGGTGGCCTCTTTGAGGAACATGAGAGGAAGTTGGAGATGTCAATGCCTCCTATATCCGTGTACATGACTGGCATTGTCCCCTCAGTCAATATACCTTCTACTTCTGAAAGTCTGGATACTGTCAAAGTAAACAAGAATCCTTTAGGTTTCCACTTCACCCCTTCTATCACCTCTGGTGGTGGAGGATTTGGCGGAATGATGGGCAGAGGCTTAAGTGGTGGAAACTTCATAAGTGGGGGTGGTATTGGTGGGGGTGGTGCTGGTGGAAGTCATGGTGGTGGCTTTGGCTCTGGTGGTGGCTCTGATGGAAGTCACACTGGTGGCGGTTGTGGCAGTGGTCACGATGGTGGCACCAGTGAAGGTCACACCGGTGGTGGCGGTTTTGGTGGTAGTCACGACGGTAGCTTTGGTGGTAGTCACGACGGTAGCTTTGGTGGTGGTTCCGGTGGTCCTATGTCTTCTAATGACCCTATTTTGAACCCTCCTTTAGAATATGGGGCAGATGAAGAACCAGCTAGCAAACCTTTCCCAGGCCTCGGCCCAACCTATCTTTCAACCTTTCTCCTGACACAACCTGTTGTCAATTGCAATTTTAAACACTCCATTCCTACTAGGGATGGGAAGTAAAGGGGACCTGCAAACACACATGTTCACCTTTAACACCCTGTGCACAATTTTTTTCCATCATGATACATTGATGGCTAAACTATTTCCCTAGTCCCTTAAAGATAGCACTAGATTGGTATTGTTCTTTGCTAGATAATTCCATCTTCACATTCGATTAGCTTGTGAACCAGTTCTTGCAATAGTTCCAAGCCAATATTGGACTGAAGATGACCTTCTCAGACCTTATTAATGCAAACAAGGAGATAATGAAAAGGTTACAGACTTTATAGTGTGCTACCAAGTACTCTTCTCATAAATCTCATATCCGTTACCCGAATCTGATGTATAGAAGGTCTTCATAGGGAATTTACAAAGACATTGGCAAGAGAAGTTTTCCCTCATGAAGTATCCCTCTTTCACACATATGTGTGTGGATCTATGAGAGCATCAAAAAAGGGTGGTTCAGTTTGGGGGTCCTCCCTCGCACTCCCATTTTGAAGGAAGATCTATCATATTGATCTTGAGAAGAGGTAAAGTTGTTGCGAATGTAATAGCCTTTTAAGATAACAATGGCCTTAGATGCAACCGAATATTTACAAAGCTATCATAATCCTATTCTTCCATCTTGTAGAAGATGGTGAAGTATAAGATCCTTACCTTGCCACCTCCTAAACCAGTTAGAGAACCATACCCTAGTTGGTATGAAGAAAAAATTTATTGTCAATACCATAAATTTAATGGACATGATACTGAATGTTGCATGTGTCTGCATCATGAGATATAGGATCGCATCAAGGACGGTACTATCTATCTTGACGAGAGTAAACACAATATGAAAAAATCAATGATGAAAGCTAATAGTGAGTTGCAAATATACACAGACCCATTTCTGTCACATTCTTCTAACATGATTATCGATCCCACTAATTCTACTTCTCACCTTGAGGTGTATGTTAACATGGTTATTGTTACTCCCTCTACTCATCTTGTGACGGACTCGTCAGATGTAACCTTTACCTCACAAGACATTCTAGCAAATAGCAAACCTTCCCCGCTTTATATTCCTGTTTGCCTCAATGGTAACATTGTGATAGGGGTTCTAGTTGACCCCGCGAGTAGGGTGAATTTCATCACGGAGGAGACATTACTCTTAAACTCCCTATAGAGGGGGAATATGAAAAAACAAATTTTTTCATCCACATGCATGATGGACTTTCTCTTAAACCCTACGATCAATAACATTGTCTGTCCTAGTTGGACCTAGGAGTGTAGACATGGTCTTCGATGTCATCCCCGAGTTGGACCTATTCAGAGTGAAGCTAGGCATACCTTGGATAGCTTCCATGAATGGGATCACCTCCATGATTCATAAGTGCCCTAAGTTTTCCCACGAAGGTGTCATGCATGTAGTACATGACACTAGATATCAACTTGTGGTGTCCTATGGAGGATATTCATTGGATCACTTTTGGCCCACTTCCACAAAGAATAGACCTACTTTACAAGAACTATGTGAAGTATAAAACTGGGGGCAAGGCACAACCAAAGTTGACCCTTCTCATAATGGAGCAACTAGCTACCTCCTCCTCCTCCCGAAAAGGAAAGGAGAAGCTCACTTCCTCTCAATCCAACTCATCCACTCCTCTGTCTTGGGAAGAGTACTGGATGAACAAGCCCGAGTTCTACTCGCTAAGTCCAGTGATGCCTCCTTGGAAAAATCCCAAGGTCAAGATATCAGATCTCCCTAATGGGTTCCCAGGACCCTAGTACTATTTGTACGGCAGAAGGAAAGGCTCGCAGAGAGAGTTTTCCCCTCGACCTTTTCCTATTCCCCTGAATGGGAAAGGTTCCACCCCTAAAGTGGTAGAGTCAACTCCTCCTGCCATTTCTGAGCCTACCCCTCCTCCTTCCATTTAGGATTCTTCCCTTCCACTAGAGACAGTCGTGGAGGACATTTCCATGACTGAGAAAGATCCTTTTGTCCCTTCACAAATCCCGACTTTGAGTTCGAAGAGTCATAGAAATCACCTTGCACATGAGCGCAAGCGCCGATGAAAGGCTCTCTAGTCGAGCAAGCCTCCTTACATAAGAAGGAGGAAGAGAAGACCACATATCCTGTTGTGTCCTCCTCTTTCCCTCCTTCTACCCCTAAACCTCCTTCAGCTCCTGCTATGAGCGCACATGTGCCCAAAAGGTTGCAAGTGTTCATCACTCCTTCGACGGATCTGCCCTTGTTGATTTCCATCCCAAATTTCTTGCCTTTCCCAAAGCCCATGGACATGGTTAACACTTCAATTATTTCCACTACGGCTCTTTCCTCCTCTTCCTCGACACTCCTTGTTTCATCTATGGGTATTTCACCTCCCTCGATGAAGAAGAAGGTAGAGAATGGCCCCTCCAACAATGGAGGATGTAAGAAGAGCCCACCCTCTCTGAAATTTGGCCCCAAGCTGACTTGTTCTATCTTAGTAATGGAACCAGTCCTAGCCTCCCCTGAGTTTTTCACTGCTCCTGAGTCTCTCGATGAGTGTAGTAGTGAACCTCAGGTACAAACTCCTTCGTCTACCGAGGTGAAACATGAAACTCCTATTAAGTGCATTTTTAACTCGATGGATGAAGTCCCGACATTGTCAACGGTCTTCACTAGGTCGTTGACCCTGGACCCACAAGAGCTAAGCGACGAAGACCTTAGAGGTCCCTTTGCTTTGGCCCTTGTTGCCGGAGGATCGGAAGCTCCTCCCCTTAACATTACACCATTGTAGGCTCATCTTCCTTCCTTTGAGGATCTAGAGTGGGAAGTTGATGACCTCTTGGTCGACCAGTGTTAGGGGGAGACCCTCTTCTTGATCTTTACATTAGATGTGTGTGTGTGTTTCGTGACATGTGCTTCCCCCGTGATCGTGCTACATGTGCCTAGATGACCCTTATCACCCCTATTGGTGCGTGGATATAGGTGTGGTGTTTTTGTGGTAAATCTTCCTCTATATGTTTCATCATTCTTCCATGTTTGTGATTGACTTTTGGTAAATTGGGGACGATGCAAAGCATTGGGAGAATTTAGGCCTCCTTCCATGTTGACCCGATTTTTTATTTTACTTTGTCTTTCATGCATTCTTCTTGATCTGGTTGGGGATTGATGATATTTCACCTCTTACGGCGGTTACCTACATATATATCAATAAAGGCAGATTTGACCTTGCATAACTAGATCCCCCTATGCCCTCTGCACATGATATTTTGTCTTTACTTTTCACTTTATCTTTCTCATGTCTTTGCTTGAGCTGTCCCTTTCTCATGTGACAACGCACCTTCTACATTGCTTAGTCTTTAGAAAACACAATCATTGCCAAACTAATCTTTTCTCGAAGACCCTTCACACACTTCCTTGTTAGAATGGCATTCTCAACTTGGAACCCTAACGAAACATGTTTCCTTCATTAGGGGTTCGTAAAGAAAGGACTTGGAAATCCTCCTCTAAAGCGGGAACGGTCTTAGTCTTCCCCTCGCATGAGCACATCTCCTTCCTTTTGAATTCCTTGATGAATTTAACATATTTCAAAAGGATTCCTTGATGATGAATCAATTCGAAAAGGAAGAAATTAAGCTTTTTGAACAGAGTGTCCCTTGAGTCGACCCCGCCTCTTCACGTCGGGTTCCCGAGGGAACCCTTCGAAAGTTTTCAACAAAGTTCTATGGTGTCTAGCTTGGGGGCAACCTGACTAGACCGGCTTCACATCTCGACGTCTAGTCCAGCGGCAGCCCGACTAGACCATCTTTGCATCTTCACGTCTAGCTTGGGGCAGCCCAACTAGACCCTACCTTTCAAACAATGTGTCCCTTGAGTGGACTCTCCTTCCTTTTGAAGGGTTCCTAAGGGATCCCTTTGAAATTCTTACAACTTAGCAATGGTCTGCGTGACTGTCCATTCACTGGTATGCACAACCACTTCCTAATGTGTTCTATCTACGGGTAAACATGTCGCCATCTCTGGCTTTGTGGAGTCTCCTTTGCTCGGTTTCCTCCATGTGAGAGTTCTTTGCGGATACCTTCCTTGCAGATCTGCGAGTCTATGAGGTGCTTTTCTCAGTCTCCCTCATGTGAGAGTTCTTGAGGGATACCTTCCTTGCAAATCTGTGGGTCTATGAGGTGCTATTCTCAGTCTCCCTCATGTGAGAGTTCTTGAGGGATACCTTCCTTGTAGGTCTACGGGGCTGTAAGGTGTTTGTCCTGGTTTCCTTCATGTGAGAATTCTTGAAGGATACCACCCTTGCAGGACCATGAACCTATAAGGAACTTCCGTGCTTCAGCTTTGTAGTTTTGTGGAACTATGAAGTCCTTTCCTACACTTTCGGGTTCGGTAGAACGTGCTCTACTTCCTCGTCAATTCAAGTATACATCTCTTAATTTGTTACTTCTTTACTACTCCACTTTACCGAAACACTAATCAATACTCATGCTCACTAACATGGGGGAAAAATGTATCAACATGAATTTTCACCCCTAACACAAATTCCCTTTTGACCCTTAACACTTTAGAAAATCAAAAGCAGAGGTTTAATTCCACTTAAGCCCACTCCATGCATTCCACTTGGAACTTGGTTCGTGTGTCGGTGGGGGAATTTTTGTCAGGGATGCCCATGCAGCATGCAGACATCCACGTGATGCACTTACGTCCCTGGCAGATTCCTATGGCTCGGGATTGCAAATGTGTTACATTTTCGATTGGAAGTCGAAGAGTAACATCCCTCTTTGGCTGGCTGACCCAAATATGGCCATTTTTCATGAATATTTTCATAATATTTACTCTTCCATCCATAGCATTTTTCAAGAAAATTTTTGAGAGAAGTTTTGCAAGATCATTTGACCATTTTTCTCCACCATTTACATTCATTTCAAAGCTTTTTAACAACACCATCCACTCCATTGCTGTAATCCACTACTCTATCACTCCAACAGGGTAAGCACAAGACAAAAATCATGGCAAAAAAGGCTTGATTCCCTCTCGTTCACTCCTCCATGAGCCTTGAGTGATTTGGATGGAGGTGATAAGCTCCTACAATCTCTCCTTTTTCTTTCGATTGAGTAAGCACGTACTATATCATGTATAGATTTTATTGATTATTTAAATGCAATTATTAATCATGATATTGTTATTTAAATTGAAGTTAAATTGAAATGAAATAGAAATTGAAATTGGAATGCAATTGCAATGATTTGAAATGCATTTATATTTAAATTTGGGGTTTGTCATTGTTGATGAAAACTCAAGTGCAAGTGAACGCAGGAACAGGTGAACGTGATTGAAGGCAAGAACATCGATCAGGTAGAGTCATTTTAGCCATTAGACATTTATGAGGATGATGGAATCTCACACACTCACTTAGTTAATATTTTAATGCATTTTTGTGATTACTGTGTTTGCAAATTTTAAATTAAGTTTTATTGATTTCTCCAAAATGTGGAAAAATATATGTTGCTTTAAATGACAATTTTATTATTTTATGAGAAAATAGATCTTATTGAAATAACCAAATTATATAAGTCAATAATTTATCCTTGTTTAAAAATAATGATGCTTTATTATTAAATTAATGGAATAGACTTTTATTTCGGAATTTATTAAAATGTAATAAATATTTTGTTGTAAAATTAATTGTTTTTATTTATTTCCTATTTAAAAATATGGAAGAAAAGATTTAGATGAACAAATTAAACAAATATCTAAAATTGAGTTATTGAAAAAAAAATTGGAAAACAAATCACGTGCAAAATTGAAATTGAATTTAAAACTACAGTGGAATAGATTGAAGAAAATATGTTCAATCAATTGAAGGCAATCAAATTCTGTAACTTGGAGGTTGAAAATTTGATATGGAGATCAACCTCAATTTGTGAATCTATTTTCTTGTTTACATCTATCAATGCATGGGAAAGAAAGAATCGGTGAGTGAAGAATTTCGAAATTGGAATTGGGTGAAAATCCATTTTTTATATTAAAGAGAAGAAAAAGACACAGAATTAGAGATTTTTTTGGCAAGGAATCAATCTGAAATCAAAGGAGACAGAGAAGGCAGAAATTGTTATGACTATTCTATGATTGCTAAGGATTCAGTCAGTCTTCTCATCCTCCATGCAGGCCAAAGATACATCTATCATCCTCACTCTCCAAGGCGCGGCCAGGAAGAAGAGGTACGTAGTAAGGAACAGGTAGAAATTTTTTATTTTTAAATGGGAGTCTTTCTCCACTCTTCATGTGCAACAATAGAAAAGAAGGGACGTGTATAAGGGAAGGGAAGGAGAGGATAAGGAGTGTGGGAGAAGGGAGGAAAGGGCGTGCAAGAGAGAAGAAGGTGTGGGAAGTAGTAAATATGAGGAGGGAAGTCTCCCCATTTCCCACACACATAACAAAAGGAGGACTGGTGAAGGTGCGGCCAGACAGGGAAGGTAGGAAGGGTGCACCCAACATAGTAGGAAGATAGGAGATAAGGAAGAGGCACCAAGGAGAAAGGAAGAGGGAACAACAATAAGGGAGAGAAGTCTTAGGGAGCAACAAAGAAAAGATAAGGAAGTGGAACAGGAAGTGGAATAGCGGGAGAAAAAAGAAAAAGAAATAGAAGAACAAATGATAGATGCAGCTAGGGAATAGACTGAGAAACTACAGGAAATTGACAGAGGTAGAACACATTCATCATTTCTAGAATTACCAGGTAGGATTTTATTTATAAATTATTAAACAAAAACATGAACATAGTGAATTCAATGAAATAGTTAGTTTCTTGTTTTGATTTTTAAAACTATTAAAAAGTATTGTTGTTTACTTTGAATTTTGTAGAAATTTTCAACATTCAAACTGTGATTTTTCCATAAACCATTGAAATTAACAACAGAAAACTGTAGGAAAAATTGGATTAGAAAACAATGAGAAACAACTAATTTATAATTTAGGAGAAACTCAAATTTAGATTTGAAAAGATTTTTATTTAAAACAAAAAACATTATTTAAATTTGATTTGAAAGAATTCAAAATAGAAAATATTTTTATTAAATGCCTTTTAAATTTTTCACATAATTTTGAAATAGAGGTTAAAAATCAGTGAATTTAGCAAATAAAACTCAAAACATTCAAAATTGAAACTGAAACGATTTATTTAAATTATGTTCATGAAAAAGTATTTATTTATTTATTTTCTGCAAGTATGGAAAACATAAAATAAATCAATTAAAATTAAAGATACGATTTACTCGAGAACTAAAGGAATTAGGATTATTTCACAGAGGAAACAAATTAAATGAGTAAATTGAACGAAAGAACGTGTGCTCATTTATGATTGTTTTAATATGTATTTAATTTACATACTTGAGATACAACTTCTTTATTCTTAAATTATTTTTGATTATTTAATTTACTCAATTTAAATATTAATTTAATGTCATTTATGGATTAAAACAATTAAAAGAACAACATTTAAACTGTTTTTGCTTGAAACAAGATTTATGTTTGAATGTTTTCGAAAGATTGTATTTTATTAATTGGAACCATGCATGCTTGATAAATGAAAGTGCATGTCTTGTTTTTGGAAAGTTACCTTCTGAGACGGGTGCCGAATATGGGTTATTAGAGAGTGTAGTTTTGCTTTTCCGAAACTGTTTTATTTGTTGTGCATGACATTTTACTTGGCCAAGTAACATAAGGACCATTGAAATAGATGGAATTAATGAACTCTCTACCATATCCTAGTATCGAACTTGCTTGTTTCTTAAATGAATTAGAAAAATGAAAATGCTTGTGTTTTTACTAGTTATACTAGGCACGCACTAGATTCCATCTTGCTCGTCGACTACTTTTTGCTAAGCGATTCGTGCAGGGTCGGGTATTCTTTGAATGATTTAAGAATTTTGGGGAAGCGCAAGCTTTGAGGCTGGGTGAAAAAAGCGTCTGATCCTTGTTCTTATCTTCATTATAGAATATATGCTATTGGATTGAAGATCAAAGGACGTCATCTTCATTTATGTTTTATGTATTCTTGAATTATGTATTGAAGAGATTAAGGCGACTGATTGCCTAAGTCTTGAATTGTAACTTATATTACAACTTCTTTTGTAATATTATCAATGTCATGTATTATGACACATTTATGTATTTAAACTGGAATTGTATATCGAATCTATCTTATCGACTTTAAGTCGTTGTTTTGGAATCGACTAGTTTTTATGATGTCTAAATGAATGAATTGTCGACTTTATTTTGAATATCAATGAAATTATTTAAATTTTTGTCGATGTTTTATTTAAAGAGTCTCGCTCTTTACATATTTCTTGTAGTGTTTTTGTGTTGATGTAGCTTGTGGTTTCTTTTCTTTATCATTTATCTCTACTATTCCAAACTTGGTTGTCCGTGGAGGTGGAAACACCAAGATGGGGGTCTGACTAAGGAAGGACCCTATACGGCCCCAACAATTTCTCCCTTTATTATGTGCAGGTGGAGAGAAATTGGAGCAAGCTAGCGAGGAGAGAATTATACAAGATCATCTTTGTCACCTTGGTGGTAATACATTTCCTTTATCATATTCGTATCTGCATTTCTCTTCACTTAATCTTGTTTTATCACTTCAAACATCTCTAGAATAGGTTGATAGTCTCCCTTTCAGAGTTATATTTATGTCTTTTTGGTTCTCTAGCCGTATGGACGCTAGCACACCTGTGAGACAATAGAATGCCGCATTGTCATCTTGAAACTGTGCTTTCGTCCTCAGACAAAGAGATGCCTGAGACACAAATATAACTCTAAAGGCTGACTCATCTAATCTCCTTCCAACATTCGGGATTGCAGAGTGATCGAAGGACACATAATCCTCATCATTCTCATCCTCGTCATCCTAATTCCCTTAAACTGAGGTGGGTTAGGGCAGCCTTTCCTCTCTTGGCATTTCGTGACCTAGGGCCTTATAGTAGGTGATCCCCCTCTCTCATAGTAGCCTCTACCAATCTTTGGCCCATCATGCAACCCTATGCGGAATCAACATACCTCTCATGAGGATGAGGCAATTGATGTTGCCATTCCAGGCCTTCTCGACTCATCTCAAGCCTATTTGAGCACTTGATCCATGAGTGAGGCATTCACTTATCTTGATTAGTATAAATGCTACCCAACCCCCTAATTTTTTTTTGGTTATCACTTAATTACGAAACTCCCACATGGGTTACCCAAGCGCCACTTTGTAAGTTGGCCCCAATTGAGAGCCACTCCCCTATTGACAACTAGGAGAACCCAATAAAATCAAAGCAAATCCCACTTGCACAATTATAACCCTACTTACATATGTAACAAAGCGAGGCATAATCCCTCCCGCATTCAAATTACATCCACATTAATGAATATATAGTGCAAGCTAATAACCATCAATTTATTTCATTCAAAATAAAACAAACATCACAATGGATAACAAAGAATTCCATCAAAAGATAATTTCCCCTAGCCTCTGGAAGAATCCTAATATCCTCATCACAAGATGACATAAAAATTTGAATAAATCCACAATCCATTCCCAAAACCACAATCACTCATATGCTTCACATAAGCATCTAAAAATAATAATAGAAATATGAAATCAAGAGTGGGTTACACACAACCATTTCATTCTTTGATAAACCAATTATTTCTTGCTTCATTTTTTTGAATACAAATTCATAGGGGCAACACTATTCTTTTGCAAAAAGACATAATACACATATAAATATACTCGCATATGCATATATATATACATTTACATTTGCTAATAAAATATTATCATTTAAACAATAATTTTAAATATAGTAGGGTATAAAGAATCTTGAATATCATAACTCTATAACTGTATGCCACATATACGTATATATATATCGATATAATTAATACAATTAAAAGGCCAATTACTAATTAAACATAAGTGCAATGAACTTATGGAATGTGGATAATATAGTATGCATTGCATACACATGGATTTGAATGCTAGAAGGCATCTATCAAATAAGAATATATATATATATATATCAAATCGATATCTACAAGTTCATAGTTCAATGGCCTATCAAATGCAAGAATAGTCATAAGTTTCCCATTATAAACTGATAAATGGTTTCGCCGCCATACATAGAGTTTATTCCCCTTTGGAGGCATCGATTGCCATAGCTATTTTATTCAAAACACAATCTATTGCATGTAAATGCTTTGGAAATAAGTCATGGGTGCGGCCAATAGGAGACTCTTCAAAAATTTAAGAGAGGAAAGCAACACCACTTTCCAGAAAAAAGGTGATTCTAAATATAGCGAACTACAAGAAAAACTAAGGCACCTCACACAATTGATAAAAGCATGCAAAAAGGTAGACACCATCACAATACAGATCTAGGTAATGGAATGAGGAAAAAGTATGTCAAACTCTACACTTTAAACTCCTTAGTTGGAAAGACCGACTACTATTACAAAGGCATACAAAAGCTCAAGCTGATTCCCATTTCTTACCTATTGGGGTGCACACAACATCAAACAAACAAAAATAGACTCCATACAAGCTCTATGCCACAAGACAACCCTTATGAGAGAGGTGTGTTGGTTAAGTACAAAGGGATGTATGAATTAAATTGAATAGAGTTTTATTACAATCCAGATATGATTCCAGTAAGGAACGAATGAGGGTGTAATAGGAATTTCCAACTTTCATAGCTTAACACAATAAAGTATTAGCTCGTATCTTATTCCATCAAATAATAAGGATTGTTGAAGAACATTGAAAAGAATGCAAATAAACTTCTTTCCAAGTTTTAGTATAACAACCTACAAGCTACGAAAAATAAATCACTTCCTACTCAATCTATTTGGGGCGAGCTTGGATACATTACAGAGCGTACCAAAAATTTAAAACAAAGCATACAAGAGTTTTAAAATTGAAAGGTCTTAAACAATTCGTACTATAAAACCAGAGAATGAAAACAACCTCCAACACAAGAACCAAGAATACACACAATCTATTTTACGGAGGGGTTCAAAGTATTTTCCAGAGATTTGATTTACTAACAATTTCAATTTCAATTTTGTAGGGGTAAAGGACAATAGCAATAAAACCTGGTTTATACACTTGTTCAAGCTAAAGTCTTGATGGAGAGCTTTTCCAATTCCTAGCTTCTACTCCTTTTGGATTTCCACAACATTGCAAAAAACCCCCTATTCCCAGCTTTCAAAACCCCCAAGAAAGATTTTTCCAAAACCCCAAAAATTTCACGGATGAGAGAAAAACAAGATTAGTTTCCCCAAAATAACCAAAAAGCCCCTCTCTTAGTTAACTCCAACTGATTTATTAATTACCTCCCTTTTTTATAACTGCATCCCCCTATAAATAAATTAAATTGTCTTTCTTTATATTTTCCCACTATCCACACTTTATTCAACTTGTTATTATTTTATAATTTTTTTTTAAATCATACCTTGCAATTACACACACTTAATTAACTATTTAATATATTTAATTTATTAATTTGATTTCACATATAATTTTCTTGCACAATTCCATTAATTTAATATATTTATTTAAATATTTCATTTTAAATCATAAATTTTAATTTATTAAAATCAAATAAGGACTTTAATAAATTTTTATTTAATCAAAGCATAAACTATATAAAGCTTTCATTTAATTATTCCAAAGCCCTTTTTTAATTTCAATAAATTTATTTAACAAAATAACCAAGCAAGGGCATAATCATGAACATTACTCAAAGAACATACTATCAAGCAATAATAGACCATATAGTGAAAGGGAAGACAAAACGACAACATTGACAACACAACTCGAACTAACCTTACAAACGGGGGGTGACACAGACACTCATCCTCGATGAGGATGATGACTCAACATGGGGACTCAATGCTATCTCCAAATCAACTACCTCCATTGGAAATAAGGCACGCTCAAACCTGGCAATTCAGGTGGATTCAATGCCTGGTACCTGTAACCTACAACAAACCACACAGTCGAACATGTACATAGGAAAACAATCAATCACACTGTGAAGGGAAAATCGTAGCGTCGCAAGGCACTCGCAAGAGAGTGATGCTACCCTATTCCCCTTCACCAATACATCGACTCACATTAAACTGATATAAAATCATAATAGAACATGCATCCAATAAATGCATAATACTCATATCAATGATAACTCACATAACAATTAAACTAATCTACTGAACATGATATAAGCATCAAACATCAGATATGTCAGTGTCATCAAGTATCATCATAACTAAGCATCACAATATCACAATATCCAAGTGTCATCAAATAGTATCATAAAGTCCATATGCATCCAAGTAACTGTCCAAAATAAAAGAAAACTAAGGGGCACTACATCCCCCCCTTGGGACCATAGGCTTACTCCTGGAAGCCTCCAAACAAATATGGGTATAACTCTCTCATCTTGGAAGCATCCTCCTAGATAGCAGAAGACTCATCATTTGGATCCCACTAGACCCTAACCTGCTCAATGTCTCATCCCTTAAGGGTGTTTTTTCTATGTTGAATGATGCCCATGGGCTCCAAAGCCAACTATTTGTCCTCTACTTGTAATGAATTCCAATCAGGGACATGAGATATATCAAGATAATAGGGTCTAAGAACTGAAACATGAAACACATCATGAATGTTTGAGAGACTAGGTGGAAAAGCAAGATGGTAAGATATTGGACCAATCCTCTCCAACACCTCAAAAGGCCCAATGAAGCGCAATGCAAGCTTAGAGCCTTTTTGATAATGGATCAGACTCTTTCACGGATGCACCCACAAGAACACTCGGTCACCAACTAAGAACTGATGATCAACCCTATGAGCATCTGCATATTTCTTATATTTGACCTGGGCTACCACCAAATTCTCTCTAATGTGAAACACCTGCTGCTCCATTTCCTGAAGCATCTCTAGACCAAGAAGAGATTTGTCCCCCAAATGATCCCAACTCAACAGGGTATAACAAGGACAACCATACAATGCTTGAAAGGGATGCATGCTAATAGAACTATGATAAATTTTATTGTATGCAAAATCCACCAAATATAGGTAATCCTCCCACCATGACTGTTGATCCATAACGTACATACAAAGCATCTCCTCGAGGATCTAATTGACCCTCTCAGTTTTTCCATTAGTCTCTAGATGATAAACTGAACCGAAGTTCAACTGAGTCCCCAATGCATGCTACAGGGACATCCAAAGAGCTAAAGTAAACACTAGATCTCTATAAGAAATAATCTGGCAAGGAATACCATGTAGCTTGAAAATTGTCCTCTATGAAAACTATGGCCACTGATGAAGCATTGAATGAGGATCGAATAGGAGAGGAGTGAGCCACCTTCGTCAACCTATCCATAGTGACCATAATGGAATCATGTCTATGGGAGGAAACAGGCAAACCAACAATAAAATCCAATGAGATAATGTTCCATTTCCACTCTAGGACTAGATGGGGCTGCAAAAGACCTACAGGATGCTGATGTTCTGCCTTTACTCTCTGACACTCCAAACATCAAGATACAAAATTAGTAATATCCCTCTTCATTCCAACCCAAAAATACAGTTGACGAAGGTCGACGTGCATATTTTTGACACCTGGATGAGCTGAATAGGGTGCTCTATGTGCCTATGACATGATTCAAAGGACAAAGATCTACTGAGGAAGGAACATAAATATGACCCAAGTGCCTCAAAAGGCCATTTGAATCAAGGGAATATCCTACAAATCTTCCCTCTAAAACTCTTCCTGACTCCACCTCAATCCTTACCTCCTGATACCAACTATCTGTAGGAAGTGCAATAAGGATTTGACTCCTCAAGTCTACTCCAAGAGTCATTGTTGAAAGCTTGTTTCTCCATTGACTAAGAGCATTTGCAACCACATTCTCCTTTCCCTGAATGAATTTCACCTCAAAATCATATTCACATAGGAACTCCATCCATCGTCTCTGCCTAACATTCAGATTAGGTTGCATGAAAATATACTAAAAACTATGATGATCATTGTGTAGCTCAAACCAATGCCCCAGAAGAAAGTGCCTCCATCTCGTCAAAGCATGAACCACAATGGCTAACTCTAGATCATGAGTAGGATAGTTCAGCTTATGATCCTTGAGTTTGCAAGACTCATAGGCAATCGCGCGACCATCCTGCATCAACACTGCTCCTAAACCCTCCAAGGAAGCATCTGTACAAACCACAAAATCCCCAGTAGGATCAGAACAACCAATATAGGTGCACTAGTCAATCTCTCTTTAAGAGTCTAGAAAGTTGTCTAGCACTACTTTGACCAAATAAATTTCTTTCCTTTCCTCTGAAGAGAAGTAATGGGGTGGGATATCCTCAAAAAACCTTGGAAAAACCATCGGTAGTAACCTACCAAAACCATGAAATTGCAAACCTCAGCAACATTAGTGGGTTCAGGCCAATCCATGATAGCTTTGATCTTTGAAGGATCCATGACAATGCCCTCACTAGAGAACATGACCTAGATATTTCACCTTCATCTAGAAGAACTCACACTTCGACAAATTTGCATACAACTTGTTCTCTCTCAAACACTGTAACACCTGCCTCAAGTGCTTCTCATGCTCCTCCATGGTCCTCGAATAAATCAAAATTTCATCCAAAAATACCAAAAAAAATCTATCAAGCTATGTACAGAACACACCATTCATCAAACTCATGAATACAGACAGCGCATTTGTCAACCCGAATGGAATAAAGGTGAACTCATAATGATCGTAATAGGTGTGAAATGTGGTCGTATGGATATTTACCTTGAAGATACGTAGCTAATGATAGTTTGATTTAAGATCAATATTTGAAAATACCCTAGCACCCTTGCTCTGATCAAATAGATCATCGATCCTCGATAATGGATACTTGTTTCTCACTGTCATCTTATTCAATTGTTGGTAATCAATGCACAATCGAAGGGACCCATCCTTCTTTTTCACAAAAATCACTGTTGCTCCCAAAGGAGAGACACTAAAATGAATAAACCCCTTTGCTAACAACTCCTCAAGCTATATTCAAAGCTACTTAGGCTCCTTAGTGGTCATCTGATATGGAGCTCGTGAAATGGGCTTAGCTCCAAGTACAAGATCTATCTTAAAGTTGATGTCATGCTTAGGTGGAATCCCTAGAATCTTGATAGGAAAGACAATTGCGTATTGTCTAAGGATAGGATGACTATTGAGAGACACCTCCTCCTGGCTCTCTCCTAACTATAAATCATTAACTGTCATAGCAAATAGTTGATAGCCCTACCACATACACCTCCTCAACTACATAGCTGAGATCATCCTCAAAGAAATAGGCCTCTGAACCCAAAATACCTCAATATCACTACTACAATCATCTGCACACTGCACTGACTTACGATGAAAATCTATGACTACTTTGTGAGTCTCCAGCCAATCCATGTCCAATACAATATCATAAGACCCAAGGGGTATAACACAAAGGTCTACTATGGTACAAATAGATCCAATTTTAAAACTACTCCCATGAACAAGAGACTCAACTATGACCTTAACACTGAAAGCTAACTCAACTTGCCACCTATCGTCCTACTTCATTTCCACCAGTCCACATCACTCTACTAGGGAAGGAGAAATAAAGGAATCTAAAGCATGTGAATCAAAGAGAATAGAGACTCTACTACCCTGTAACACACTTGAAGTCTCAACCACTGTACCCTGATGTTCATCCTGGTGGTTATCAACCACTACAAAAAATTTGTGTGATCTTCCTGCATCTCCTACTATTGGCTTTGAATCTATCGGTCTCTGACCAAATCTAGATGTGCCCTTCTGATGACACTATCTAGCAATGTGACCTTGCTGACCACAAGAGAGGCACTGTGTACCTCTACTGAATCCTCTACCCCCTGGAGGTGCAATAGACTATTGAACACTACCCCTATTAATTGTAGATTGTGAAATCTGAGCTGGCTGATTAGAGTGATAACGCTTGTTTCGCCTCCAATTCTTGTCTCTCATAGACTGAAACCTGTCACTCTATTGAGACTAAGAGTTCTTATGTTTTGACTACAAGTGTTGCTATTGCTACTTCTGACGCCCTTAGTGGGTGCATGGTGACTCCTAGAAGGACCTGCTAACTGTGTTTGGCCACCTCGAGAACTAAAACCTACTTGAAGTGCAGTACCAATCTGCACACGTGCATGACCACTTAAATCCAATGCTAAATTTTCCTCAACTATTTGAGCTTTCTCCATAGCCATATCCATAGTTTTTGGCTCAAATACTTGAACACCCTCACTACTACAGGAATTCAAGCCCCTAATAAAGTGTTGTACTAACATGCCCTCATCATCACCTATGCCAACATATTGCTTAAGCTCATAAAATATTCGCTCATACTACTCAACTAACATCACCATCTACCTCACCTCATGGAACTCATTTGCACAACATTATTTCCAATGATCGGATAAGAACAAATCTTTGATTCTCTCTAAGAACATCTCCCATGAGACTGAATCTATATCCAAATTGAGCTTTTGCTCCTCCAAATTCCACTAGGTGTAAGAAAAACCTTAGAAATGCATGATAGTACATCTAGCCTTGGTATTGCTACCATATGGATGCATAGAAAAAAACCTGTTCAGATCAATTAACCATATCTTAGCCTCCAAACCACTACCAATCCCATCAAATGTAGGAGGATGAGCTCTCAATAGATCCCTTATATGTCCAACTAAAAATGCCTCTTGCTCTGCAATACCCTCATTTCTCCTAGGAGCCTCTCCCTCTCTCTAACAACCAACTGCTTACCTTACAGTCTCAAACCAAGATGGATAAGAATCTCCTCAAGCAAGTGACACAATTGTGCACCCTCCAATCCCAATTGGCCTGGATTTTGATCTCCACCTCCCTGATTATTCTGGGAACTCTGTTGTTCCTCACGATCAGACTCGTGGGAACTCTAAGGAGGAGAGTCTTGGTGATTAGCCCCATGGACACCACCATGACCTCTACTATGTCCCTGACCTCGACTCTAACCCCTAGGCATGATCCTACACAAACACCACCAAAGGAAAGTTCAAGGTGTTAGACGATGTCAACAAGGGAAAACATAAACTTCAAAATTCTACGCTACTAACACAACCTAATAGGCTCATAATATACCCAGAGTACCCAATGTTAGAACTTGGGATCTGATTCCTTGTGTAATGCCTCACCACAAGACCCTAGAGGAAAACACACTAACAACAACAAAAATGGTACAATTTTTTTTTTAAACTAAAACGTATCAAATATTGCAAATGAACATTAACTCGTATTCAACCTAAGTCCTTTGAGGTCTATGACTACACTACTAGGAACCCATAGCCATATTGACAAGAATTGAAATTCATAGCATTAACTATTCCAACTAACAATAAGAATTATTCATATCATGTCACTGTATTATATTATATAATCCATCTAGTTAACTAACATCATCATAATATCCATTACAACAAAAGAGAGTCTAACATTAAATTTGCAAGAGAATATAATAAGAATGATAACCATCTCTAAACATTCATAAATTAGACTATGTCATCTCAAACCACATTTTGGCATCATAACGCTCTAAGATGTTCCTTAAGATGAGATATCCTGAGTAGTGACTTCTCAAGATACCTAAACCCTAAGAAGTCACTCCTCAAGATATCAAATCTTGAGTACTTCTCAATTCTGACAATGCCCTCAAGGTTCACTGATACATTTCTCAACAGAATTGAAACATATATCTCTAAATGCTAATATTAGAAGTAACATCCATAATCATAATAAGTTATCCATGGCTATCATTCAAATTAAAGACATTAACTTAAAAATTTACAATAGAAGTTCCACATTGAGTTACAATTGTTACAACATTATATCATGAATAGCAATATCTCCTTAGACACGTATGAGGAGAGTACATCAAAATATATAATACATTATACAAGAGAGTAATGATACAATACAATTACATGGAATGTAATACACATGACTGGCACTAGTACAGGAATCTTCAAATCTAGGAGCAGTCACCATGAGCACGAATAAGAGATGGAACCCAATGGAGTATAAGGCACATTCCACCTGACCATGTGGAACCCTAAGGTACACCCCTTGTGCTAGGAGATAGCAAAGGATCCCACCATCACAAGCAGACAAGAAACATAGATAACGTAAGAGAACATGACATCAAATAAAAAGTACAATATAATATCAGATAACAATGACACAACTTCTAGGGGCACTAAAAAATCAAGGAGAACAAAGTACAAGGGAAAATTGGCTTGCTGTAGGAGTAGTGTCATCACATAGTTTGTCATGGGTTACCTAGGCAGATCTTCCTAGGCCCTGACCCCCATCCTGAGTTACCCTGGTAGCCTCTACCAATCTCCAGCCCTCGTGCGACCCTATGTAGAATCAACATACCTCTCATGAGGACAAGGTAGTTGATGTTTCCATTCCAGGCCTTCTCGACTCATCTCAAGCCTATCTGAGAACTTGAGCCATGAGTGAGGTATTCACTTATCTTGATTAGTGTAAATACTACGCAACCCCTAATTTATTTTAGGTTATCACTTAATTACGAAACTCCCACATGGGTTACCCAGGAGCCACTTTGTGCATCGACCCCCATTGAGAGCCACTCCCCTACTAACAACTAGGAGAACCCAATAAAATCAAAGAAAATCCCACTTGCACAATTATAACCCTAATTACATATGTAACAAAGTGAGGCATAACCCTTCCCACATTCAAATTACACCCACATTAATGAATATGCAGTGCAAACTAATAACCATCAATTTATTTCATTCAAAATAACACAAACATCACAACGGATAACAAAGAATTCCATCAAAAGACAATTTCCCCTAGCCTCTGGAAGACTCCTAATATCCTCATCACAAGATGACATAAACATTTGAACAAATGCACAATCCATTCCCAAAACCACAATCACTCACATGCTTCACATAAGCATCTTGAAATAATAATAGAAATATAAAATCAAGTGGGTTACACACAACCATTTCGTGTTACATGTATTCCTCCAATTCCAAAGTTAATCTCCTTCTATATACATTAACAATCATTTATTAAATTACAAATATAATGATTCTTTTCTAAACCAATTATTTCTTGCTTCATTTATTTGAATACAAATACATAGGGGCAACACTATTCTTTTGCAAGAAGACATAATACACATATAAATATACTCACATATGCATATATATACATATACATTTACTAATAAAATATTATCATTCAAACAATAATTTTAAATACAGCAGGGTATGAAGAATCCTGAATATCAGAACTTTAGAACTGTATGCCACATATACGTATATATATATATATATATATATACTTAATGCAATTAAAAGGCCGATTACTAATTAAACAAAAGTGAAACAAACTTATGGAATGTGGATAATATAGTATGCATTGCATACACATGGATTTGAATGCCAAAAGGAAACTATCAAATAAGAATATATATATACATCAAATCGATATCTACAAGTTCAGAGTTTGGTGGCCTATCGAATGAAAGAAAAGTAAGAAGTTTCCCATTATAAACTGATAAATGGTTTCACTGCCATACAATGAGTTTATTCCCCTTTGCAAGCATCGATTTCCATAGCTATTTTATTCAAAACACAATCTATTGCATGTAAAGGCTTTGGAAAGAAGGCATGGGTGCGGCCGATAGGAGACTCTTCAGAAATTTAAGAGAGGAAAGCAATGCCACTTTCCAGAAAAAGGTGATGCTAAATATAGTGAGCTACAAGGGAAACTAAGGCACCTCACACAGTCAATAAAAGCATGCAAAAAGGTAGACGCCATCCCAATACAGATCTAGGCAATGGAATGGGGCAAAAGTATTTGAAACTCTGCACTTTAAACTCCTCAATTTGAAAGGTTGACTACTATTACAAAGGCTTATAAAAGCTCAAGCTAATTCACATTTCTTATCTATTTGGGTGCACACAACATCAAACAAACACGATTAGACTCCATGCAATCTCTATGCTGCAAGGAAACCCTTATGAGAGGGGCGCACTGGTTAAGTATAGAGGATGTATGAATTGCATTGAATAGAGTTTGATTACAATCCAGACATGATTCTAGTAAGGAACGAACGAGGGTGTAATAGGAATTTCCAACTTTCACAACTTAACACAATAAAGTATTGGCTTGTATCTTATTCTATCAAATAACAAGGAGTTCTGAAGAACATTGAAAATAATGCAAAGAAAATTCTTTCCAAGCTGTGGTATAACAACCTACAAGCTACGAAAAAATAAATCACTCCCTACTCAATCTATTCAGGGCAAGATTGGATACAAGCTGCAAAGTGTACCACAAATTTAAAAATGAGCATACAAGATTTTTAAAATCGAAAGGTCTTAAACAATTCGTACTATAAAACTAGAGAATGAAAAAAAACTTTAGGGAAAGTACCATGAATACACACAATTTATTTTACGGAGGGGTTCAAAGTATTTTCCAGAGATTTCATATACTAACAATTTCAATTTAACTTTTGTAGGGGTAAAGGACAATAGCAATAAAACCTAGTTTATACACTTGTCTGAGCTGAAGTCTTGATGCAGAGCTTTTCCAATTCCCAACTTCTACTCCTTCTGGATTTCCATATCACTACGAAAAAACCCCCAATTCCCATCTTTCAAAACCCCAGAAATTTCATAGCCGAGAGAAAAACAAGATTAGTTTCCCCAAAATAACCAAAAAGCCCTTCTCTTAGTTAACTCCAACTGATTTATTAATTACCTCCTTTTTCCGTAACTACATCCCCCTATTAATAAATTAAATTGTTTTACTTTATATTTTCCCACTATCCAACTTTATTCAACTTGTTATTATTATTATTATTTAAATCATACCTTGCAATTACACACACTTAATTAACTATTTAATATATTTAATTTATTAATTTGATTTCTCATATACTTTTCTTTCATAATTCCATTAATTTAATATATTTATTTAAATATTTCATTTTAAATCATAAAGCTTAATTTATTAAAATCAAATAAAGACTTTAATAATTTTTTATTTAATCAAGTGCAAACTATATAAAAGCTTTCATTTAATTATTCCAAAGCCCTTTTTAATTTCAATAATCTTTATTTAACGAAATAATCAAGCAATGGCACAATCCTGAACATTACTCAAAGAACATACTATCAAGCAACACCAGACCATACAACGAAACGAAAGATAAAACGACAACAACATTGACAACACAACTCACACTGATCTTACACACGGGGAGTGATACAGACACTCATCCTCGACGAGGATGATGGCTCAACATGGGGACCCGATGCTATCTCCAAATCAACTACCTCCATTGGGAGTAAGGCACACTCGAACCTATAAATCCAAGTGGAGTTGATGCCTGGTACCTACAACCTGCAACAAACCACATGGTCGAACATGTACATAGGAAAACAGTCAATCACACCATGAAGGGAAAATCGTAGCATTGTAGGGCACTTGCAAGTGAGTGATGCGACCTTGTTCCCCTTCACCAATACATCGACTCACATTAAACCGATATAAAATCATGATAGAACATGCATTCAATAAACATATAATAATCATATCAATGATAACTCACATAATAGTTAAACTTATCTACTAAACATGATATAAGCATCGAACATCAGATATATCAGTGTCATCAAACAATATCATAAAGTCCATATGCATCCAAGTAGCTATCCAAAACAAAACAAAATTGAGGGGCACTACATTTTTCACATGCCTTAATACCCATTTTTATATTCCAATTCCATACCATATCATATATTTTTACCACTTTTTGTTGCATATGGTTTAATATAAATAAGTAATATTTAATATAGTTTTTAGGTAAAATATATGGAAATTAAATATTAGAATGTATTACTAACCTTTGTTGTCATTATGTTGAGAAAATAATTCCAACAACATATCAATAAAGGTGGAAATAATAGACTTCACAGAGACTTCCTATTACCCATGGGTGCACTTGCCAACAAATTATTTCAGCTAATAAACACTTTTTACTATATTTGATAAGCTATATTTTAGCCTTTTGTTATAAAAAAAATCTTATACTGTAATGGCCATAAGCTAAACACAATATGTACCGGTCATAAGCAAAAAAATTTACTCCCTATTATTGTGGCCACAAGACAAAAATAAATATTCATATTATTTTGTTTAAACCAATTTGATATATTGGTTATTTTGTTATGAAAAAACCAAAAAAACATGCCATGCTAAGCAAATCCTAGTTTCATGATTCTCTCCATGATTCTCTAATTTGAAATTTGATTTTGTGGAGAGATCATAGGGAAGCATTATGTAAAAGTAGTAAAATGATTAATGCCTCATTTTTATATAATACATAAGAAATGATATGAGAGGAGATATGTATTTTTTACAGCAAAAAAAATAGACAATAGTTTGTCCAAGCCTTAAAGAGTTTGCAAAAAAATATTTCTATCACCCCATGGAAGGAGAGGAGGTCCCACTCTCATGGAATAGTGGTGAATTTATTTTTTATTTAAATTGTTTCATTTTTCATTCAATTTATAGCGTTTTGAATCATAATAATTTATATTAGTCCTCATAAATTTAATTATGTATTTATTTGATAATATTTTAAATAATAGTTTTCCTCACATTTCCTATTGTATATAGTTTCAAAAATCTACACAATTCATGTAGTAGACTGTACAGTTTTAGTAGTCTGCATAGTTCCTATAGCAGATAGTTCCAACAACCTACACAGTTTTTGTAGCAGAATTGTTTTGAATCTTTATAACAATTTTAAAAGAATTATTTTGTTTTCATTAGAATAGTTGCATTTCATCCACACTCACCTCACTACCTACCACCCTTGCACATATAGCCACTACGCCTTTCTCAAGTTTACTGTAACATCCCGCTATGGACCCTCGGGAGTTAAGAGCCAAAAGAGGACAAGATATATTTTTTTTTAAACATAAAGACTAACATACAAATAAAGTAATTACCAATTCCATAAAATGACACCAAACATGGCCAACTATAGCCTAAAGTACAACTTCAAGGAGAGGACTAATCCACCCTCCAGACAAAATCCACACAGGAGCAAATAGGATAACTCCAAAAATTTGCTCCGAAATTTGCTCCTTTGCTTCGGAATCTGTTGCTACGGAACTTGCTCCTTTGCTCTGGAACTTGCTCCTCTGCTCCGGAACCTGTTGCTCCTCTACTCTAGAACCTGTTGTTGTCCACTGGTCAGCAAACAAAGAGCGTCGGTGCTTTGGAACTTGCAGTTTTGGAGCCAGATACTCTAGAACTACTATTCCTAGAGCCCGATGCTCTGGAACCTACTGTTCCTGGAGCCCGATACTACAGAACCTACTGTTCTTGGAGCCCGATACTATGGAACCCTAACAAACCAAAGAATGAAGGGAAAGACACAACCCATGCTCTGATTTTTTGCATGGAACATTTTAGGAAAAAAGTCACAATGATTATCAAAATACAAGCAAGTCTGATACCAACACCAGAACTCGTAAGACAAATATAAAACATCACATTTCTTCTCATTAATTTACATGATTGCAACTTCACAAGAGAATACAATGTGCATAAAGGAAGAGGTATTAATACAATAACATTTCCATGAACATGATACAACATCAGATAAGATAAATACTCAAAGGCATGTACATGAGTACAATATGATAAACAAATACAAAAAAAGAGAGATCCACTACAACCGTACTTCAAAACCTGTACACCGGTCCCCAATGGTGGTGGCAACGCCTCCCTACCATGTGGACTCCAAAGAGACCACCCCACTGTTCTCGGAGGTAGTCACAAGGTCCAAACAAAGCAACACGACAAGGGAAACATAAGGCCAACACTCACATCAGACATGGAGCAACCAAAATACCAAGCACAAGGCCAATGACACAACATAGAGATGCTCATATAATACATGTCGGGTACTACTCATGACTACAAAATACAAGATACAAGAGTGCAAATCAGATGGAGTGTCACCATGTGTGCTCGAAGGGCCGCACAGAATCAAATACACCCCTCAAATAGATAAGGAATTCAATCATGCCTGGATCAACGCCCTGCAAGTGGATAACTCAACGCCCTACAAAATAGGTCATCTCGAGTGCATTCTTAGCTTTTATAAGTGCTCAAGACCGTGCACGAGGACTCATTTCTTACATTGTTTTACTCCATCTCGTTTGACCAAACGAGGGACCCAAAGAAAATATGAAATAATAGAAAAAATCATTAAAACCATCATTGAAACCATTTCAACAACCAAGCTAATATTGTTGTACAAAAAGCCACTGAACAACTGAAAACCATAAGGAAATGGAGGCATAGAGTTTTCATAAAAAAAATAAAAGTGCTTGAACTAAAATTCCAAGCTTGACCCAGATCAGATTTTGATGTTTCAAGTTGGGATACACATTCTATTTTGATTTTAGAATCGAAAACAAGGTGTTGTTTTGAGAAATATCATTTTGACAAATTGGGTAAAAAAAATACATACAAAAACAAAAGTGCCCAGAATTCGAATCGGACAAAGACCCAGTTCATATTTTGACGTTTCTACATGGAATTCAACATTATTTTACATTTTTAATAGGCAGTAAAATAGCAGCAATGAAAAACGTTATTCAACCAAGTAGGCATAAATTTGGGCAAAAATGAAAGTGCCCAGAATCAAAATCTGTTAAAGACCCATATGAGATTTGGGAATTTCTACATAGAATCTGCCCTTATTTTTCATTTTTAACAAGTGAATAATGAGCAGCAAAGAAAAACGTCATTTTACAAGTAGACACAAATTTGATAAAAAATGAAATTGCCCAGAATAAAAATCTAATGAAAACCCAATTGAGATATGGGTATTTGGACATGAAATCCAATTTTAGTTTACATTTTTAACAAACAACTAATGAGCAGCAAGGGAAAACATTTGTAAACAAGTTGGGCAAAAAACATCAAAAAAATGACAATGTTTGAAACTCGAATTTAACAAAAACCCATTTCAGATTTACTAGCATGCACAAAAAAATTGTCATACAAGAAAATTACAAAACATCAATATGATCCAAAGCATCCATTATCCAAACCCCAAGAATGCACAAAAATGAACAAGGACAACAAACTGCCACAAAAAAATGCAAGTGTACCTTTGCCAAATTAAATCACATTTTATATCACAAGAAATTCAAGGATTCAAGCACCATATAGAAAAATACCTCAAGGCTGCCCCAAAATGGAAATGAGAGAAAGCTCTACGTGTAAAGCACGGTTGGACTCCAAAATCAAACAACAAGGAGAAGATGGCATGTCCAATTCAGCAAATAGCTGCCCACAATTTCTTCTCCCAAGAATCTCCATATTTCTCCCCTCCAATTCCGCTGTCCAAACCTAGGGTTTTCTCTTCTTTCTCAAAGTAACAAGTTTCTTCTTCTTCCCAAAATAATGATCCCCCAAAATGGTTCAAACAAAGAATAAATATCCAATACTACGCTGCCCATTTTTATTTATTTTTAAATAAATCTTCCTTTCCAAATTATAAACTCTCAAATTAATAAAATGAAATAAATCATTTAATTAAATAAGTCATTAAAGCTCCCCAATTGATTAAATAAGATTATAAGAGCTCATAAAAGGATTAATAAAATTGTTTAGAATTTTCAAATGAAATGTATCATTCCCTCGAATGATCAATAAAATAATTTAAAATAACATATTTAAATTTCATGAATAAAACCATTCAAATCTCTCATCAATAAATGCTATAAAATACTATAATTGAAACCATGAAAAGATGCCAATGAAAACACATCATAACACTGACTACCAAAATATAGCCACATAAAGATTAACGGAAACCAAGACAAAATACCTCAAACAGACATACTAGTAAACCACATATGACCGAAGGGTGCTCCGGACATTACCGTTAGATAACCGGATGGTAAGACAACATGGGAGCACTGCACTAATAAGGTACAATGGACTAGGGTAGGGGAAATTTGGCCTGTATGACTACCTCCAGTTACCACCATCGGAAAATAGGAGTACGCTCAGGCCTGTGAATCCAAGCGGAGTCGATACTCAGTACCTGCATCACTCCAATTACACGTCAAAGTACATGTGCATATAGCATATATCATATAATTAAAACAACATCAATCATTAGGAAGAGGGTCATGATATCGTAAGCCTCTCGGATACAAGTGTTACGACATCATCCCTTTCCTATCCCTAATTATACAAAAACAATGATATCATCATTATATAAACATATGAGCATGTAATCCAACATAATGGCTAATCATGATATTCATCAATGTCTAATCTCAATATGATAACATTTATAATGCTAAATCAAAATTAAAATACCATACTACCCAAGCTGGAGTTGGAGAGGTGTTACATTTACACCCCCAGATTCACACTTAGACCAAACTGAATTTAGTTATTAAATATTTAATATATCTCATTATTTACCCTAGTTTGTCCTATCATTTTGGATTTGTTGTCAGGGAAAGGTGTAAAAGGCCTATTAGCTTGGTGAGACGAGTTAGGATCAATGAATTAGGAAGAAATCTCACACAATTATCGACCTTGCCTAGGTGATTAATCCTATTTTTTGTTTTAAATCATATAGATGTATGATTAGAGTTTGTAGGTAAATATTAGAAGGTAAAACTATTTATATATCAACACCACTTGTTATAAGTTAAATAATAGACAAGAAGTGAGTTTGAAGAAACCAAAAAAAAAATTAAAAAAAAAATGATGCATTTTCAAGGTAGTCCAAAAACATCAATTCTTAAGAAAAAATTCTTTAAAAATTAAGAATTTGAAGGCCACAGAAGAATAAAAATGTGTTTGGCCACCCCCAAACCCTTGCTTTAAAATTTAAAAACCAAAGCATTGGTGAGGAAATCACATTGAAACAAAGTGTTTTTATGTCCCCTCTATGTAATGAATGCAACATAGATGGTATTGATCTTCCATTTCCATTGTCACAAGCATCTAAAAATGTTAATCCCAAAATTGACCAAGAGAAAATAATTCAAGAATTTTTAGAGGGACAATGGATTTTTGAAAAGGAACTAGTAGATGAAAATTTGACCATTTTTTTCTTTGATGTGTGAGGAAGATAAGTGTATATTCCAAGTTGTTCAAGATAATGAAGAATACATGGTGAAGAAGATACAAACTATAAGTGAGCCTCAATAAAACAAAGGTGAAAGTGATAAATTCTTCTTTGTAACTCAAGGAAAACTTCATACATCAACTCATGAATATCCAGGTATTCCTAATGATTTTAATATGTCCTATAATTCTATTGAATTATGAAGGAAATATGTTTCTTCACAAAATGCTTCTTCAAATAGTAGATATAGTGAATTGAAACAATCCTCATACTACCAAAAATGGAAAAATGAATACTCACAACAACCACAACATCAACCACCTCCACCATATCCACAATATCAATACTCTCTATTACCATCTACTTTATATATAGAACAATTTTTACCATTGTCATTATCCCATTCATATCATCAACCATCCACTTCAACATATCCACCAAGGGCAGTTGCAATGCCTAATAAATTATTATCTAATAAGGTGGTTCAAACTACATATAATAATGAAATTTCAAGAGTCCCTTTGTGCTCTATTAACATGCTTGAAACTGGTGCATCTCAATTAAAATCTATCAATACAATTGAGGGATGTGATTTTGGTATAATTAAATTTGAAGAACAATGTGATCAATTAAAAGATACTCAACTTAGTTCTTCTTATCTACTTAGTAAATCACTACCTTTAGAAGGAATCCAAACACATAAAGAAGCACTTCCATATGAGTTTAATTTTACCATTGCACTCAAAAATATGTGTGTCAAAATTTATCATGCAATAAAAAGTGTTGATATGTACACATTAATTATTCAAAAATTATCTAAGAAGGAATTCAAATCACCTCTGAAGTGGGCTTCTGCACACCACTAAGAATGTGTGATCCAATGGAGTACATTGATTATGAGTCTTTTATCAAGGATTATGCCCCTTTCAAGGAAGCAATGAAGAAGAGAGGATTGAAGATATGGATTTGGTAATGGTGGATCCATGGTGTGTTGGATATCATGGTGAAGATGATGCGCGAAGTTGAATGCTAGCTAGACCACTTATATTCTATAGAATTGAAAGTGATTTCCCAATGGAGAATGGATATGCTCGACTAGTTGAGGGCATACATGTTTTGGTTGATATGAAAAAAATGATGGTGATTGAGTTTGAAGATCAAAAATTAATTCCTTTTCCGCCTCCAAACCCCCTCAGGAACTATACTACAAGAGAAACTCATGGAGGAGTGGATTGAAGTGATCTCAAACCTTTACATATCATGCAATCAAAAGGACCAAGTTTCCGTGTCAATGGATTCCATGTAGAGTGGTAGAAGTGGAATTTTCAAGTAGCTTTTACTCCAAGTGAGGGACTGGTGATTCACTATGTTGCATATGATGATGGTAGTAGAGGATGGAGATTTTTTGCATATAGGATGAGTTTTATGGAGATGGTTGTTTCTTATGGGGATTCAAATGAGCCACATTATAGGAAAAATGTGTTTGATGCTAGAGAGGATGCTCTAGGTAAAAATGTTCATTCTTCAAAGAAGGGGTGTGGTTGTTTGGGTTATATCACGAGATTATTTGGAAACATCAAGATTAGAGGACAGGCTTAGCATAGGTTCATAGAACTAGGTGTCTAAAGTGTCCTTTATATGCATTGTTGCAAAATATGAATATGGCTTCTTTTGGAACTTCTATCATGATGGTAAAATAGAAGCAAAAGTTAAACTTACGAGGATTCTCAGTCTAGGGACACTACAACAAGGTGAAAAAAGGAAGTATGGAACAATGATTGCTCCTTGTTTATATGCAATTGTACACCAACACTTTTTTGGTGCTTGTATGGACATGGCTATAGACTACAAACCTGGTGAAGCAATGAATCAGGTTGTGGAGTTTAATGTTGAAGTTGAAGAACCTAGTGCCAATAATATTCACAACAATTCATTCTATGCTAGTGTGGAGTTACCATGATGGAGCTCTAACTTACCATGATGGAGCTCTTCAGCCTTGAGCTTTGGGGTTTAATTTAGTTTTTAGGTTTTAGTAGTTTTTTTCCTTGGGGTTTTATTATAATTTTGTATTACATGGTATTATGTTGGTCACATTTCTCACAAAATTATGTTATTTTTGTGAATATTTTGTATAGTCCTATCAGTCGTTCCATATATTCTTTATGTACTTACTCTTTATGATATAATATAAATATCGAAATTTTCCTTTTTCCAAAACAAAAAGAATGAAAACCTACAAGATATATCACCTATACATGTTTTTATACTTAAACATCTAGATCTTGGGAGACCTATAGCAAAAATGTGTATTCCTCACAATATTATTGATTTGGGTCGTAATTGATTTTATGATCAAACACAACTAGATGAGTTTTCATGCATTGATGACCACACAAAATATGCTACAAGTGGATGATCATTCATTCATTAAACAAGCTCCAAGGTATTATTAAATATTTCTTTATTAATTATTTGGATTATCCTAATGATCTCATGATCTTGTAGTATGAAGTTTAGTTGGGGGGAAAATACCTTGAATTTTGGAGATCCTTGGTTGAATATTAAAAAAGACTTCATTAATTGTTATTTTAATGCTTTTGGTAAAACCATGTGAGTGAGATTTGGACCAAATCAAGGTATGCATTCTTTTGTCACGTGGAATTGAATCATATTTTTTCGACACAAGCAATAATTGTAATAGTATATTATATTAATTTGTTTTTCCATTATTAATTATTTATTCATATTAATAACTACATCCTCCATTTTCTAATAAATAAATCAATTATAATGGTAGAGTTATTAAATGGATGATATTGCATTACTATACTTGATAAGCTTGGTCATGATAATATGGTTGCATATTTTTTCTTTAGGTTACCCAACACTTTTGCACCAATACCAATTGATGATGCTTCTCTAGATGAGCATTTGAGGCTAAATTTTGTTTGATTTGCTAACTAGGAGTGATATACAAGTTTTATTTGTGCTTCACTTGGAGACTACAAGAGGATTTGGAAAAAAAATTCAATATTCATGGGTATAACTTCTCTTTTGCACCAACCTTTATGCCAAAATCATGTGTCAATATGCAAGTCAGTGTATGAAAACCATGGTTCTTGCAATACTATATTCTTGGTTGATTATTCACAAGCAACACATCCATGGACAAGTTAAATACATGAAAATGATCCTAAGGATATTCTAATGTAGATCATCACACTCCTTCATAAGGACTTATTCATTCACCCACCTAAAGTTGTATGGGAATATTAGATAAGTTGGGACTATTGTTGGTATTTCACCATGGAGCTTTGTCTTCAATTGATTCATTTTTATGCAATATTTCTAACCAAGATATTGGGCACATGTGTCTATTCTAGGATTATAAAAGAAATGGCGATACATAATGGAAAGGATTGAAATATATTTCTCGAATGCCTATAGAAATGGAGCTATGGGAATTTCCATGGTGGATTTTGATCAAGTTATTTTTCTTCTTGTTGGCCATCATTTCGAGTTCTACATGCAACTAATAGAAATGGAGCTATGGGAATTTCCATGGTGGATTTTGATCAAGTTATTTTTCTTCTTGTTGGCCATCATTTCGAGTTCTACATGCAACTAATTTTAATAGTGGCATTTTGTAGGGTTATAGAAGGAACTCAGATTTTGGATGGTGTCACTTCAACATCCATATGAGAGTTTCATTTTCTTTGGTAATTATATGCAATTTATCAAAGGAAAGAGAAAACTAAAAAAAATGACAATTTTTTTTTAAAAATAAAAAGTGATGAAAATAAGCAATAAATTCTAATAGTGAGAACCTTTGGGCATTGTTAGATAACTACAATTTGAAAACCAGTTTTTGGCAAATAGTAGTTGACAAAAAATTTATTTGTGGTGAAAACTATTTTCACATCACCACTAAGTGGTAAGTGATTGAAAATTGGCTTGTAGTGGTCACTTGTCATTATCAAAATAAAAAAGAAAAAATATAATTATTTGTGGGCTAATTATTTTTTCAAGTACACTCAGTTTCTTCTATGGTTGTTTCACTTTGTCTGAGTTTCTTTTTCACCTTCTATAGGTCACTTGTGTAGCTATTCTCTAGTTGGGGTCTAGATGAATTTGATCACCTATAGCAAGTGGAATCACAACACATTTAGTTGAGGTGTTATCAAAAGTGGCATCAACTACCACCACTATGATACATGATGCTTTAGTGGGACAAATTTATTTCATGTGTTACGATTCTTGTCATACTTCATGTTGCAACTATTGGTTTCTTCTTTGTTGGGCATTCACAATTGTTGAGTTACTTTGGCTACAAGACCTTGGCATGCATTGACATGTAAATTGGTAAACCAATCTATTTTATTTTTCATTATTTTATCTTTTTTTATTAATATTTCTTATTATATTAATCTAATAAAGAAGCTTTCCCATCTATCATCTCCTTGTTTCTTGAGGATGGTCAACCCTTTAAGTTGGGGGTAAGGTACACCATCCTTCTTAGTTATCTTTTCACCTATTATTGCCTTTTTTTCTCATTATTGTTAATTATCCCAACATATTTTTTTAACCTTCACAATTTTCATATTGCCTACCATTTCACTCATTTTTATAGCTCATGACTGTAGAGATAATTTTTTTATGATGCTTCCTATGTATAACATTTGACAAAAGGAGAAAATTTTTAAAAAAATAGAGAAAATAAAAAATGATGAAATAATAAAAAGTTGGAGGAAGGTATGAATATTGAAAATGAAAAGAAAAAATATAAGTTGGAAAATAAAAAAATTATCATTATGGCTTTGATTAAATATTAACTATAATAGCCAAGGGTGAAGAAGGAATCCATAGTCATAAATCCCAAGGCTACCAATTTGAACTAAAAACTTCTCAGTAATAAAGATTGCATAAGGACATGCAATATGCTAAGTTAGGGGAATGATGAGAGGCATATATGTTCTATTTTATCCCATATTTTAGCCTTTTCGCATGCCTTAATACTCATTTTTATATTCCATTTCCATACCATATCATATATTTCTACCACCTTTTACTACATATGATTAAATATAAATAAGTAATATTTCATATAGTTTTTAGGTAAAAATATGAAAATTGAATATTAGATTATATTTACTAACCTTTTTTTTCATTATGTTGAGAAAATAATTCCAGTGACATCAATAAAGGTGGAAATAATATACTTCACAAAAAACTTCCTATCCACTGTGGGTGCACTTGCCAACAAATTATTTCTAGCTCGTAAACATTTTTTACTATATTTGATAAGCTATATTTTAGCCCTTTTTAAAAAAAAAAATTATATTGTAGTGTCCATAAGCTAAACACAATATTTACTAGCCATAAACAATTTCTTATACTCCCTATTATTATGGCCACAAGACAAAAATAAATGTTCATATTATTTTATTTAAACCAATTTAATGTATTGGATTTGTCAAGAAAAACCAAACAAACATGCCATGTTAAGCAAATCCTAGTTTCATGATTCTCTCCACGATTCTCTCATTTGAAAATTGATTTTATGGAGAGATTATAGGGAAGCATTATATAAAAGTAGTAAAATGATTAATGCCTCATTTTTTATATAATACATAAGAAATGACATGAGAGGAGATATGTATTTTTTACAAAAAAAAATAGACAATAGTTTTTTTGAGCCTTAAAGAGTTTGAAGAAAAATATTTATCACCCCATAGAAGAAGAGGAGGGCCCACTCTCATGAAATGGTGGTGAATTCATTTTTTATTTATTTTATTTAAAGTTGTTTTGTTTTCATTCAATTTATAGTTTGTTGAATCATAATAATTTATAGTAATCCTCATAAATTTAATTATGTATTTCTTTGAGAATATTTTAAATTATAGTTTTTCTCACAGTTCTTGTCACATACAGTTTCAAAAATCTACACAATTCCTATAGCAGACTATACAATTTTAGCACTCTGCATAGTTTTTGTAGTAGAATTATTTTGAAATAATCTTAAAAGAATGACTTTGTTTTCATTAGAATAGTTTCATTTCCTCCACACTCACCTCACGACCTACAATCCTTGCACATTTAACCACTACACCTTTCACAAGTTTATGCCCCCAAATTGATACTTAGATCAAACTAAATGTAGTTATTAAATATTAAATATTTCTCATTATTTACCCTAATTTCGGCCTATCAAAGAGAAACATGAAAATAAGAGTGACACAATTATACCCTAAAACTCCTTTTAGGAAAAATCCAACCTCCAAATTATCAAACCAATATATTTCTAGCAACAATATAGTATAATATAATATTAGGCTCCATTCCTTTGAGAAAATCTAGTAGCCTAACCCTTGCAATACAAGGCTTCTCTCTCAAACCTCCATCTCAAGCACCTAATATATAGTCAACACCAAAACTAGAAACCACCAATGGTTTCTCAAACCATGGGACAATACCATGGGCTAAAAGTGGCTCTTAAATGCTTATGCAAAATCTAACACCCAAAATAATTTGAGTTAATTGAAAGTTAATTGGAAACTTTCTCTACTAGCTTGAGCACTCCATTTTGGTCTTATCTACATTTTTGGTAAAATGCTCATGAGAACTAAAGATTTTCCTTAAGTTTAAACTATTCTAAATTTATATCTCTCTTCACACTCTTTCTATTCTAATACTTCTTACACACCTTACACATTGTAATAGTTATATTTAGAAACTTTCATGACACCAAGTGAGACTTACAAATTGCCTATTTACAATATTCAAGTGACACCTAGTGACAATCCAAGTTTGAAATCCCAAATATGTGGGTGTATAATAATAAATACAAATAAATAAATAATCCAATGTTAGGATATATAAGGTATGACACATAACCCTAACACTCTCACTTTTTGTATACTTTATAATAGAAAAAGAGAAATTACGACAAAATATGAACTATCTACTAAGGATATAAGCATCTTGCACTACCTAAACTCCATTATTATTTAAATATTCAATGAAATATCTACAACATCCATTAATTTAAATTTAGTATCACCACCCCTTGGTTGCAAGCGACCAATAACACCACTACCACTTGGCTACAAGTGGCCTATAGGAACACTACCACTTAGATGAAAATGATCCATAGCAACACTATCACTTGGATACAAGTAACCCATAAGAGCAATACCACTTGATTATAACTCACTTGTAGTAGCACTACCACTTTAGACCTATACCATTACTACCACTTCACTACAAGTGATTGTAACAAAACTAACACTTGGAATTTTTTTATTTTAATATCATCACAATCTACATTAAAGATCCTCATTTGATGGAAAAATTTATTTTGGATTTTTCCTTTTCCTAAAATTTACTTGATGATATCTTGAGAATCTATTAGTAAAAAAATACTTCCGTACTATCCATTGAGTCTAGAACTTCCTCTACAAATGGACTAGGGAAAGGATCATGCACACATGCATTGTTTAGCTCCCTAAAATCTATTTCTTTCTAATTTATCCCATTTTCTTGAGCTGTACGACCATGGGGCTAGTCCACTTCGTATCTTAAGTTAGCTTAATGATACCAATTACACATATCTTATCCAATTCATACTTGAGCTTAACCTTTACATTTGGGTTTAGGAGGTATGATGTCTTTTTCTATAGTTTCCTTCCTTCAAATGTATCTTCATGACTGCTCCTTCTTTAATGCCTTTTAAATTAGTGAACGTTTTAGGGAACAAGTCTTGATATTCTTTTAATACTTCTAAAAATTTCATAACCTCTTCTTTCTAATCATTTCCAATATTTTCTACTTTAGGTGCACCTTCTTGTGCTACATTTTCCTCCAAACTATACATCTAATTTTTTTGTGTCTTCTTATCTATATTATAATATTCTTTTAGGTACCACGTCAAATTTATCCATTCATTCTACCACCTTGCATATATGTTATTTTTTCCATGATACTATCATCTCTCTCTTTTTGATTTTTTCCCTTACCTCTTCCATAGATAGGGTTATCACTCCATCATCCTCTATAGTAAGGTGTAGTTTTTTTATCGAGATCTAAAAACTAAAATGTTTTACAAAATTGTTCTTGTAACATACTCCAACTTTGGGTCTCTACCCTCTTCTCCTAATTTATATAGCAAGTCTTGACTATTGGAGATAGGTTCTAATAAAATAACTATATACATAGCCTTTCATCATATTATCTCAATGATTCCCACTTCCTCATTCAATATATGTTTACCTATGTATGAATTTCCATCATTTATATTGATCAAATCATAATCCCCTTCTTCTAGTACCTAGTTTTATTAATATGTCCAAAGCTTTCCAAGTGGGGATATTGGGCTTATAGGTATTCCACCTTCTTGCCACTATATACCAATGTGTCATCTAGATCTTCCCTCATGATATCCCCTCTTTCAAATATTTTCTCAATATTCTAAAGATATCTCAAGAGGTTACCTACTCCTAAATAGTAGGTTAATTTAATGTGGGAGATTCCTCTCTTAATGTAGTTGGATCTATGAGTTTTTGGTGTGTTTCCTTCATCTACAATACTTTATACTACCAATTCCTAAATCTTTCTCATACTATATTCTCTCTTTGTACCTAGGACTTTTCTCACCCTTATTTTTGGCTCATTTAATATCCATGCCTCCATTGCATCCTCAGTATTAGTGGTGGAGTTGCCACTCTCCACCAATATTTCCCTTTCTAAATTTAGTTCCTTGTCTATATCTATCTTGGATATCTTCCTCCTCGAATATGACTCTCTACATACATCTTAATTTATTTCTTGTAATGTCAGAACATGTACACCTTTACATTTTCACATCATGTTTGCATACCCTTAATTAATTGGACTTAATTAAGCCTTTAATTGGCTCAATTATGCATTTACAAGCCTAATTAATTTCATTTTCTGAAAGGTAAATCCACATTTAATCAATGCATACAATTAATTACACATCTTGGAAAATGTGTGTCCTAGGTTTAGGGCCTGGGACCCAATCACTCAAGGACGAATGGGTCCTCCTTAAGTCTCGGGACCCATTTTTTAATATGCTTTTGGTGGGCTTTTTATGATCTAAATTGAAATTTCAAAGGCCAACTTGTGGTGTTTAAGTGTTGGGTAATTAAGGAAACACCTATAAATACAAGGTATTTTTATCAATTAAAGTCTAAGAAACATCATCTAGCATTAAGGAAAATTTCACAAGAGAAAAGATTATTGTCAAGAGCATTGGAGAGTAGATTTATCAGTCAGTTATTGTAACATTCAAGATCATGTCATTATGTGAATAATTATGCATGTTTTTGAGCTAACATTGTGATGTAGGGTTCAAGTTTCAAGAAAGCATTCAATCATCAAGATCCATCATCAATCAAGCCATTTTATGCAAGATCTAGTCCTTGGGGTGATGTGGTAGACTATAGTCTTCTAAGGGAAGCCATTAAAGGGTTTGGTGAGGTGTAACAAGCTAGTGTTCATTCATAATTCCTTCTATTTATGATTTCATTTCATTATCAAGGTTTAATTACCAAAATAGGGTTTGATGAAGGTAAACCCTTATCCACCAAAAATAATCATTTTTCTCCTCTCTTTGTGTTTCCATATTTGTAGGTGAAGATAGATTGAAATTGGATCAAAAGTGCAATTTTGCAAAGTTGTCAAGACACGGAAACTCACCTACAGGTTTCATTTTTAGCTTTTTGACAAACAAACCTGGAATCAAAAGCTTAGATTTGGGATTTGAGGACTGTAACAAGAATTTTTAGAGCCTTATACAAAGACCCATTTTCCCTTGGGTGAATGTCCTTTAGTAGAGCCTGAAACCCACTTTTGGAGCCAAGTACACACCATCATAACCTTCTTATATTTGTTGGTTAATGGTTGTTTTTTTCATTATTATCATAATACTTCATTTCAAATGTTATATCTCATAAGTTTGATTGTTAATGCACTTTTATTCTTCTCCAAAAACTATTGTTCAGTCATTTCTATCATAAGGAAGTTAGGGTAGCATAGCGTCCAAACCTAGGGTTGACTCACCTTGAGGGTTACAAGTCAATTATAATTGTTTGTGGAATTATCCCTCTTCCAAATTAACATGGAAAAGGTGGATTTGTGAGTAGGTGGACACCCCATTTTTCCTTTTGGCATAGGTCCCTCATTTTTAGGCCTACCTATTTCACCCCCCCATTTTCCTTTGTTTCATTTTGGTGAACCTAATCTTGTGTATAGGAACAAATTTGCACCCCTAACACAAATTCCCCTTTTACCCTTCCTCACTCTAGAAAAAAAAAATTGGAGGCTTAATTCCACATAAGCCCATTGTCCTCCTTCCACTTGGCACTTGTTTTGAGTGTTGGTGGAGGAATAAATTTTGGGATGCCCACACGACACACAAAGGTCCACATGGTGCGCTTATGTCCCTAGCAAATTCTTGTGGCTGGAGCCTGCAGAGGCATTACACTTCCCATTGGAAGTTGACTTGTAACGCCCTCTTCGGTCGACTGACCTGAATATGGTCATTTTCTTCATTCCTCCTTCAAATTCACTCACTCTCATTCCATTTCAGGCTCTTAGAAAATCTCATCCATAGATTCAAGCCTTCACTTCAAGCATTCAAGCACATTCTTGCACTCCATAGAAAAAATTCCATCACTCAATCACTTTAATAGAGCAAGTGTAGAACAACACCATTACAGTAGAGGCTTGAGTTCCTCTCATTTTCTCCCCCATTAGCCTTGAGTGCTCTTGGTGGAGCTGGTGGACGTATCTAATGGAGCTAGCTAGCAAACAAGATTTTGTGTGAGATCATTCTTGTCACCCTAACATTAATCTATTTGCTTTATCATATCCATTTACATGTCTCTTATTTCATAATATTAATTTGTTCACTTAGAAATCATTAACCAGGTTGTTAGTTCTTTTTATAGTGGTTAGACCTTGTCTTCCTAGTTCCCTGGTCGTATGAACACCAGTGCACTTGAGAGACACTAGTGCACTGTTTTGTCATCCCAAAACCGCACTTTTGTCCTCCGATAGAGAGCCATCCAAGTAACAAAGTTAACCCTAAAAGCTGACTCACCTAGTCTCCTCTCAAATCTTGGGTTTGTCAAGTGATCGAAGGACCTTATAGTCCTCATCATTCTCATCTCGCCTCTCCTAGTACACCCTTAAACTGAGGTAAGTTAGGGAAGCCTATTGCTCTCTGCCCTTTGTGACCTGGGGCCTTGACATGGTTGGACCCCTCTCTTACATTTTTGGTGAACCCGGCGTGAACCATTTTGGTTTCATTTTTTGATACTAAAATTTCCTTTCCTCGTATCCTAGGAGTGTTGTAGGTGTGAGTGTTGTGAGGCCTTCTCCTTGCAATCCAACTTGTGACCCCTAGTAGGCGTAGTTGGAAGGTTCCAAAAGTGTTGTGTAACGAAACCGAAATTGGATCACTTCCTTATCCTGTAACCTCTAGGAGGCTCTATGAAAGTGTTGTTTAGTGTGCATGATGGCCTATTTCGTATATCAACCTATTCCTTCTATGCAACCTATGATCAGTGGTACTAGTATAGCCTTCACTTTGCAAGACCAGTTGATGGGCTTTAACAAAGAACCATCTCCTTTACATTCCTGCAAGGATAAATGGAAAACATCATAATTGGTGTTCTCATTGATCTGAAGTCTCAAGTGAATATTATAACTAAGGAGATCATGCTAATCAACTTCCTACATAAGGATGGCCTATGAATACCGTTCGCACACACGATGGACTTTTCGTACCTCCTATAAGTAGTATTGTCTTGTCGGTTCTCGTTGGACCTAAGCCTGTAAACCTTATGTTTGACATTATCCCAGGGCCTAAATTCAGAGTGAAGCTGGGTATCCCCTGGCTAGTAGCTATGAATGTAGTTCCTTCAGTTGTGCATAAGTGTTTGAAATTCACTCATGAGGGTTTTGTGCATGTGATCCACAAAACTGGCTATAGACCATTGGTTGCTCATGGTAGTTAGTCCTTAGATTACTTTTGGCCTACACGTTTCAAACCTGATTCCGTTCCAGTAGAACAACAAAAGAAAAACAAAGTGTTGGAGAAAACAAACTCCAAACTTTGTTGAAAAAGAAACCAAGGATAGAAGAACAAAAGGGGGACCCATTTTGACCAAGGCAAAAGATGGGGTGGTTATGCAAGGCATAATAGGTGTTTGCTTTGCTTTCAATTTTTTGGATTATGTTTTGCTATAAAAAATTAATGTTGTTGGAGCTATTCAAAACTTTTGTACATGATGCCAATCTTGGTTATCATGGGATGCCACATGGGATGAGTTGAAGCTCATTGTTAATCTTGTAAAAATTAAAACTTTTTTGGTTATCCACTACTACCAAAGGGAAAATGACAGTTATTTTAGAAGGGTGGCAGATGTTTTAGCATGGGATTATAGCAAGTGGCAGCTTAGTTATTAAAATTTAGTTAACCTTTCTATTTTGGCATAGAAAAGGAAAAATATTTCCAAATTTCAGGTATGTTTTTGAAAACTCATTACTAGAAAATTGCATCGATAGGAAAAGAGTGGGAGGTGGGTGCAAATATACAAGAAAGAAACTTTCTCGTAGAAGAAGGAATTGTGGTTCTTGTTGTAGCAAAGGAGGAGAGGAGTTTTTGGCGTGGGAAGAAAACACCAAGGCTGGCATAAGGAGAAAAGGAGTAGTTATTAAAGATATCAGTAATTAGAGATCATGGCATGGAGATTGTGTAGCCATAAGGGAGTTGGTTTTGGTTTGTTGAAGAATTGAGAATTACAATTTTTGGAAGTTGATCGCCTTATAGATATGTTTCTTCTTGTTTTCCAATAACACATTTGGATTGTCGTAGCTTTCTTGTCATTGTATTATTCATTTTCCATATATTGTCGTCTTTTGTCAGTTTGGAAGGGTAATTAATTTGTTGTACAAATATTTTAATGAAGAAGGAGGTAATTTATTAAATCTATGTTTTGTGTTTTCCCGTGCATTGCTTAAAACCCAACGTGGAACTAGAATTGGCTATTTGTAATTTCCTATTTGGTTGTGAAGTCTTGAAAAGCTTTAAAGTACTTGCATGAAGCAGAGTATTAACTCTATGGTATAAGATTGTTGTGATGTATAGAATAATCCCAGAATCATTAGGAGGTGGAATTAATTTCCTCTCCATCAAATTTGGTATTAGAGCAACAAGTGATTGGATGGGGTGAAGTTGGGTAAGATGCCATCAAGAAGAATGCCAAGAGGAGGTGCCACAAGAGGCATGGATGAAGGGATTCTTGAAATTTTGAAAAATATCATGACAAGAATGGAGGCCATGGAGCAGGCACAAAGGAGAGGATTACCTATGGGAGATATAAAAGACAATGAAGAAGAGGAGAAACTAGCTAGAGAAGAGGTGGTTCATGGAGAAGAAGAAGAACCTGATGTCCAGTTTGAGGGTTGGAGCCAAGCCTAAGATAGAGGTTCCTATCTACTTAAGAAGCCTCAATGGAGAGGAACTCATTGATTGGATAATGATCTTGACAAGTATTTTGAATACGAAGAAGTGGTAGAGGAGAAACGAGTCAAGTTTGCATGTACAAGACTCAAAGGCCACACTGCTATGTGGTGGGATTATATTTAGTCGAAAAGAAGAAAGAAGAAAGAAGAAAAAGGATAAGATAATTTCTTGGGACAAAATGGTTTTCAAGCTGAAAGCTAAGTTCCTTCTTGGAGATTACCAGACTAATATGTTTAAAATATTATAAAATCTTAAGCAAGAAGAGATGAGTGTGAAAGAATATATAGAGGAGTTCTACAAGCTTGTGATTTGGTCAGTGCATAGTGAAGAAGATATGGAGAAGTTAGTTAGGTACCTCAATGGATTGCGGTATAGTTTGCAAGATGAATTAAGTCTTTTTTCACCTAGGAATCTTGAGGAAGCATATCAATTTTCTATTAAAGCATAGGAGAAGCTTATGAGAAAGAAAAATGAGCAAGGAAGAGGTAGAGGAAGAGGAGCAAGAGGATGAGGGCAACACTCTAATAGAGGACAACCATGCCACAATGTGAATTAGTAGGCACTTCTAGTGGACAAGCTAATCTAGAGAGAGGTTTCCAAAATAGAGGAGGGAGACCATCTAGTAGAGGAGGTTACCAAGGAAGAGGAAGGGGATTTCCAGGAAAGTGCTTTAAGTGTAACAAGTTTGGTCACAAGAGTTGGGAGTGTTCTGAGTTTACACAAGAAGGCCACACAAGGCCTAAGAGGAGTAATTAAATTGTCCAAGTAGGCCAAGAGAGTGTGGTGTCACATTCTCATAACTTAGAATAACTTGAGACAGGAGAGTCTTTGATGTTTAAAATAGTATTGCTAAAGCCACCAAAGGAGAGTCCAAAACCTATACAAAGGAGAGCTTTATTCAAGACCAATTGCACGGCTAAAGGTAAGTGTTACAAACTTATTATTGATAGCAGTAGTATGAATAATCTCTTATCAGTTGAAATGATGAACAAGATAGGTCTTACTAGAATCAAACATCCTAATCCCTATCAAGTTTCTTGGTTGCAAAAGGGGCATCTGTTATTGGTAGACGAGTAGGCCTCTATAGATTTTTAGATAGGTAGTTATAAGGACTGTTATGTGTGAAATTATTCCCATGGATGTTTTCCATGTGCTTCTTGGTATCCCTTGGCAATTTGATAGGATAGACATACATGATGGAAGAAACAATACCTACACTTTTCAGAAGGATGGTCAAAAGCATACATTGTTACCCTTGAGAGGAGAAGAAGGGGATAATAAGAGAAATAGTAGCAACAATGTTATGTTGGTTCAAGTGGAAAATATTTTTTACGTGATATGAAGAAGGAAGAAGTGGGATATACATTGGTATTTAAGCCTAAGGATTCTCTTAGCTATACTAAGTTGGATGATTTTCCAAATGAGATACATGACATAGAGTATATCGATGTTGTGGTAGCTGATTTTCCTAATGAGTTGCCTCCAATGAGGAGTATTAGTCACCATATGGATTTGGTTCTAGGGTATAGCCTACCAAAAAAGGCTGCATATGTTTTGACTCCCAAGGAGAATGAGGAGATTAGAAAGCAGGTTGAAGAGCTACTAGAAAAAGGATTGATAAGGGAGAGTCTTAGCCCATGTGTTGTACCAACAATTCTAGTACCCAAGAAAGAAGGTGATTTGAGAATGTGTATGGAATCTAGAGAAATAAACAAGATTAGCATCATATACAAATTTCCTATTTTGAGAATGGATGATTTTAACAGATTTTTTGAGTGGTTCTATGAATTTTTAAAAGATATACGGGTAAGTGCAAAAAGATGGGGGGCCAAAAAGGGGGCTTACGTGGCCACTTTTTTTTTTGAAATCAGGAAATACTGACCTTGGATTTGAAATTGAGGATAGTTACACTCAAAATTTTGAGATGCAACAAAAACAAGGATCATAGTGCTCTGAGTCTACTTTATAAACTATAATTTTTTTTGAAAATGGTAGAGATTAAGGGGTTCAAAAAAGGGGGCCACAAAAATTAGTGTTGTTTTTGTCAAAAAAACATAACATAGCAACTTTTTTGGCTACCTTAAAAGGTTAAATTTTTTTTAGTATTTTTAAAATCGCTTCACTAAGAAATTAGCTAATAGTATGTAGTTTATGCTCAATTTTTTTGATAATTTTTTAATAAATATTTAATTTTTTACTAATTTTCAAAGTGGAAACTTCCTTAAAAATAGAATTTTAGTCATGCTACCCCTATAAATTTTGAAAACTAATTGAAAATCATTTTTTTTAATATGTGTAGAATGGATTCTAGTTTCTAAAAATTTAATTTATTTTAAATTTCAATGAATCATTAATTTATAATGAAAAAAATACCAAACACTGGTTTTTGCCAAAAAATAGACACATAAACAAAAGAAATTATAGGTCAAAGGCTTACCATTGTCAAAATGTGAAAAAAATTACATTGTTAGATAGCTAAGAGAGCCTAACATTACCTAGGTGTTTGATTTGTTTGACCTTGAAACACATGCAAACTTGATGCTTAGCACGAACACGATTATGTGAAACATTGTAAAATTTGCAAAAACACGTCTTTGGACGTTGTGAAGGAACTCCAAGCCTTTGGGTTGGTATTCCAAAGTAAATACCAAGCCCAAAGCTTGTGGATTCCGAAAGCAAGAAATAACACGAGCACATTATAATGCACTCATGTTATTTCTTAGTTTTGACATTTTTTTGTATTTATGCCCAAGACATAACACGAGCACATTATAACATGCTCACGTTATGTCTTTCTTTGTGTTAAATGTTAGTCTATTGAATGTATGTATATATATGTATGTATGTATGCTTGTATAGTATGTATGCATGTATGTATGCATGATTGTATGTATGTATATATGTATGTATGTATGTATGTATGTATGTATGTATCTATGCTTGTATGTATCAATGTATGTATATGTATGTGTGTATCTATTAGTGTATGTATATATATGTAAGATTTTATGTATATACGTATGTATGTATGCTTGTATGTATGGAAGATTCTATGTACATATGTATGTATGCTTGTATTTAAGTATGTATGTATGTATGTATGCTTAGATGTATGTATGTATTTCTTTAGAGGGAGGGAGAGACCTGAGAGAGAGAGAAGTAGAGAGGTAGTGAGAGAGACCTAAGTGAGTGAGAGGGGGTGGAATGGAGAGAGATAAGAGAGGGGGAGTGGGAGAGAAGGGGTTGGAGTGAGAGGGACTTAGCTAGGTAGGTTGGGATTGATAGAGGGAGAGAGAGAGAGATAGAATTGAGAGAGAGGGAGAGAGGTAGGGAGAGAAAGAGAGTTATGTATGTAGAGTTCCAGAGGGGGAGAATTGATAGTGTGAGTGGGTGAGAGGGAGAGAATTGAGAGAGAGAGAGAGGGAGTGTGAGAAAGAGGGAGTGGGAGAGACAGGGAGTGTGAGAGAGGGAGTGTGAGAGAGAGAGAGACCTGAGAGAGGGAGAGGGTGTGTGAGAGAGGGGTTTAGAGTGAGAGGGAATTATCTAGGTAGTGTGGGATAGATAGAGAGAGAGAGGGATGGAGAGAGAGAGTTACCTAGGTAAGGTTCCAGAGGGAGAGACCTGAGAGAGAGAGGAGGGTGGGAGGGAGATACTTGAGAGATAGGGAGAGAGAGAGAGGGAATGCAAGAGAGAAGGAGTGGGAGAGATAGGGAGAGAGAGAGAGAGGTATGTAGAAAGAGGGATAGGGTAGATAGAGACAACTAGAGAGGGTAGGAGAGAGGGAGGGAGAGAGGTGAGATGGATTAGGGTTGAGGGTAGAGGGTATAAGGTTGAGGGATTAGAGTTGAGGGTAGAGAGTAGAGGATTTAAGGGTTTATGGTTTAAGGGTTGAGGGTTGAGGATTTAGGGTTGAGGGTAGAGGGTTGAGGGTATAAGTTTGAGGTTATAGGGTTAAGGTTTTATCAACAAGATTACACCCGTGATGTAAAGTTGCAAAGCTCTGCAATATTATGAAACATTAGAGTATCCTCAAGTTGTGGGTACCCTATAATGAGGATAGACCTCCAGGTTATGGGTTGGTTCCCCTTTTTATTTTCTATGAAACTAGAAGACTTAAACATGAAAAGGGATAAAAGGCTAAATGGAATGAAATGCAAAACTAAACTGAAACAATGGTGATGCACCTAAAAGATGATAAACTAGAAAAATGATTCATAAGGACCTCTCAAAGATTCTATCTATACAACTAAACCTGAACAGTTCAATCACTTGAATATTTCATACAAAGGCTTTAATGAAATTATCCTTCTTGAAGGAAATGTAATGTTTTCACAACAAAGATGATAACTCTAAATTATATGCAAATTGTATAACCTATGAAACTAAAATTAATTGCATTCATACACTTATGAGTGAGACAGAAAAATAAAGGTTTCAAGAGTAAAATATAGTACATTTCTTATCAAATCAAGCATAAGGACGACACCTAAAATCTAGAAGGCAAACTTGACAATATTTTAAAGATGAAAGGAAAATTCTACAATTGACAAACTATGATGACCTATTAAAGTTGTTGTATTATATTAACTGTAAATAAAAATGAGTTACAAGATAGTCTCTTTGCATAATGCAAAGGTAGAAAACAAGAACTGAGAAAAAGACTAAGTCTTTTCTCAATATATACAAATGTATGATAACTCCAATGCACCAAGAGGTGGAACTGAAAGCCAACTGAAAGTGAAAAAGAAATCTCAAAAATATCCTCTCATGAGCGAAGAAGAAAATCCTTGAAAAGAGGGCCCACAACGGAAGCAAACTAAACCCTGAATGTTGTAAACTCCTCCCCATGTTGTGCATGATCAAAAGATCCTCAAAACTAATGTAGAACTGAGGTTATGTCTCAAAAATCTGCATGAACAATGGCCCCAGTTGATGTGATCTCCAAAAGGCTGAAAAGTGACTCCAAGTCAAAAAAGCACAACTCTCTGGATGAATCTCACTGACTTTAGTTGTGCTTCAATTGTTTTTTCTTGCATGATTTTGATCAAAGGTAACTGTTTGATTAAAAATTAAACATAATCAATGTGATTATTTTAATATTTAATATGTGATTTTTCCTCCTTTTACACATTATATGTTAAATATTAAGGTAATATTAAATTTAATATTTAATTACATTGTTATTTTTGCTCAAAATCACGCAATAAATATAAGTGGCACTCCTCTAGAATATACAAAATCAATCTTGAGCTTGACACTCCATCTTCAAATTCATGGGCCAAGGGGGGAATGATTAGGTTGATTGACTTAATAAGTCAAGACTATGGTAATAACTCAAATGAAATTATTTTTAAAAAAATATAGTAAAAAAAAACCACTTAGGGCATCGAGTAAAAGCTCGAACCCTAATACTCTCCCTTCATTTTTTCATTTGCACTTTGAAGAAGCCTGTTGCTGCACCGCCATGCTGTTGGGTAGGATTTGAACTTGAAACCACCATTTCTTTGTATTTATGGGTGATTTTTTGAAGATCTCTATAGAAAAATGTAAGCTAAGTGTTTCTTGATTACAAATTTGGCAATTGAATTCTATTTTGAAACACTTTTTAGGCTCTTAAGGTCGTGTATTTCATTATTTTTCCGATGTCTTTTAATCCCTCCATCTTGTTGATTCCTTCTTGGAGCAACAACTAGAAAACTCAACGCTGCTGGCACAACCTCCAACAATGGGATTCATCATTCACCAGGCAATGATGGGTCCTATGTCTTATTTTATGCATTTATTTTCCTATATTTACTTGCTATTTCATATCTCCCAGATATAGTTACTCCCACAGCTTGTGTGGGACTTCTAGAGCACTTTTTGATCTTCAATCAACAAGACAACAACATTGTATTCATTTCCATCTCAAAATGAATGAAATACAGTATATTATCATGCAACCTTTGTAATCTCTTTCTGTTGTAAACTATTGCATAATAAGAACTGAACTTCATCTGAAAACTTCATATACAAATGATAATGATTAGTAGAATTTAATTGAAGTACCTTTCACCTTAAAGTAGTCAGTTGTTCCAGCTCTACCAAAATGAGCTGAGGTGAAAATTTTTTGTAACATAAGGGATTAGGATTGAGGGTCCAATGTATAGGAATATAGAAGGTACAGGGGTTGAGATTTTAGGGTTTAAGGGTTGATGGTTGATGGATTAACAGTTGAGGGTTGAGAATTGAGGGTTGAGGAATTAGGGTTGATGGATTAAGGGTTGAGGGTTGAGGGATTAGGGTAGATAGTTTAAGGGTTTAAGGGCTAAGGGATTAGGGTTGAGGGTAGCGAGTAGAGGGTTTAAGGGTTGAGGGTTAAGGGTTTAAGGTTAAGGGTAGAGGGTTAAGGGTCCAATGAATAGGGTAGAGGGTATAGGGGTTTAGGGTTTAGGGTTTAAGGGTTGAGGGTTAAGGGATTAGGGTTGAGCGATTAAGGGTTTAGGGATTAGGGTTTAGGGTTTAGGTTTAAGGGTAGAGGGTTAGGATTAGGGTTGAGGGTAAGGGTTTAGGGGACAAGTTGAGGGTGAAGGGTTTAAGGGCTGAGGGTTAGGATTTCAGGTTTCAAGGGTTGAGGGATGAGGGTGTAGGGTTGAAGGTAGAGGTTTGAGGGTAGAGGGTTGAAGTTATAGGGTTGAGGATCCAATAGAGAGGGTAGAGGGTATATGGGTTGGGGGTTTAGGGTTTAAGGGTTGAGGGTTAAGAGATTAAGGGTTGAGGGTTGATAATTGAGGTTTAAGGGTTTAATGAATAGGGTAGAGGGTAGAGGGTAAAGGGTAGAGGGTTTATGGGTCGAGGGATTAGGGTTGAGGGATTAAGGGTTGAGGGTTGATGGATTAGGGTAGAGATTTTAAGGTTTGAAGGGTAGAGGGTTTAAGGGTTGAGGATTGAGGGTTTAAGGTATTTGATTAAGAGGGTTGAGGGTTGAGGGTTTAAGGTTTAATGATTTAATGGTTTAAGGGTTGAGGGTATAGGGTTGATGGATTAGGGTAGAGAGAGGGAGAGAGAGTTGTCTAGTTATGTAGGTAAAGAGAGGGATTGGGAGATAGAGGGGTGGGAGAGAGAGAGAGGGAGTGAGAGAGAGGGACTTGAGAGAAAGAGAGACTTGATAGAGGGAGAGGGGGTAGGAGGGAGATACTTGAGAGAGAGAGAGAGAGAGAATTGAGAGATTAAGGTTGAGGGTAGAGGGTATTGGGTTGAGGGTAGAGGGTTTAAGGGTTTAGTTTTTAAGGGTTGAGGGTTGAGGGTATAGAGTTAAGGGATTAGGGTTGAGGGTCCAATAGAGAGGGTAGAGTGTATAGGGGTTGAGGGCTTAGGGTTTAAGGGTTGAGGGTTGAGAGATTAAGGGTAGAGGGTTTAGGGGTTGAGGGTCTAAGGGTTGAGGGTTGAGATATTAAGGGTTGATGGTTGATAATTGAGGGTTGAGGGTTCAATGTACATGGTAGAGGGTTTAGCAGTTGATGGATTAGGGTTGAGGGATTAAGGGATTAAGGGTTGAGGGATTAGGGTAGAGATTTAAGGGTAGAGGGTATAGGGTTGAGGGTTAAGGGTAGAGGTTAGAGGGTTTAAGGTATTGGTTCAAGAAGGTAAAGGGTTGAGGTATTAGGGTTTAGGGTTTAGGGTTTAAGGGTTGAGGGTTGAGGGTTTTAGGGTTGAAGGATTATGGTAGAGAGAGCGAGTTGTCTAGTTATGTAGGTAGAGAGAGGGAGTGGGAGATAGAGGGATGGGAGAGAGATAGAGGGAGTCAGAGATAGATACTTTAGAGGGAGAGGGGTAGGAGGGAGACGTGGTAGGAGGGATAGACTTGAGAGAGAGAGAGAGAGAGAGAGAGAGAGAGAGAGAGAGAGACCTGAGAGATTTGGGTTGAGGGTAGATGGTATTGGGTAGAGGGTAGAGGGTTTAAGGGTTTAGATTTTAAGGATTTAGGGTATAGGGTTAAGGGATTATGGTTGAGGGTCTAATAGACAGGGTAGAGGGTATAGGGGTTGAGGGTTTAGGGTTCAAGGGTTGAGGGTTGATAGATTAAGGGTAGAGGGTTTATGGGTTGAGGGTTTAGGGTTTAAGGGTTGAGGGTTGAGAGATTAAGGGTTGAGGATTGAGAATTGATGGTTGAGGGTTTAATGTATAGGGTAGAGGGTAGAGGGTTGAGGGTAGAGGGTTGAGGGTGTAAGGGTTGAGGGATTAAGGGTTAATGGTTGAGGGATTAGGGTAGAGAGTTTAAGGGTTTAAGGGTAGAGGGTATAGGGTTGAGGGTTGAGGGTTGAGGGTTGAGGGTTAAGGTTTTAAGGTATTGGGTCAAGAGGGTAGATGGTTCAGGGATTAGGGTTTAGGGTTTAAGGGTTGAGGGTTGAGGGTTGAGGGTTTAAGGGTTTAGAATTTAACGGTTTAAGGGTTTAGGGTATAGGGTTGAGGGATTACGATAGAGAGAGAGATGGGGGGTAGGAGGGAGATACTTGAGAGAGAGAGAGAGATAGAGAGACCTAAGAGATTAGGGTAGAGGGTAGAGGTTTTATAATTTTAGGTTTTAAGGGTTGAGGTTTGAGGGTATAGGGTCAAGGTATTAGGGTTGAGGGTCCAATAGAGAGGGTAGAGGGTATAGGGGTTGAGGGTTTAGGGTTTAAGGGTTGACGGTTGAGAGATTAAGGGTGGAGGATTTAGGGGTTTAGGGTTGAGAGATTAAGGGTTGAGGGCTCATAATTGAGGGTTTAGGGTTTAATGTACAGGGTAGAGGGTTGAGGGTTTAAGTGTTGAGGGATTAGGTTTGAGGGATTAAGGGTTTATGGTTTAAGGTATTTGGTCAAGAGGGTAGAGGATTGAGGGATTAGGGATTAGTGTTTAAGGGTTTAGGGTTTAATAGTTTAAGGTTTGAGGGATTAGAGTAGAGAGAGAGAGGGATGGGAGGGAGATAGAGAGAGTGAGAGAGAGAGACTTGAGAGAGGGAGAGTGGGTAGGAGGGAAAGACTTGAGAGAGAGACCTGAGAGATTAGGGTTGAGGGTAGAGGGTTTAAGGGTTTAGGTTTTAAGGGTTGATGGTTGAGGGTATACGGTTGAGGGTATTCAAATGAGGGTTAGGGTTAAGGTATTATTATTGAGGGTCCAATAGAGAGGGTAGAGGGTATAGGGGTTCAGGGTTCAGGGTTTAAGGGTTAAGGGTTGAGATATTAAGGGTAGAGGGTTTAGGGGTTTAGGGTTTAAGGGTTGAGGGTTGAGAGATTAAGGATTGAGGGTTGAGAATTGATGGTTGAGGGTTTAATGTAGAGGGTAGAGCTTAGAGGGTAGAGGGATTAAGGGTTGAGGGTTGAGAGATTAGGGTAAATAATTTAAGGGTTTAAGGGTAGAGAGTATAGGGTTGATGGTAGAGGGTATTGGGTTGAGGGTAGAGGCTAGAGGGTTTAAGGGTTGAGGGTTTAAGGTATTGGTTCAAGAGGGTATATGTTTGAGGGATTAGGGTTTATGGTGTAAGGGTTGAGGGTTGATGGTTGAATGGTTTAGGGTTTAACAGTTTAAGGGTTGAGGGTATATGGTTTAGAGATTAGGGTAGAGAGAGAGATTTGTCTAGTTATATAGGTAGAGAGAGGTATTGAGAGATAAATGGATGATGGATTGGAGAGAGATAGAGGAAGTGCGAGAGAGATAATTGAGAGAGAGAGACCTTAGAGAGGGAGAGGTGGTAGGAGGGAGATACTTGAGAGAGAGAGACCTGAGAGATTAGGGTTGAGGGTAGAGGGTAGAGGGTTTAAAGGTTGAGGGTTGAGGGATTAGGGTTGAGGGTCCAATAGAGAGGGTAGAGGGTATAGGGGTTGAGGGTTTAGAGTTTAAGGGTTGAGGGTTGAGAGATTAAGAGTTGAGGGTTTAGGGTTTAATGGTTGAGGGTTGAGAGATTAAGGGTTGAGGGTTGAGAGATTAAGGGTTGAGGGTTGAGAATTAAGGGTTGAGGGTTTAATGTATAGGGTAAAGGGTAGAGGGTTTAAGGGTTGAGGGATTAATGGTCGAGGGTTGATGGATTAGGGTAGAGAGCTTAAGGGTAGAGGGTATAGGGTTGAGGGTAGAGGTTAGAGGGTTTAAGGGTTGAGGGTTGAGGGTTGAGGGTTTAAGGATTTAGGGTTTAATGGTTTAAGGGTTGAGGGTATAGGGTTGAGGAATTAGGAGAGAGAGAGAGAGAGAGCGAGAGAGATTATGTGTTATCTAGTTATGTAGGTAGAGAGAGGGAGTGGGAGAAAGAGGGGTGGAAGAAAGATATAGGGAGTGTGAGAGAGACTTGAGAGAGGGAGAGAGATAGATACATAGAGAGTTGAGAGATAGAGAGAAACCTTAGAGATTAGGGTAGAGGGTTTAAGGGTTTAGGTTTTAAGATTTGAGGGTTGAGGGTACAGGGTTAAGGGATTAGGGTTGAGGGTCCAATAGAGAGGGTAGAGGGTATAGGTGTTTATGGTTTATGGTTTAAGGTTTGAGGGTTGAGAGATTAAGGGTAGAGGGTTTAAGGTATTGGGTCAAGAGCATAGAGGGTTGAGGGATTAGGGTTTATGGTTTAATGGTTTAGGGTTTAGAGTTTAATGGTTTAAGGGTTAAGGGTATAGGGTTGAGGGATTAGGGTAGAAAGAGAGAGAATTGTCTAGTTATGTAGGCATAGAGATGGAGTGGGAGATAGAGGGATGGGAGAGAGATAAAGGGAGTGAGAGAGACTTGAGAGAGAGAGGGTAGGAGGGAGAGACTTGAGAGAGGGAGAGAGAGACCTGATAGATTAGGTTTGATGGTAGAGGGTAGAGGGTTTAAAGGTTTAAGATTTAAGGGTTGAGGGTTGAGGTTTTAACGGTTTAATGGTTTAAGGGTTGAGAGATTAGGGACTAGGGTAGAGAGAGAGAGAGAGTTGTCTAGTTATGTAGGTAGAGAGAGGGAGTGGGAGATAGAGGGATGGGAGAGAGATAGAGGGAGTGAGAGAGAGACTTGAGAGAGGAAAAGAGAGTAGGAGGGAGAGAATTGAGAGAGAGAGAATTGAGAGAGAGGGAGAGGGATGTGAGAGAGATAGAGGGAGTGAGAATGAGACTTAATGGAGGGAGAGAGAGTCTAGGATAGAGGGATGGGAGATAGATAGAGGGAGTGAGAGAGAGAGAGAGATACCTAAGAGAGAGAGGGGGTAGGAGGGAGAGACTTGAGAGAGATGCAGAGAAACTTGAGAGATTAGGGTTGAGGGTAGAAGGTATTTGGTTGATGGTAAAGGGTTTAAGGGTTTAGGTTTTAAGGGTTGAGGGTTGACGGTATAGGGTAGGAGGGAGAGACTTGAGAGAGAGAGAGATAGAGAGAGAGACCTAAGAGAGCGAGAGGAGGTGGGAGGGAGAGACTTGAAAGAGAGGAAAAGAGAGAGAGAGGGAGAGAGAGGGAGAGAGATAGAGGGAGTGAGCGAGAGAGAAATTATGATTTAGGGTTTAAGGGTAGACGTATCAAGGGTTTTTGTAGTATAGGGTTGTGAGATTAGGGTTTAAGGCATAGTGTCTAGGGTTCAGGGTTTATGGATAAGTGAGAGACATATGTGACTAAGAGGGGATGGATAGCTAAGGATAGAGAGAGAGAGAGAAAAGAAACATAGAAAATCAACATTTTCATAACGTGAATGCATTTTTAAGAAGTTGGCATGTAGCCATTTGTATAGCAAGACAAAATGCGCTTGTGTTATAATGTGAGTGTGTTATAATGTGAGTGCATTTTGTATTTCTCTAAAAATGGTAAAAAAATCAATATACTTGTGATCTCCAGGCCCATATTCTATATATTCTCCTAGTTATGCGTGTGCTCTAACAAAAAGAAGCTTTTTGATGCTTTTGTGAAGTGTGCATACAATTTTTTCATATTCTTTCATCATTTTATGAACTTTCCACCACCTTTGCATGAAATAACAGAGTTTTCACATCAAATTTTATATATATCAATTCAAGTCTCAATTCCATTCAAGAGTAATATACAATTGAACATTGAAAAGGAAACAAGCTTGTGAAAAACTCAAATTGTTGAGGAGTTTGGTGCAAGAAGAAACAAAGAATACATAATTGGGTAGAACTCCTCCATTCGAATCTCAATTTTTTAAGTATGTGAAGTCTTTACACATTTTCTTTATATATTTTCCTTGATTCTATTTTGGCTTTCTTTTATTTTTTCATTTTTCATATTCTATGTTTATCATTATTTTTTTGTCATTATAACCTTAGCCCCTCTTGGCACATTTTAAATTACACAATTCTTTACATTTGCTAATTACATTTTTAAACCACATCTCTTGAGGCATCTTGTTAAACAATTGACCTACCTTATGTATGCTTCCACATTTTGTATACACATATATATGAGAGTAGTTATAAGTATGTAATATAATACATTATTTCTCAATCCTTTTCTATGGGCATGCATACCCCTTTCCAAAGCTTTCATTTTGGTATAGGCATGGGGGATGTTGGAAAATGTAGTGGAATTTGGTTTTACACCTAGAAATTGCATATGCTTGAAATTTTCTAAAGCATTTTCAACAAATACATTTTGTGCATATCCTGCAATCATTCTAGTCCACGGGGACATATCTCATTAAGGAATTTTTTCAAACAGTTCTACCAATTAGTTGATTTCCTTGTTTATGCTACCAAATTTTCCATACATGTCTACCAAAGCATTCTATCAAACAACATAGACAAGGCAATTAGCTATTTGAAAAAATGCCTCAAAGAAATGTGGTCTCATGATGATGTGCATTTTTCAAACAGCTAATTTCCATGTCTATGATACTAAATTTTCCATACATGTCTCTAAAAAATTGGAATATACTCCTCCCACATTAATAGATCTTTGAATATTTTTTGGTTTCCCTCTCTATTTTTAAACTTACCTCATCACTAATGTTGTGATATATTTTTAATATTTCCTTGATTACTCTATGTACAATGGATTGTAACCCTTCTCTCCACTATTTCAAGTCTCTTTATTCAAGGCTAATAGCAACATGGGGAAAGGTGCAACTAAGTCAATACGGCCAACTAGGTGATGTAAGTATGAAGTTAATTGCCCTACTTTATTTTTAAGTTCTTCCTTTGTGTTCTCATCTTTTTTCATTCTCTCAAGTATATTTTATTTTTTTCTTGAAGATTCTCTAGTTCGTTTCTTTTGTTCTTGATCCTTAGGGTGTAGCTCCAACATTAGGTATGGTGATTCTAACCATATTATTGATCCAACCACCATGTTTATAGCTCTATTTCCAACATAATAATCCTTTGGATTTGAGAAATCCACTTCCTCTGCAGGGTGTTCAAATATCATTTCTATGTTGTACATGAGATGTAGCACTTTCCTATAAAATTATTACTCCTTGTACATCACCATGAGACAGGATTTCTATGGGGAATTCTTCCATTTTTTTCCTATATTACAATCATGGCATGCCATGAGACCACATTTATTAAGGAATTCCATCCAAAAATTCATGTGACCTTTGACAAGCTAGGAAACTCACTAGCTTGTCAATGTGGTAGCATTGACAAGGTAGTGGTCTGTTTGAAAAAAAGCCTCATAGAAATGGGGTCTCATAGTGTTGTACGACAAGGTAGTGGGTTGTTTGAAAAAAATAGCTTTTCTATGAGGCATTTTTTCAAATAGTTCAAAACCTTGTCAATGCTACTGCATTGACAAGCTAGTGAGCTCACTAGCTTTTCTATCATACCACATTTTGCATACATGTCTATGATTTTTTTTTATCAAAAAATTCATATGCTTGTTCATGCTTCCATTTTGTGCCTATCTTGAAATCATGGCATGCCATGAGACCACATTTCTTTAAGGAATTCCATCCAAAAAATCATGTGACCTTTGACAAGCTAGGCAACTCACTATCTTGTCAATGTGATAGGATTGACAAGGTAGTGGGCTGTTTGAAAAATGCCTCATAGAAATGGGGTCTCACGATGATGTACATCTCATAGAAATGGGGTCTCAGGATGATGTAAACCTCATAGAAATGGGGTCTCATGATGATGTACATCATTGTGAGACCCCATTCATATGAGGCATTTTTTCAAACATCACACTACCTTATCAATCCTACCGCATTGACAAGCTAGTGAGCTCACTAGCTTGTCTATGGTACCATATTTTACATACATGTCTACGAAAACATTTTTGTGAAAAAATTAACATGCCCTGTCCATGTTTCCATTTTGTTCCTATCTTGCAATCATGGCATGCCATGATACCACATTTATTTAAGGAATTCCATCAAAAAATTCATGTGACCTTTGACAAGCTAGGTAGCTCACTAGCTTGTCAATGCAATAGGATTGACAAGGTAGTGGGTTGTTTGAAAAAATGCCTCATAGAAATGGGGTCTCATGGCCCATTTCTATGAGGATTGACAAGCTAGTGGGTTGTTTGAAAAAATGCCTCACAGAAATGGGGTCTCACTGTGATGTACATCACCACGAGATCCCATTTCTATGAGGCAATTTTTCAAACAACCCACTATCTTGTCAATGCTGCCACATTGACAAGCTAGCTAGCTCACTAGCTTGTCTATGGTACCACATTTTTCATACGTGTCTACGAAAATATTTTTTTTAAAAATTCACATGCCTTGTCCATGCTTCCATTTTGTATCATGCAATCATGACATGCCCCGAGACCACATTTCTTTAAGGCATTCCATCCAAAAATTAATGTGACCTATGACAAGCTAGGCAACTCACTATCTTGTCAATGTGGTAGCATTGACAAGCTAGTGGGTTGTTTGAAAAAATGCCTCATAGAAATGGGATCTCATGATGATGTATCACTTTGTGAGACCCCATTTTTGTGAGGCATTTTTTCAAATACCGCATTGACAAGCTAGTGAGCTCACTAGCTTATCTATGGTACCACATTTTTCATACATTTCTATGAAAACATTTTTCATGAAACAATTCACATGCCTTGTCCATGCTTCCATTTTGTGCCTATCTTGCAATTATGGAATTCCACAAGACCATTTTTATTTAAGGCATTCCATCAAAAAATTCATGTAAGCTTTGTCTATGCTAGAAATACTTTTCTACAGGATGATTGTGAATATTTTATATCAAGGGTTGAATGACATATATTTCATTTATTTGTATGGATTCATTTTTAGGAACAAATATTTGTCGAATTATCATGCTATAGATAAAATTATTTGTCATGCCGAGGAAATGAACAAGGATTAAACCAACACAAGAAGACTCCAAAACTAAGAAAGAAAAGAAAGTGGCATGGATGAGGGAACATCATGAGAAGATGAAATTGGATACGATTGACGAAGACATGCCAATTGAAGAGGAACCTCAACCATCAAAAAGAGAAAATCCATTGGCGACACAAAGGGAATGAATGTGAAAGCATCGTGCTAAGACAAATTTGAATACCATAGTTGGAGACACACCCTCTACCACAAGTGAATACAAAGGGACACATCTACCACAAGCGAATATGGAGGGACACCATCAACCACATCTCAAGTTGAGAGTACATCATCACTCACATTTAAGGAAGAAGTTATGCCATCATCCCCATCTCAATCTTAAGGTATGTCATCTATTCCATCCTCAATCAAAGGTATGTAATATTGCCCATCTCATTCAAATATTGGTGAAATTTCTAATGCTGAGATTAATGTACCTATGATAACACCACTTATAATTTTGCATAGAAAGCCAAAGATTTTGATTAATATTAACGAGAATATTTTGCAGCCAATGGAAGGTAAGATTCCACAACGCACTTGTAGAAGATATGTTGATAAGATTTGGAGATTGTTCTTTGAAAAGTTAAATGAGACCACAAGATGTCAACTATTTGCTGAAATGATGTGAAGTATAAAGTTTAGGTCCACCATGAATATTCTTGGGTTGAGAACATCAAATGCTTCAAGTGAAAATACTATTGTGAAGAATCTAATGGATGGTTATGAGAGTGTGGATAAGACCTCACACTCAAAAGACAATAATTTAATTGGATGTGCCATTACATCGACTTTAGTAAGTAATCAAATAAGTAAATCTCATCTCATTAGAAAGATGTGTCAACAATTGAGAATTAATAGAATTTTTTTATCAAGAGCCATTCAAAGGCGTCAAATAATTAAGGACACTAATTCCACTAAATTATGGGCATTCTGGGGGAGACTCCCAAGAAAAGATAAACCAGTTGTTGAATCATTAAGATCACTAATTGAAGACTATTAGAAGAATAACACAAGGCCATCTTCGAGTCAAAGGGATGTGGTAAGAAGGAGAATCAATAGTCAAAACTGTGAGCCACATCCAAAGCACTTTTTGGATATGACTCAAACACTATTTTTCATAAATTTCTAGAGTATTATCCTCAAATTCAAATTTTTCAAAGATATTTTGAAATGCTTAAGCCTTTTTATGTCAAGATAAATCACATACACACTACTTTATGTTATAGATTATGTATTGAATTTTCTAACCATTATGATGTTTATCATTCTATATGTTTAGATTTTCATACTAACAATGTTTTGTAGGATTGTGACATACATGCCCCACCAATATCTTCAAGAGACTTCTTATCAAAAATTTTATGTGAAAGAGAGGAAGGAAAAATATTCTAGAGGAAATAATGCTTGGATGGCACATGTCAACATTGCAATGGCATGCAATGTATGCCAATATGTGAACATATGGAAAGAGCACATGTGGTTGGAAAGCAACTAGTAGAGTTCAACAAGTATGAAATAGTGGCATACAATACAAAATATGGTAATCAAGCAAAAAGGTGTGATTTGGTTATTCAAAAGATTCCATTGTATTAGTTTATATCTACATTCAATAGTGGCATACAATACAAAAGATGCTAATCAAGCCAAAAGGTATGATTTGGTTATTCAAAAGATTCCAACATATCAGTTTATGCTTGGATGGAACATGTCAGCATTGTGATGGCTTGTAATGTATGTCAATATGTGAACATATGGAAATAACACATACGGTTGGAAAGAAACTAGTAGAGTTCGACAAGTATGAAATAGTGGCATACAATACAAAAGATGGTAATCAAGCAAAAAGGTGTGATTTGGTTATTCAAAAGATTCTAGCATATCAATTTATGTCTACATTTCATGACAATATAGTGTATGAGTATGGAAAGCATGCCCATAGAACTCGATGGTTGGAATTGCAATTCATGTTATACAAGGACACCTTTCTATTTAATGCAAGGTTACTTTCAATTGTTCTATAGTGATTTGGCTATGAGGGGTATAACATATAGTCAACATATAATATGGTCAGATAAGTGTGTAGCACCATTTAAGAACTCGTGAATGTTCTATTGGTTGAGAAGGATGCATTTTATTATAGGTGTTCAACATATGTAGAACTTTTGTGATGTCGAGCATGGAAAGGGGGAGCATGATGGTGCACGAGCGTGTGTCAAAAGAGAATTAGCATGAGAAGAGTTAAAGTATAAAGACAATGAAAAGTTAATACATGAAAAATAAATGGTTGAGTGGTGTAATTTTTCAATGGGTCCAAGTAATGAAGGTAAATCTTTAGTTCGTATATTTTTTGGTTGATAGATGATACTAACATTGCACCATATGAAGATTTTTGTACACTGACAAGATCAAGTGAGCTACACTCTTTCCTTAGCTCAAATGCAATTTCATGGAGTATCCATACACAAAAGATGGAATGCTTTTGTTCTTCATGTACAATTCAAGCCTAGAATGAGTATGAGTCAAAGGAGTGGGTTGACGAATGGAGGTTAATTTATCTTAGCCCACTTCACATGTATCGGCCTTTGATGAAATTGGAATTGACACAAATGGAATCATTGGTTGACTTTGACCACATATTAGATCTAGTTGAACCAAGTAATATATCTACTTGCATATTTTTTGAAATTCCTATTGTTATCTTACTTTGTAGTGTATTTGTAATGTTGACTAATTTCATCTAATTTGCTACACATATTTATGTAGGGCATGTTTATGCAATTATTGAAGATGAAGATAACAAAGAGGGAATGGATTATTACTTGTGTCATTGTGTTGAGGTCAAAAAGAAATTGGAGTCCCCAATTATAGATGGAGAAAATATCGAATACCCTATAGGATCAGTGGTTGTTACTTGAACGTGTCTTAGAAGGTATCCACATAAGAGTGTTAATTTTGGCTATTTCAGGACTTTGACACACATCAGAAGATTCTTCATTACTTGAACCTTGTCATGGAATCCAATGTTAATTTGATCAAATATTGGGATAGACCTTTGAACAAGACCTTATGGAAGGTGCATGAGTCTAACCATGAGGCAATACATGACACAATAAAGAGTAGAGAAGACCTAGATGGTTCATTGGATTAATTTGTAAGTATGCACATTGGTTCTTATTAATTTGTAAGTATGCACTTTAATTTGTATTAAAATATAGAGTATGCACATCAAGATTAGTTGATAGTTAGACCTTTCATTCTATATTTCAAGTTTACATATGTTTTGGTTCCAAGTTTACATATGAATATTGGGCAGATTATATCTTTTGATTCACTATGTAGCATAGACAAGCTAGCAGGCCAACTAGCTTGCCAATTCAGTGAAATTGGAAAGGTAGTAGGTTGTTTGAAAAAATGGGTCCAAGAAATGGGGTTATGATGATGTACATCACCGTAGGACCCCATTTCTTGGACCCATTTTTCAAACATCCCACTACCTTGCCAATTTCACTCAGTAGCTTTCCAATTCAATGAAATTGGCAAGCTAGTGGGTTTCTGAAAAAATAGGTCCAAGAAATGGGGTCTCATGGTGATGTACATCACCGTGAGACCCCATTTCTTGGACGCATTTTTTTAAACAACCCACTACCTTGCTAATTTCATGGTGATGTATCGGATTGCTTCTAGTGTGACAAAGCTATCTACCTTTCACATGTACATTTTACTTATGTCAACGCTCTACTTCTTATTTTCTTTAACTTGAAGTCTTTATTCTGATATTTACTTATTCTTCCATTATATCGTGTTGAAGAAGTGGAGAGTTGCAAACATTATAGATAGGAAATATTGTATGAATTGTTTTCATGCTTTGTTATCTTCAAAAATGTGATTTATTATGTATTCATTGTCATTTGTATGTGTATAATCATTTCATCCACTTATGACTACCATCAACTATTAATTTTTCATTCTCATTGAAAAGCATGGAACCATACCAAGTGATGCAGAATTTATGTTATAAATCACTTTTTTCAATAGCTTGAAACTTAGAACTTGAAAGATTTTAGATTTTCACAGTCAAAACATAATATCATGTAGTTGGATACTCCTTCCCTTTTGTGACTTCATGGCCTTTAGTCTTTTAGTGTCCATTTTTGTGTACAATCTGCCCCCTTATTGACTTTATAACTATGAGATATCTTTTTTTATTTGCATGAATCATCATCATTTAAACTTTATGATGGTTTCACTCAAAATACTATCCTTGCATTTGATCATGGTAACTTGCCTATGTCATACATTCCTGAAGAAGTCCTTTTAACACTTCAAACTTGTACTTTATCTTCCCCACCAACTGTAACTTTCAACTTTATGATTTCTCTACTCTTTAAGTCTCATGAGTTTGTTTCTCTTTCACATCATATTGAGCTGCTCTTTCTCATCGATTCTTTGCTGCTCTTTCATGGGCATCATTTTCTGCACTTCTTACTATTATTATTTCTGCACTTTTTGGTATTATTGTTGCTCCTTTCATTGTCATTAAATGTTGAATTTTAACTATCGTCTTTACAACACTTATTTGTCATTATTTTTCTCATGAACTTATTATTATTTGTTTTTCATTTTTTCACTCATAAATTGTGCTTTGACTATGAAATTTTCTACTCTTTTATTACCTATTTTTTATCATCAGTTGGACGTTAATTTTCTGCACTTTTAACATTAATTGCTGCACTATATGAAATCATTATTTGAGCACTATTTGTTGTCCTTTTTATTGGCATTATTTCTGCACTTTTATGGCACTATTTCTGCTCTTTTTTTGGCACTATTATTTTTCTTTTTACTGTCATCTTATCCATTAACCATGTTCCCATATTTTCCCTTGTTGTCTTGCTACCCTCTTCAATATTTCATAGTCATAAAGGGTTATTGCTTCCCCTCATTGTTATACTATCCATGAAGATCATGGTCATTTGAAATATATAATTGAAGGAACACTCCCTTCTTCTACGACTTTAACAACATTTGAGTGTGGGCTCTTCACATTTTACCTTTGTTTCTTGGGAGTCCTTAGGTGATTTTTTATTCTTTTGCATTCATTAATCTATCCCTTTAATCTCACAATCTACTTACTCTATATTTCCATTTACCAATAGACTATTATCATTTATTGATGAGCATTGTCATAAATCATGCCTTATCTTGGTTTGATCTATCTCTTTTTGGAATGATTGTGACTCTTTTATCCCTACCACCTCCTATGCAATTTGTCTTCTTCATTATTGTTTCATAGTTGTCATATCTTTGGTGAAAGATGTTTGTCCTCAATCTCTAAGAGTCTATATTTTTAAGATATTCCCTATAGATTTCTCATGATCTTTGCCTCTAATGAAACCCTCGAAGCAATGGAGATGATTGAACTATGAATAAAAGAAGAAAACCTAGAAACCCTAGCATGGTTTATTAGTTATGATCAAGGGTTTCAATAATGGCTCCCATATGTTTAAATCTCAACCACATGCTACTCCCTTTTATGGCACCCGTCAAGGTTTGTTATGGAGTCATAGATCATTCTCTTAAGATACTTTTAATAATACCAGAATTACCTCATACCTGTGCACATGCCTAAGATGTAATGACTGAGATAAATCCACATTCACTTCCATTCACTTCCACATTCACTTAATAAGGGTTGGTGAAAGAAAGGGAAGTTTAGAATATACAAAATACCAAAGATACTCCATTGGAGTGATTTTTTCGAAGAATTAAGTGACTTGATCACAATAATTGTTTTCCTATTTCTATCTCTATGTTTTCAATGTTTATTTTGATGTTAATGTATTATATTTGATAGAGTGTATGACCCTAGGATCTACTTCTATTGATGTCCTATAGTAAGAGTATCTAAATTTTGATATTAATGTATTCTTCCTATCACCTATCACATTCCTTGCTGCCACCTATCATATTCCTTGCTGCCCCACCTATCATATTCCTTATTGTCCATGTTTCATGGCTTTACCTTTTAAATCTAAAATATATCCTATTGCAACTAAAAATTCATGGCTACCCTCAAACATTTGTAATTGAGTTTGGGATCTAGTTCCCTAGTAAGGATTAATTGCTGCCCTCAAACATTTATAATGATATTTACTAAAATTTTGAAACCAAAAACATAGTTCCAATGAAAAAGTAGTAGAAATGCATTTGGTAACAACAAATAGAATATAAATGAGTATATATATAATTATTGATGAAGAATGTTGAATTGCATAATTACATAAAAATAAATGAATACCATTTCCAAGTCTGACTATCATATACTTGTGTCTATAGTTCATTTCCCTTCTAATCTCTACTTTACAATATTTCATCTACAAATACCCTACCAACTCTTTAAATATTTGTATAAAATACCCCTCTCATTTTGGAATCTTTGTATAGATCATCTTTGATTAGAGGCATGAAAATCTTCCAAAGAATTCTAGCTTGCTAGTGAAGGAGATGAGAAAATAATACAATTATCTTTAGTTCTTTGTTCTGACATCTAATCTTCAACATCCCTTATTCTAGTAATGATCCTGAGCTTTAGAATTTTGATTTGTAAAACCATTTGATTCTTCTCTCCTTTGTTCCACATATAGATCTAAGTTTGCAGATGAGTCATCAAATAGTTTCATATTCTTTTGGTTGTAATATTCACTTGATGGAAAAAAAGTCACATGTATGCATTGCAAAGTTGCAAATGGGTGCAACTTTTGTTCTGCAACCCGTACGATCAAACCAAAAATTACAATGTGTTTGTATGGGTATTTTTAGGTTAGGCATGGCCCTCTTTTGCACCCAAACATGTCGAATCACTCCAATCTATGTTCATGTGGTGTGATCCCTTAAGAGTCCAAATTGCAAAAATGTTCAATATTTGATGACATGTTACTTGGAGACCGTGTCACGTATAAGAATTCTATCCAAGGCATTGGGATCATGTAAGGCCCCTCTACAATAAAATATCTTGGTTTTTGTTATCTCAAAGTTGTTTTCCCGTGGTGCCCAATTTTCACTTGATGGAAAAAGTGTCAAATGCAAGCAGTGTAAAGTTGTAAAGTGGTGCAAATTTTGTTCTGCAAATCATACGACCAAATAGAATATTCCAACACATTCGAATGGGTATGTTTACACTATGCATGGTCCTCTTTCACACCCAAATACACTGAATCACTCTAAGCTATGTTCAACCAGCTCGATCCCTTAAGAGTCCAAAGTGAAAAATGGTTGCAATATTTGACGAGCTATTACTCAGAAACCATGATTCTTACAAACTCTCCATCTGAGTCCACAAGATTGAATTGGGCCCCTCTACAATAACCTCTCTTAGTTTTTTCTAGTTTGAAGGTGTTTTCTCATGGTGATGAAATTTCAGTTGAGGAAAAAGTTATCAAATACAACCAGTGTAATGTTGTCAACTTTCATTTTGCAACTCGTGTGACCAAACAGACTATTCCAACTTGTGTGTATGGCTACTTTTATGCTACACATGGTCCTCTTTTGCACCCAAACACACTAAATCACTCTGAGATATGTTCAACCGACTCAATCCCTTAAGTATCTAAAGTGTAAAATGGCTACAATCTTTGATGGGCTATTACTCATAAATCGTGATGCTCAAAAAATCTCAGTTTGAGGCCACGAGATCATGTTGGGCCCATCTACAATAATCTCTCTCATTTTTTCTATCTCAGAGGTGTTTTCTTATGGTGAAAAATTTTTAGTTGAGGAAAATGTTGTCAAATACAAGCAGTGTAAAGTTGCAAAGTGGTGCAACTTGTATTCTGCAAATCGTAAGACCAAACAAACTATTCTAATGCATTCATATGGGTAAATTTACACTAGAAATGGTCCTCTTTCACACCCAAACATGGCCAATCACTCTAAGGTATGTTCAACCGGCTCGATCCCTTAAGAGTCCAAAGTGTGAAACGGTTGCAATCTTTGATAGGCTATTATTCAAAAATTGTGACACTTAAAAACTTTTTGTTTGAGGCTACATGATCATGTTGGGACCCTCTACAATAAAGTCTCTCATTTTTTTCTATCTCGAAGGCGTTTTGTCATGGTGATGACTTTTTAGTTGAGAAAAAAGTTGTCAAATACAAGTAGTGTAAAGTTGTAAAGTGGTGCAACTTTCATTCTACAACTTGTACGACCAAACGGGTTGTTCCAACATATCTAGATGGGTACGTTCATGCTAGGCATGGTCCTCTTTCACACCCAAAAATTCCTAATCACTCTAATCTATGTTGAACTGACTTGATCCCTTAAGAGTCCAAAGTGCAAAATGGCTGCAATATTTGACGGGCTATTACTCAAAAATTGTGATGCTTACAAAATCTCCATTTGAGGCTACAAGATTGTGTTCGACCCCTCTACAATTACCTCTCTCAATTTTTCTATCTCGGAGGGGTTTTCCTATGGTGATGACTTTTCAGTTGAGGAAAAAGTTGTCAAATACAAGTAGTGTAAAGTTGCAAAGTGTTGCAACTTTCATTCTACAACTCGTACGACCAAATAGACTATTTCAACACGTCTAGATGGGTACGTTTACGCTAGTCATAGTCCTCTTTTTCACCCAAACATGCATAATCACTCTGAGCTACATTCAACCAGCTTGATCCCTTATGAAGGCATGCAAAATAAATGAAAAGAGAAATATTCACATGATAGTTGACAAGTATGAGTTTTCCACACCAAAAGCATATGATTGCATGAAAGAGGTAAAACATTTGGGTGTCAAAATAGTTGAGGAAAGCCTAAACCTTTTCATTTCTTGAATGGGTTATGACCCAATTACTATGTGGATCTCATGCTTACATTAAATTGATTATTATTAATATTAGTATTTAGGTAACTTTCTTATTCCTATTATGACTCTAATCACAAATGAGAAGGCTACATGACTCTTAAAATTGTGTATGATCATCCTCAAGTCTAGCAAGGGCAAGACATTTTTTAATTATCCTCCTTGCCCTTACAACAATATGGTTGTTGTAAAGAGGAAATTTTTCAAGATTCTAGAAAAAAATTGAAAGATTTATAGCTAAACCTAATCATAGTTCAATTGAAATATGAGACCACATGGTAGCTTATGACCTAGCTAAAGAGAATCATGAACAATGACGTTAATAATTTCACACTAGAGCCTCGACCATAAGTAGAAGCTAAAAATAACCCAAAGAAGAGTTATAAATATATGTTGATACATGAGATATTACAACCCCTATTCCTAATCCTTCACAATCATATCAAACATTCTAGAATAAATTTGTTGCAAGAAATTGGACACATGGTGGACAAACAAGTCACTTTTCCTTGGGTAATAAATGGGATGAAATATATGAGAAGGATCATTTCAATCCTACCTCTTCCTTCACTCCAAAGAAGCCTCAAAATCCAGGTAAGTGAAATAACAATAATAACATTTGGTGATGAAAAAGGAGTAAAAATCAAAACCTCTAAGTTTCTAAACCAAGTAGTTGATTACATAGGTAGATTTGGTGCTAGAATAATTCACAACCTATGCATCTACTCAACCATGTATTTCATTTAAAATTTATCCTTCCCCACTCCAATGAGTATTTTTAAAGAAAATAAAAAATAAATTAAATCTAGTTCTTATTGGAGAGTAATCTACCTAAAATGTCCTACTGCAAAGAATGAGAGGTTCCATCTCCACAAAATTAACTATCAAATACATTGTAACCAGCCAAGAAATAATAAAATCACCCAAGACAACTAAGGGGAAAACTAATGAATCCTTTGAATCTTAGTAGGTGCCCACCACAAACTAGAGCTTATTTTAAAAACCACAAGTGTAGGTGATGACCTAGAATAGGAGAAGGAAAAAAATGAGAGAAGTGATGATCCACCTATGAAAATGGGATATGAAAAGAAAATGGAATAGAAAAGCATACAAGATCCATTAGAGGTTTGTATAGAGAAGGTACAATAGGTTACACTATAAATATCTATCTGCCCTCTCCTCCTAGCTTTATCCCTTTTAAATTATTCTTTGGATTCCATATTGAATTAACACATAAGTAAATGATAAATCATTGGTGAATCATTTTTGGAAATATTGAAGTTGTTTAGCATCAACTAATAAATTTGTTTAGCATCAATCAATAAATATTCAAGACAAACCATGAAGGACAACAATGAGCAATGCTAGGGATAACCAATTAATAAGTATACACATGAATAATTGAAGCATATATGTGAATAAGTGAAGCACAAGTACCCAAATACATGTAAGACTTGAATTATACACATGAATACATAGTATCCACATTAATACAAAGTATATGCATGAATAAAAGGTGTACACATGAAAACACGTAAGTCACAAAGTATACATTGGAATACATGTAAGTCACAAAGTATACACATAAGTTGTAAAGTATACACTTGAATACGCATAACTCATATCTATTGAATTGTGGATTTATAATGCAAATATGGACACCATCGATAAAAAAATATTTGTATGAACCAAATAGCCATGCAGGCATACATCAATATATGTCAATATAAGTATATAATATATACAAAATAGCCATATAGGCTTACAATAATTCCATATAAGCATACAATTTCAAATATATGCAATGCAAAATATGTCCAAAAATTCCATATAGGCATACAACAAAGGGCCCTAGAATCAAAATTCATTGCCCTCCAGGCTCTTGAAACAAACTCTTTCCATTTGTTGGTCAGCCAGATGGTGATAAATCTATCACTTGTTTACTCTGAGGTCTAGGAGTGCTCTTGGTGCTCCTCCTAAGGTCTAGTTCCTGATCAAGCCTTGCCTGTTACAATAACAAGTAAGGACATTAATATATAGAAATTACATTATAAAAAATGATATATTTAACAAAATAATCACTTACCTCCGCTAGATGATCACTCTCCTTGAGGGAAATATTTGCATGCCCATTTTGTGGCGCATTGAAGCCCTATAAAAACCATCCAAAGAGAAATTAAACAGTAAATCAATAATGGTTTGATTTTTCACTAACTAATAGCTATAACAACAAATGTAAATTGAAATTTAGTAATCTACCTCATACCCCGTGAGAGGCATCGAGGAGCCTATAGAAAAATAAACACCGGGCTCCATTACCCTATGAACATCTGGAGGTGTTTCTGCTTGCAACATCTAAAAATGAAACAAAAAATTATTCAATCACGAACACTACAATAGTGATTCATGTCATGACTTATAATGTATGAGATAATGAAAAAAAAATTGAGTACTTATTGAACTATATATTTCTCACTATCATGCTTACTATTTTCCCTATCCATAGCTTGTTCGAAAGTACCTTTTTTTAGGATTTTATCCATAGTAGCAAGACGGTGAACCGTTTGATAAAATCCTTTGGTAGACATTTATGAAAAATGAGGTAGCATAGAGAAGGCAGTGAAATGTTTGAAAAAATGCCTCAAAGAAATGTGGTCTAAAGGTGATGGAATGCCATGACAAAAAAATGTGTCATGGCATTCCATCACCATGAGACCGCATTTCTTTGAGGTATTTTTTCAAACAGTTCATTTCCTTCTCTATGGTATTATGCAAGGATGGGGTGTATGGTATAGTGCGGTCTTGGTTATGAGATGGAGGGCAATCATGACATGAAGAGGGAGGGGTGGGGATATGAACAAGTGGAATAAGAGGTGGAAGGTTCCATGGATTGTTAAGATGAGGATGAGGATGAGGACCTTGAAAAGAATTTGTAGGGGAATTTTGGCTAAAGACTTGGTTTCTATTCTTAAGGTAGTGAGTAGTTTGAAAAAATGCCTCAAAATGCTTTCTATTATGCTTTGATAGATTTTTTTCAAACATCCATAGTTTGTTGGAAAGCACCTTTTTAGGCTTTTAGCCATAGCAGCAAGGAAGTGAACTATTTGATAAAATGATTTGGTATACATGTATGGAAAACATGGTAGCATATAAAAGGCAGTGAGATGTTCGAAAAAATATCTCAAAGAAATTGGGTCTCATGGTGATTGACATCACCATGAGGCCACATTTCTTTGAGGCATTTTTTCAAACAACTCATTGCTTTGTCTATGTTATTGCTTACTATTATTTTTTCATAGATTTTTTCCAAGAATCCATAGCATAGACAAGGTAGTGAACTATTTGAAAAAATTCCTCAATAAAAAGTGGTCTCATGGAATTCCATGCAAGTAAATGCAATTGGTAGCTGCTCCTAGTTATTACTTATGCTATGTAAAGTAATTGCATCACTGTTTATGTTGACTTTCTAAACAACTATATTGTAATTGAAATTTTATCATCTATCAACATCTAGTTATTAGTTATGCAATGCAAAGTAATTCTTTGAGTTTGAAAGATGTGCAATGCAATGTAATAAATGATATGAATATAAACTACACAAATCTATTAAGTACAATTCATCAGTTAAACTCTTTATTTTATTACCTATGTGAATGTGTGTACAACTCTACTGGCACTGGGAGGTGTTCCCCCGAAACCTCCAATATTAACCTATTCAACATCCAAAATCAGATATTAGAATACCATTCATATAATAATTCTATTTGCATGTATTATTTATAATTGTTTACTAGTTACATACCTCAGCAATAGATGTAGTGGAGTAATAAATAGGTGGAGGGCTGGTGTATCGAGTATCAACACTGTGACCCTACAATTTTATTATAATCATTAAACTAAATTAGTTAATATTATATTTCAAAAATAAAATTTAATAAATTCAATTCAATGAACATGCTAACATTTACCCAAGTATCAACACTGAAAGCCTTATTCAAAATGTCATTTTCCATCGCCAACTCCATAGTTGCAGACACATATCCTATGCACCAACCTCCTGAATGTCTATGTGGTCATATGTACAAGTTGACCAACAAACCTGACAAGAATGGGGTGGAAGCCTACTCCTCGAACTCTCCCTTGGATGACACTATATTGTAGGGCTAGCACGGTGGATAATACTCTAGTTCAAAGAGTTGATAGACTACAAAGTGTCCACCTTAGCACTCTCCTTCATGATAGAAGGGATAATGATGTGCTCATTTTTCTAGTGAGTTCTCATCTCCCTTGCCGTTGAGGATCCCAACATGAATCTGGTCTATCCTATGTTGACCCTCCACCTCTCCCCTGAAATTCCCTCATATCAAAATAGTTGGGGATTTTGTTGAGGATGAACCCACGGTAGAGTTTCCTCAAGAAATATTGAGGGACCTCATTATTGTTGCATGGTGGATAGTCAAAAACCATCCACCACCTATCCCAAAAAATGTTCCTAATCCCTTAGTGGTGGCACTAATGGATAGGAAACCTCTTGCTATTAAGGTCAAGAGTTTGATTTGTGCGTGGGTTAGTGAATAGTGAGCACAAATAATATTTTATAATTTTTTACCGCATAAAAATTCCTACACGCCTGTCTCCTATTTTCCAAACCACTTAATTGTTTGTTGATTGCATCTACATGTGTTAACATGGCTTGAAGTGAATTATCAAGTGTTCTTCTTTCCACGGTTGAACTTACAAGATCGTTCAACCTTGTGATTAACTCCTCAATCTATTTTTTGTTGTTTTCAATTTTCCCAATTAAATTTTGATGAGTACCAGGAGGATGTTGAGGAATTGTTGGAGTTTTTTGTTGTGGTTGTTGAGGATTTTGTTCATGTTCTTGTTCATGAGGGGGAGAAGGATTTTGAGGAGGATTTTTAGGTTGATTATTATCTCCTACAAATTAAAGAAATGAACATCAAAAACAACCTAAATTTACCTATTTAACAACAAATTCACAAAAAAAAAAAATTCTTACTTAATCGACCTCCCCATTGACGTGGCAACATCTTGGTGACAAAATTGCTAAGATTCAATGAAGAAATTGCAAGTTTTTATGCTTCCAAAATGTAAGCGCACAATATCAAGGTTTATTGATCGCGGGAAATAAAATACAACAGTGAAAATGAAATGAAATGGTTTATTTTTTTTGTTTTAATAAGCTATAATGGTTTATTTTTTTATAGCCTTTCAAAAAAAATTAAAAAAATTACCCACAATTTGGCCCCCCAACTTTTTGCCCGCCAATACTTGAAGAGTGGTTACCATCAAATAAGGATCATATCTAGGGATGAATGGAAGATAACGTTTAAGACTAGTGACGGTCTTTATGAATGGTTGGTTATGCCTTTTGGGCTTACAAATGCACCTAGTACTTTTATGAGGCTTATGAATGAAGTATTGAAACCATTCTTGGGGAAGTTTTTGATAGTATAATTGGATGATATACTAGTTTTTTAGCAAGTCAAAGGAATAAAACCTAGAGAATTTAAGGTTGGTTATGACATGGTTACTATTAGAAAAACAAGGATAGACAACTAAGAGGTGGGGGTGAATCATTTGTTATAGAATTTAAACTTATTCAACCTTAATCAACCTTTAATCTTAGATCTGATAAATAACAGTGCAAGCATAAATCAACAACACATCATAAACGTATGAACACCAAGATTTTATATGTGGAAACCCTGTTAGGGGAAAATCCACGGTGGATGTTAGTCCACAAGATTATACCCTGTTAGAAGTATAATTAAAAATGAATAGGGAATGCACATGCATTCAGGCACACTATGTAGAGCTCATTGCTCAAAGGGAAGGCTCACTACCTTACATAAAACAATCAAATTAAATCCATCTATGAGGTTGAACTGAGAAATTATCTTCTACAAAATCTTGATGACAGTTTTGATTAGGCACAAAAACACTTCTTCACACTTCGCTCAAACTTCTTCAAAATTGTCTCTGCATTTAGATGATATGATCTTTATTCGCACATATCTTGTATATTCATTGAGCATACACCACACACACACACTCACACTCACTTCAAAATGAAGAAACACTCACTCTTATATATCCACTACATGAATTTACATCAACAACTCTGTCAGCCAAAAATAAAGAATAAATTACAACTGTTGGCCCAATTCATGAACAAATCTCAATGCACACCAACCTAAGTTGGTCACATAGTAATGAAGACCTAAATTAACATCCTTGAATACGCCAAACAATAAAAGAGCAATCCATAAGGATCTGCAACATGCTACCACCATCATGTTGGCCAAGAACATGAAAACTTTGATCACACAAAGGAAAAACTTTGATCACGAACACACCGATCAATGTAGACGTACCAAACTGATAGAGCATGATCTAGAAACATCATTGAACATCTCAGGAATGTACGTAAAAACTCAATTCATCATAATTGCAATCACATATTCTAGAAACACCTGTTATAGTAACTGAATAACTGTAGGAACATAGAACTTCATCACTTTCTCAATTATTGATGTGCACCTCTGAAACTTTTGAACAACGTACTAGATAGGCTCAACAAAAAACCCTTTAACGTGCACCTTTTGACTGTCAACGTAAAAAAATTTCCATGACTTTGACCTTCTCAGCTTCACAGACTGCCTACAATATATTTATTACAATTTTCTCAATATCCTCGACATATACAACCTTAAATCCATTAATGATAATAGTGTTGACATCAATGACAACCACATATCACTAACATAACCTCAGTAGCCAAAAATCTCCCCCTTTGGAATTGATGGCAACACATGATGTGAAAAATACCATCAACACAACTAGCTCTTCTCACAGTACTCTTCTCCTCTTTTTTTCTACACTTCTCCTCCTTACACTTCTCCCCCCTTACAATACACGATTTTTCACATTACACTTCTCCCTTTTTGAAATCAATGGAAAAGGTACACAAGATCTGAACCACATCATCTGAATCATCTGACTACTCCCCTTGAGTAGTAGCCACCACAACATCAATCCAAAACAAAATCTCATTGTAAGTGCACGGATCGATGCAAAGACTTGCATCTTAGTTCAAATTAGGAGGGGAAATCACCCCTAACTTGCCTTTGAGATACTCAAAAGTATCTTTAGGCAATAGTTTAGTAAAGATATTTGCAATTTGTTCTTTTGTGGGCACATATTCCAATCTAACCTCTTTATCACTCACCTTGTCTCTCAAAAAGTGATACTTGATAGATATATGTTTTTTCTTTGAGTGTAGCATTGGATTCTTAGAAATGTTTATGGCACAAAATATAGTAATAGGCTCATCATACTCAACTCTGATATCTCTTAGCATCTGCTTCATCCCCAACACTTGGGTAAAATTGTTTGCAGTAGCAATATGTTCTGCCTCAGTAGTAGATAAGGAAAAGGAATTTTTCTTATTACTTAGCCAAGACACCATCTTCTTCCCCAAGAAGAATGCACCACCACTTGTAATTTTCATGTCATTAACACCGCTTTCCCAATCTACATCTGTAAAGGCATTTAGAGTAAGATCATCTTCCTTGGGATACCAAAGACCAAAATCAACTGTTCCTTTTAAGTATCTGAAAATTCTCTTTACAACAGTAACATGTGATTCCTTTAGATCAACTTGATATCTAGCAACCATGCACACAACATTCATAATGGCTAGTCCGGTCTGAGTCAAATAAAGCAATCCACCAACCTTTGACCTATATCTTGTTTGATTAGCCTTAGGAGAATCATCACTCTATTTTAGCTTGCATCTGGTTACCATGGGTGTACCAACTGGCTTTGATTCTTCTATGCCATACATTTTCAGTAACTCTCTTACATAGTTGGACTGAGATATGAAAATTCCATCATTTAACTAGGTTGTTTGCAATCCTAAAAAGAATATCAGTTCTCCTATCATTGACATTTCAAATTCACTTTTCATTTCATCAGCAAACTTCATACATAGGTCTCCTTCAAAATAATGTCATCAACAAATACTTCAATTATCAATTCTTTATCTTGATCTAGCTTGAAATACAGATTTCTTTCAGTAGTACCTTTATTGAATCCAAGTTTCAACAAGTATTTACCCAATTTAGCATACCATGCTCTAGGGGATTGTTTGAGTCCATAGAGTGTTTTCTTCAATTGGAAAACCATGTTTTTGTCATCAGTCAGTTGAAATCCATTTGTTTTCTCAACATAAAATTCTTCTAATTCACCATTCAGGAATGTTGACTTTGCATCCATTTGATAGAATTTGTAATTCTTGAAAGTAGCATAAGCAAGAAATAACCTTACAGCTTCAATTCTAGCAACAGGGGCAAAGGTTTCTTCAAAATCAATACCTTCCATCTGTGAGTATCCTTTACATACAAGTCTTGTTTTTTTCTAACTACTTCATCTTGCTCATTCATCTTATTCCGAAAGACCCATTTGGTTCCAATCACATTTTTTTCTTGAGGTCTAGGAACAAGAATCCATGTACCATTTTTCTCTATCTACATTAGTTCTTCCTTCATTGCTTCCATCCAATATTCATCTTTACATTCTTCATTGACATTGCTAGGATTGGTCTTGGATATCAGACAATATTCTTTTGCAATTCTTCTTCTAGTCTGCACACCTTTGTTCTTGTCTCCTATGATCTGAATTTTAGAATGACTTCGATTTACATACCTTGGAATTTTGGGTTCTTCTATTCTTTCTTCTGCATTTCCATTGTCTTCTCCTTCATGATTTTCTTGATTCACCGAAACAATTTGAACTTGATTCTATGTATGTGCATTATTTCCATTCTCAGTATTAGTTTTTTGGTCGTCTGAATCATATCCACAATACCTGGATGATCTGACAGTGTCTTCATCAACTCTATCATTTTAACTTTCAACCATTTTCTTCAATCTTCTATTGTAACACCAATATGCCTTGCTCTTAGTAGAGTAACCCAGAAATATTCCTTCATCACTTCTAGCTTCAAACTTTCCTATATCTTCATCTCTTTTGATATAACATCTACTTCCAAAGATTTTGAAATATTTAACAGTAAGCTTATAACCAAACCACAACTCAAAAGGAGTCTTACCAGAATTACCATTGACATTCACTCGGTTGATAGTGTACACAACAATGATTACAACTTCTCTCCAATAGATATGAGGAACATTTCCTTCCAACATCATAGTTTTGGCAGCATCTAAAATTGTTTTGTTCTTTCTCTCAACAACTTTGTTCTGTTGTGAGGTCCAGGGAGCAGATAACTATCTTTTTATTCCATGCCCTTCACAAAATGAATCAAACTCCCGGGAAGTGAATTCACCACCTCTGTCTGATCTCAAACATTTGATCTTCAAACCTATCTCATTTTCTGCCAAAGCTTTGAAGCTTTTGAATCTCTCTAATGCCTCATGTTTTTCTCTTAAGAAAGCAACCCATACCATTGTAGAATAATCATCAATAAGCAACATAAAGTACCTTTCTCCTTGTAGACTTTTGATTCTGGATGGACCACATAGATCATTATGTACCAAATCCAGTACTCCATTGGAATGATGTTGTTTGCTTTGAAATAAAATTCTTGTATGCTTTCCCATCTAACATTCCTTGCATATAGTGTTAGTAGGCTTCACTAACTTAGGTAGATCTCTGATTTCTTGTGTAGAGCTTATTTTGACAATGTTATCAAAATTCACGACACAACCTTCTATGCCTAACCAACTTACATCAACTTGAGAAATCAAACAACTTTCACTAGCAAAATTTAAGTGAAAAATATTACCTCTTGTCTTTGTACTTGAATAAATCACATTTCTGGAGCTTCCCAATATCCTTCACTTACCATCTTTGAGCTGAAGATTGTAACCTTTGTCAACCATAGGTCCAACACTCAAAAAATTGTGCTTCAAACCTTCAACATATAGGACATCATCAGTATTACATTTACCACCAAGAGAAATAGTGCCTCTGCCACAAATCACACCAGCATTGTTATCTCCAAATCTTACAATACCACCATCATATTTTTCCAAGCTTAGAAACTTGCTTTTGTCACCAATTATATGATGTGAGCATCCGTTGTCAATCATCCACTCATCCTTCTCATCAATCCCGGATGCAAGAGATTTCTCAATATTTTGATTACTAGTTGATTCAATGGACACTAGACCATTTTCCTTGATAGCAATGAATACGCATTCATCTTCATTTCTAGTTTCTTTATCAGATTCATCATCAGTAACTCCTTCAGCATAATAACATTTCTTTTGAAATCTAGACTTGTTAGGTTTATACTTAGAAACTCTTTTAGGACACCTTGATGCAAAATTACCTATCTTACTAGAAGAGAAACATTTAATAGGCAACTTTCCTTTGTACTTGCCTTGTCCTCTGGATTCTCTTTTCACAATAAATGCTTCTAGTTCTTCTAGCACTCTTTCTACATCTTCAATCAGTTTCATTTCATCTTCATACTTGAATTTTTTCCTAGAACTCTCTCCTGGATCATATCTTTGTTGGATTTTTTTGGATATAGTAGCTTTGAATGCAAACTCTGTCTTAGGAGAAGATTCACCAAATTCACTCAACTCAAAGGTAGCAAGTTTTCCAATCAGCATGTCTCTTGTCACATTTTTTACTGTCTTGAGCTCTTCAATAGCATGATATTTTGTTTTGTAAGAAGTAGGCACAGATCTAAGTATTTTAGCCATAATTCATCTTCTTCCAAAATTCCACCTGCACATCTAATGCCCATCACTAGTTCATTTACCTTTTGCATGAAACAAAAAATGTTTTCATCTTCACTCATCTTCATGTTCTCCCACTTGCCTTTTAGAATTTGTAGCTTAGCAACTTTCACTAGTGCATCTCCTTCATACAATGTTTCCAACTTTTTCTAGATCTCATGTGTAGTCTTCAGACCTATTGCATTTGTCATCTCTGGATCTATCAAATCACTTAGCAATGCTTCTATATCCTTGGTATTAGTTTCTACTTTTTTTATCTCATCAGCAATAGAGGGACCATTCTGAGGAATAGTATATGCATTCTTTGTAATCTTCCAAAAAGGCTCACCAATGCACTTCAAATGACACTCCATTCTGACTTTCCACAGAGAGTAATTTCTACCATCAAATCTAGGACTATCCTTCTTATATGATGTCATCTCAGGTCACCTCAAGCTATTAAAATTCTTTAGAGGAACTATCTCTAATACCAATTGTTGGCAAAACAAGGATGGACAACTAAGAGGGGGGGTGAATCAGTTGTTACAAAATTTAAACTTAATCAAACTTAATCAACCTTTAATCTCATATCTGATAATTAATAGTGCAAGCATAAATCATCAACACATGAACACCAATATTTTATACGTGGAAACCCTGTTAGGGGAAAAACCACGGTGGATGTTAGTACACAAGATTATACCTTGTTAGAAGTATAATGAAAAATGAATAGGGAATGCACATGCATTCGGGCACATTGCCTAGAGCTCACTACTCAAACGGAAGGCTCATTGCCTTAGATAAAACAATTAGATTAAATCCATCTGATGAGGTTGAACTGAGAAATTAGCTTCTACAAAGCTTGATGACAGTTTCGGTTAAGCACAAAAATACTTCTTCAGACTTCGCTCAAACTTCTTCACACTTTGATCTGCATTCAGATGATCTGATCTTAATTCACACATATCTTGCATATTCATCGAGCATACACCACACACACACTCACACTCACTTCAAAATGAAGAAACAATCGCTCTTATATATTTTCTACATGAATTTACATCAACAACTCTATTGACCACAAATAAAGAATAAATTACAAGTGTCGGCCCAATTCATGAACAAATCTAAATGCCCACCAGCCTAAGTCGGTCACATAGTAATGAAGACCTAAATTAACATCCTTGAATATGCCAAACAATAAAATATTAATCCATAAGGATCTGCAACATGCTACCACCATCATGTCGGCCAAGAACATGAAAACTTCGAGCACACAAAGGAAAAAATTTGATCACGAACACACCGATCAACGCGGGCATACCACACTGATAGAGCATGATCTAGAAACATCACTTAACATATCAAGAACGTACACACCAACTCAATTCATTAGAATTGCAATCACATCTTCCAGAAACACTTACTATAGTAACTGAATAACTATAGGAACACATAACTTCATAACTTTCTCAATTCTTGATGCGTACCTCTGAAACTTTCAGACAACATACTAGATAGGCTCAGCAACAAACCCTTTAATGTGTGCCTTTTGACTGTCAACGTAAAAAAAATTCCATCACTCTGACCTTCTCAGCTTCATAGACTGCTTGCAATATATTTATTACAAGTTTCTCAATATCCTCGACATATACAGCCTTCAATCCATTAATGCCAATAGCGTTGAAATCAATGACAACCACATATCAGCAACATAACCTCATTATCCAACAGTTATATGAGGACAAGTTGTTGATCGACATCAAGAAGTGCACTTTTATGGAGATTGAATTAGTCTACTTGGGTTTTGTGGTATCCAGAGAGGGATTGAAGATGAATAAGGAGAAGGTTAAGGCCATTGTTGATTGGCCAACACCTAGGAGTACTTATGAGGTAAGAATTTTTTATGGGCTTGCTAGTTTTTATAGAAAGTTTATCAAAAATTCTAGTAGCATAGTTTCTCCTATACTTGACACTATAAAAGGACATAAAAAGTAGCCTGAATGGACTCAAGAGGATGATTTTTTTTAGATTTCTAAAGAAAAAAAAGTGACTGAACAACCTATACTTGTGTTACCTAATTTTAATATTCTTTCAACTAAAGTGTGATGCTAGTGGCTTACAAATATGGGCTAGCCTAAGTCAAGAAGGGGAACTAGTTTTTTAATTCGATGAAAATTTAAATGATGCTAAGAAGTATTTAGCTTATGATATTGAATTTTATGCATTGCTTCAATCTTTGAAGAAGTGGAGGCATTACTTTCTTCCCAAGGAGTTTGTAGTTTAGACATATAACCATGCACTTCAATTTATAAACAACCAACACAAGATGAATCAAAGGAATGCAAAGTGGGTGGAGTACCTTTAGAGTTTTAATTTTGTGTTGAAACATAAGAGTGGGTGAGAAAACAAATTTTTTGATGCATTAAGTAGAAGAATTCTATTGTTACAAGAAATTCAGGAAAACAGTGTTGGGTTTGAAAGTTTGAAGTTGTATGAAAATGATGTAGATTTTAGAGATGCATATGAAGCTTGTAGCAGTCCTATCAACAAAGATAGAGGACCATGAATTGATTTTATCTTACAAGAGGGGTTGTTGTTCAAGGATAATCAGTTGTGCATTCCTAAATGATTATGAGGGATAATCTCTTGAAGGAGAAGCATTATGATAACCTAGCAAGACATTTTAATTAAGAAAAAGCTTACCTACAACCGAGTACACACTATTATTTGTCACAAATGCAAGCAGATATGAAGAGGTATATGGAGAGATGTAGAGTATGCCAATATGCAAAGGGAAACAATAAAAGCATTGGTTTGTACCAACCACCACCTGTTCCAAATAGACCATGGGATTCAATGAGTATGGATTTTGTTGTATGATTGCTTAGAACTCAAAAAGGAAATGATTCCATTTTTGTAGTTGTGGATATATTCTAAAATATGGTTCATTTCATTCCTTGTAAGAAGACTAGTGATGCAACAAATATAGCTGACTTTATTTTCAAAGAATTGGTGAGGTTTCATTGTATACCTGGGATTATAGCATCTGATGGAGACACAAAGTTTGTGGGTCACTTTTAGAGAACACTTTGGAATAATTTGGGCACCCATCTCATTTTTAGCTTAGCTTACCATCCCTAAATAGATGGTCAAACAAAAGTGGTTAACAAAAGTTTGGGTAATATGTTGAGGTACAGGAGTAAATTTAAGAACCCCTTCCCCCAGAGAAGATGTAAAATCTTGGTGAATCTTGTATACTTCCTAAAAAAATATTAATTTTATTGGTGAATTTTTTGTTTTTTGCGAAAAAAATATCAATTGGTGAAGCTTTTTTAATTGTTAGAAGTCTGTGGAAAATCCTGGCAAATTGTAATTTTTTAAAACCAATAAAATATTTTCATTGGTGATTAAAACCTATGTTCAAACCAATAAAATATTTCCATTGGTGAGCTAAACCTGTTTTCAAACCAATAAAATATTTCTATTAGCGAATTAAACCTATTTTCAAAACAAAAAAAATATTTTTGTTTGCGATTAAAACATGTTCTCAAACCAAAAAAAAAAATCATTGGTGAATTAAACCTATTTTCAAACTAATAAAAAAATCATTGGAAAATTAAACATAATTTCAGACCAATAAAAAAATTCATTGGCAAAATAAACCGGTATAACAACAAAAAATCATAGCGTGGGTGGCGAAAATATCAAATGCTACATATTGTTCTATTTTGGGACAAATTTTACACACATCCAAATTCCTTCATAAAGTGCCAGAAATGGGGACAAGTGTCAACATATTTATTATATGTTCTTAAGTGAAGTGCTATGTCTAAAGCCAGATGTCAGTGCAAATTAATGTAATCGATGACCATTTGATGGATTTTTGATGGACAGTTGTATTGCATTTCGAAAGAAAATGTCTAAATAACTAGACTTGCAAATTAAAACCTCTAGAATAACACTAGAATTGTTAGATTTCCAAATATCAATGGTTGATCTTTTATTACTTATTAAATCACTTAAAGTCATGACACCCAAAATAATATTTTACCATTGACTGGCTACGAGTAGTTGAAGGTCACTTAAGTTATGACTTAAGCCTTTGGAGTCATCGTGGTGACCGACCCCTCGACCTAGTCAATTACCAGTTTCGTGGAGTATCAAAAACTTTAATATATCTTAAGTTTTGTGAAAAATATTTGCACATGAAAATCAACAGTTGAGATTGACGATTAATGATCAAGTGGCTCTCACACACATGCACTACTGAGAAGGTGATGTCATCATTTTTCTATGATAATGCAGGATTTGACATGTATCATTGGTGGGATCGAGCTTCATCTTGTGGTTAATGGTCTAAAAGGAACCAACACTCAATACTAAGTTCATCAAAGATCAACAATTATCTCAAGATTGCAGATTGTAAAGGCTCTAAGAGGATCAAAATGTGATATGCAAAAACTTGATATAATCATTTGATGAATGTTCAATGGATGGATATAGTTATATTCCAGATGCAAATTTTTGAAGCACTAGAATTATGAATTCAAACCTCTAGAATAACGCTAGAACCATTAGATTTTAAAATATCAATGATTGACGTTTTATTATTTATTAAATCACTTAAAGTCATGACTCATTTTTTTTGAAATAATATTGTCACATCAAGTGGTGAATTAAATGTTCAAGTGGTGAGTATTTGATGTCTTTGTTCTATATATACTTCACCAACTTGATTTTATTCATATAATTTATAATATATTTGTCTTTTCTTTCTTTCTTCTCTATTCTTAATTTCACTATGATATTATTGAGTCTTCATGGCATGTCAAGCTACCCAAATATTTTTGGGAGAAAAGAAGCAATGATGCTTACGATAGATGAAAGTTGGGTATAGTTTTTACTATTCCTTGTGAGCAAGTTGATGATGCTATAAGAATAATTGTGGGTAGGGAATGTCTTTAGAACAACTCCTATGCTCTATTTATTGAGGTAGCTTCTACTTTCTTGTCTGATTGCATGGATATTTTTTTGGATAAATATTTGGTGAAGACATTGGCAATATGTTATTTATAGCCTTTAATTTACTATCTTTCTTCATTGGAGTTGGCACTTGAGCATTACAATTTTGAATTTGGGTTAAAGCCTATTGGTGGAATCTTTCCCAAAGTTGAAATGGCTACTTCTACAGTGCAAGCTCTTTCCCTGGTTGTTATGAGGTGTGGCCTGGCATGTGATATGATAAATGAATCATTGTAGAGTATGGAGTTTTGGAGGAAGGATTTAGGTGATTCCCTTTTCTTCTCAGCTCTTACTTTGTTAAATTTGATTCACATCCTTCTCAAACATCCGGTTCAGGGCCTTTGCTATTGTTACATAATTTTTTAGTAATGAATTGTGTTTATATTTTATTGTACAACTCTTGTAATATGTATTTTATGACTGGTTTTTTGTCATGGTTAGTGGCTTTTTGGTTAGGCTAGATATGTACTTCATGGCTACTTAAATTAAAATACTTTTCATGGCTCCATTCTTGTAAATCCTTTTTGCTTTGTTCAATATAAAAATGTGGCTCTTAAGTCTGAAAAGTTATTTATATTTTTTGTATGGTTCAAGTTCAACATATAGTTTTGATCATAAGTGAGTGAAATTTATTGTGACTTACTACTGGACATTGATAATGATTAAGCTACAACAAGCCATTTAATTCTCTATATTTTCAATGCCTTGAAGTACATTACCTTCCATTTAATTCTCAAAATTTTAATCGATTTTTACATATCCGCTAAATTGTCTTTCATTAAAGAAAATGTGGTTGTAGTATTGTGGATTAATTTCATATGTACTTGGGAAATCTTTAAAATATTCAAATTTAGGTTCCTCTTCTAATCCAAAGCGAGCAAAATGTTCAATTTGATAAATTGATATTTATAATGGTAGAAAGTATGGCATGTGGCACATGCTTTCTTTTTATTTATTTCCTCATATCTGTTAGATTGTCTTTCTTTGAAGAAAATGTGGTTGTGGTACCATGGATTAATGCAATATGTACATCCGAAGTGAGTGACTGGATAACTTGATAGTAAAAACTACATGACATAGTGTAGATGGTGATTTCATAATCTAGTGATCAATTGAAATAAGATTTGTAATGATTTTATATCGTTTGAGTGGCATCTTTAAAAACTTGTCAGCTTGAGGTACATTGTGCTTGTAGAAAGAATTCAATTAAAATAAACATTGTGAATGTAAGACTTAAGTTACATGATTAAGTTGGTTACTTGGTTTGCGCAATTATACCTCACATGACTCACGAGTAGACAGGTAGTAGGCTAGTAGCCCATAAATAGGGATAGTAAGCACAACTAAAATCATTTGTAGAATGCTTTACTATTGAGTGCAATGTTCTAAATTTTCATAAGGGTTTTCATTTTTCAAGGTTAATAAGGAAGAAGATGATGTGGTATTATTGGGGATACTCTAAATTCTCTTGCCTCCAATTATGTAGTTACAGAGTAAAAGACCAATTTCCTTCAAGTTCAGAATGGGTGGAATTAGAAAGAAGTTGATCTAGTTCACCTAGATTTTGAGACAGGTTTTGAACCAGAATGAGGTGCTTTGATGGAGATAAGTTCTTTTGTAGAGAGTACGCCCATAATTATTTTAATCTTGTTTGTATTCAAAGTCGGCGAGTTCTCATACTTCATTTTGATAGAGGCCCTCAAAGAGTAACTATGGACTTTTAGACTCATTGTGTGCTATTTGGATGCTTGGAAGCTACCCGAAGATGGTGGTAGAAAATTTTATACCCCTTATCTTTCGCATGATTTTGGTTGGTAACTAGGATAGGTACATTTTCTATCTTCACAACTCCTATTTCCACAACATGGTAGGCAAGCCCTATGGATTCTCAAGGTCATTTATTTTGTAATATGGTTTGGATCCCATTACCACCAACCACTACTAGCTTGGAATCAATTGTGTCATTTTGGGTTGTTCTGGTGCATTAGATTGAGCATATTATAAATTTAGAACCATATTTGGGATCCCAAGATCCAAACCATGGTCGACAAGCCTCATGGTTTGAGAATATGGTTTGTATTCCATTATCACCAACATCTTGGAATCAATTGTCTCTGATGTAAAGTGACATGTGTCATTTATACAAAACAAGAGCTTGCATTCTCTACTCATATTTAAAAAGTTATGTAATAATGTAACATTGTAATTCAGGTGTAATAAAATAAATGGTTGTGTTATTCTTTGTTATTCATTTATAGTAAATAATTATTTTGTCTGGTCAGTGTATATTCAAATTATACAAGTAATGTAAATAGAATAAAATAATAGAATGGAATATTTAATAAACTTAAAAAAAATCATATTTTATTCCTTTAAGAAATTAAGTTTATCTATTTATGAAATATTTGCATGCAGATTGAAAACATAAAGCAATACAAATGAAAAAAGAAATTTTCCATCAAATTGACAAAAAACAATAAAAATACTAAACGTTGTCACTCTTGCTAGGCTTTATCAAAATGTTATTGATTTCTAATTTTTTCGTTGACCCTCTCCCTTGGTTTTCGGTATCATTAGTCATTTAATTAAGTCCTTTGCAACGTTAAGTTACCAACCCCTTGGCCTTGATGTCAATCAATGTCTTTCTATTTAAGGGATTTTGCGGGTCCGCAAGATGCTTCAAGTAGATCTATATGTGACTTGCAGAACCACAGAATGGACACATGGACTCATCTCAACAAATCCAGTAGGATTTTGTATTCTAGCACACTAAAGTTTGAAACAACTTTAAAACACGTGTTTATTGTTTATATCATAAATTACTCAACCGTTCAATGAACATTTGATGGATAGTTGTAGTTGCATTCTGAAAAGAAATGCATAGAGCACTAGGCTTGCAAAATTAAACCTCCAAAATCACCCTATAACCATTAGATTTAAAAAGATCAATGATTCAGAATTTGTTATTAATGCATGACAATTGTTCAATTTATTTTTAAGTGTCTATGTAAAAATGTAATGTACTAATTGTGTAGTTGGGAGGCAACACGTTGACGTTTCATTCACTTTAATATTATAAAAAATTATAAAAAAAGTGAAATTTCTACTTCTAAGTGATTTAATTTTAAGTGTGAGGGTCAACACATGGGGAGATTTCGGGTTCTAACAAAGCCATTCCATGCCTATCAGTATTAATATTTTCAAGAATCAAAATCCAGGTAAGTGAAAGACAAAATTCCTATGGCTACGTTTCATCGTTTCTTAAAATTTTATTTTGTCAAACTTTGGGTTTAGGGTTGAGAACTTCAGAGACTTAATAGAACTTGAGAGACTTAATAAAAATTAAGGACTTCAAGAGGTATTTCACAATTTCACACTGTACAAGAATGTCTACCACCACTAACAAACCAGAAAAAGTTGTTGGGAAAGGCAAAGCAAAATAAAATAGAAAAATACATTATGTTGGAGTGCTTAAAACCCTAGGTTTCACTAATGAATACCATGATATTTATGATCTTGAAATCTATGGTAGGCTTACCTCAGAACTTAGATTTTCATGTGAGAATAAGATTGCAAACCAAATGCAAAGTAATTGTATCAGTGTACTGTGGGTAAGTGGATTAGGGCGCATGATATTACATGAGGTTTTCCCTTTCCCATAATTTATCATGGTTTGTGCCCACAATTATGATGATAACAAAAGAGTAATTGTTAATAAAGATAGAAAAGAAGAAATTTTATCCATTTTTGCAAAAGCATTTGGAAATGTGATGGGGTTTTCAGCTAAAGAATTTGGAAACATCCACATTGACCTAGAAAAGCTTGCTAGTGATTATAAAGTAGTAGGTGAAAGGGAGAAAAATACTTTTCTAAATAAAATAGTTTTGGATTTTCAAAGAAACTTATTGAAAATTAATCATAAGCCTCCTTATGATTTTGTAATTTTCATACCATGGGTTCAGGATAGTATTTCCATTCTAGCATTTTTCCTCAGACTAGATAAAAATTAGGAAGAGGGTGCAAGCCTCCTTGAAATGGTATATAATATCCATTATAATGGATAGCTTGCCAATTATAACTTTCTTCAAAACATTGTAGAATCCATGCATAGATTTTTTTTAATGATTAGAGGAGGTTCCACAAAGAAATTTAGGTTCACAACCTACTTGTGTTATTTTTTTCTATTCAAATTTAGTGGAATGTTTCAAACCAACAAGCTTCATATTCAACCCTATAGGAATGTCGAGGAAAAGAAAATGGCTCCAATATATTATTGGGCCACTAAGACAAGGATGCATGATTATTGAAGGAACTACAATCATTTTATAGACTACTTTTTGGCTCCATTGCATCAAGAAATTACAAATACTACAATGCCCAGATTGCCTATGTCATGTAGAAATTGCATTCAACTAGGAAAATAAATAGAATTGGTTGATTGGTACTTAATGGAAGAATATATTGTGCTAAATTTTATGGATTAGGAGTAGATCCATACAAACTTCCAATACATGTGACAAAAATAGCTTTTGCATTGGAATATGTAAGGAAAATGGAGAGTACTGATAAACTACATTTTTTTAGTCAGAAAAAGAAGACTTTATTTCCTTCTTTACCTTTTTTATGTGGAGGGTTCACATTTGAGAGAAAAGAATTTAGTGTGGTACATGATCTTTGAATTTTTTTAATTTTGATGATGCCTGTCACTGACAGTATAATCCATGTGACACCAAGGATTGTGGCCAATATGAATGTTGCAAGTAGAATTCAACCTCAAAGTAAAACCTTGCTTGAAAACTTGAGAAATAAGGATTCATGGGATGAGGTCAAAATAGCAATGGAGAAAATGTTGTTAAGAAAGGTATTTCTTTTGAACAATTTTTAGTAGAAATTATGGCATTACACCAAAAGACAAGAGAAGAGAATCAAATCGGGAGTTACAAACTTTTTTATGAAAAAAGTGATAAACCATCTAGTAGAGTAAAAATGTCATATTCTATAGATAAGGAATGTATAGAAAAAAATTGGTCACAATAAAAATTTGCTACCTTTTAGTCTATGAGGAGGGATCTAGGTAACCAAGAACTAGTGCAGAGTTAGGAGACATTGAAGAATATTATGAATTTAGTAAGTTGTGGAATATAGAGAATCTCAATCACAATGAAGTTAAGAAAATGATGATGAATCGGATGATAATAGGGAAGAACAAAGAGTACAACCTAGTTTAAGCAAGGCCACAAAACAAGCATATACTTCAGGAGTAGCCATAGCCAAAAAAATGGGTTATGAAGGTGGTCCTTTAGGGTCCCAAGGACAAGGCCCTTGGATGATAACAGATGTAGACCCTAGAAATCCAATTGATAAACGAGGCCTTGGAGCTGATAAAATAGACCAGGGGCATACAAGTACAACTGAAACAATTTATTTGGTTAAATATTCAAATCCTAATCATCAAGGCTAGATACAATCACAACTAGGACATGCCCATGGTAAAGAAAATAATGCAACTAGCACTACCACTGGTGGTGATGGTATGGGTAATAGTACTAGTAGTGGTTAATATGTGCTACAACAAAAAATTACACACAAGAGGTCAACAATACAAGATACCACACAAACACCTAGTGATCAAGGAATATTGAAGAGGGAAAGGATTATGATAGGTCCAAATCCAACTACCAGTTCCACCACAAAGGATTTATTTCTAGGTACTCCTCCAATTAGTGTGGCTACAACAACAACTGCAAGTACTCCTAGTCCTTTTCCATTCGAGAATTCTATTATTTTTGTGTCCCTAGGTTTTGATTATACTGTTGAGTTTAAAAAGAAATCAGAATTGTATAAAAAAGAAAGGAATAAATTGATAGAGAGTGTGTCTACTATAACTTGAGAGCCTACAACAAACAAGGTAGTACCCACATTTGACCCAAAAATTGTGGAGTACATGTTTTTTGTTCCCACAACTCAAAATAAACTAGAAAATCAGATGGATCGATTTGAATTTCAGGTGAGTAGATTCCAATTGGATTTTTTTGGATACAAAAATACTAAAAAAAATAATGTATCAAAGAAGAACAATGAATTAGTGTATACATCATTGCTAAAGCAAGAGAGAGAGAAAGAAAAAAAGGTTGAAAATTCAAATAGAAAAGTTATAGGTAGACCAAGCAAATGAGAAATCAAAGAGGAAAGCAACAAATAACAAGAGCAATGAATTAGAAAAAATAAAAATAAATGTTGCCTCTACATCTACAAGAAAAGAGGATAAACGAACAAAGGTGGAATTGAATGAATGGAAGAAAAGGTTAGATGAGAGAAAAAATAAATATTATGAGGAAAAATCCACTTCAAAAAATTAAGACAAAACCCGAGGAAAGCAAATCAACAGTGAGAAAAAAAATTGGAGAAAGAAAAAAAAGTGAAAGATTGGTGGTAGAGCTGAGGGAAGCAAAAAATGAAATAAACTCTTGTCAAAATAAGTTAACTGCATTTTGTAGAGAAACAATGAGGCATATGAAATAAAAGATCTAGAAGAAAATAATACAGAGGAGTGATCATTTATGTGAATTGCTTCAATTGATTGAGGCTATGAGAATACATTATAGGAAGCTCAAGAAATATTTAATGGACAACAAAAATCTACTAACACTAGATAAATCTACAAATCAAGTTCAACAAACAGTCTACAAAGCTAGTGACAATGAATTGAAATCAAAAGGGATTAATAATCAGATTGATGCCTCAATGATGTTGTCATCTATCATTCAAAAGTGTTTGGGAATATGTGAAACAGAGGAATTTGTGCATCTGGCTGCAAAAAAGATGAAGTTGGATGAAAGGGTAAGGAGCTTGTCAAAGCTTGGTTTTCTAGCTCATCTTTTGACACAAATGAGTGATTCATTGGAAAGGATGATTTCATAAAGAAGATGGAGGGTGCAAAGAAGATTGATTTGGACTAGTTTCCTTAAAACCCAGATGAGGTGAACTATTTGGATTCCATCAAACCATTGATAACCTTGAATGCAAATTTGACTGAAACATTCAAGTCAAGTTCCAATTTCAATCATACATTGTTAAAAAATATTCAACTCAGACAACATTGGTTAGAACAAATGACAATTTCATCACCTGAATAGTGGAAGTTGCTACAAAAGATGATAGAATGATTTGATATTGATAATATGAGTTTCCAAGTTCCAACTCAGCTCTGTGCAGTGTTTTATTTGAGCAAGATTTTGCATTGCTTCTGTGTATTCCTTCATTTGAAAATCAATAAAAAACTCAAATTTAATAAATAAAGTAATGTGTTGATGTTCATTGTTGTATATGCTAGTGTTGTTAATATGTTATTAAGCATTGAGTTGAGTGATGAATCACTGAGTATATTTTTAACACAATTAAAATATCAAATTATTAATAATATGTTAATTTATTCATTCTAATGCATAATTTCATGGAATAAAATACAAAATATCAACTACAATATAAAATATCAACTACAATTTGAAATATAAAATTATTGGTAATCCTCAAGTAGCTAAATTAGGCTTGTTAGGTCTGCAACCTAGGGCTTCCTGAAACCCTATTATCCTAAAACCTTGGCGTTTTTATGTTTTGTTGTTGACATCATTCACTTTTTGACTAGTCTTCAAGTTATGACATGGATATTGATGTCGTGAGTCCTACGTCTCCTTTTGCTAGGAAGTTCCCTTTTAATATTTTGTTAAGCTATAATTATTTTCCTTCCTAATATTTTTTGTGTTCTCGAGATGACCTAGACATGTGTTGCAATATCACATTGTCTCTTCGGTTCGCTGAGTGCATAGTTTTGTTGTTTTCTAGCCTCGTCATACCCCAAAATGATGACACACATCCAAATATTTCTAAGGGATAATGTTGTTTATCATTTAAAATGTTTTATTCCCATGCCGCTATCTTTTTGTATCGTCCGAAGTTGGTTCTCCTATTCCCTAGTCACTTTAAGTTATTATTTTAGCATGTGCATTTCAAGAAAGCTCTTTCCTTTATAGAGATCTGACAATTCTAACACTTTTCCTCTACAAAATGGTGAAATGTCAAGATGTATTAAAAAATGTTTTGGATTCTATCACAAAGGAATGAGCCTTTACGGGGCCATGGTGGAACCATATTTTTTCTCTAGCAAAGTCACGACATGATGACAAGTGTTGACATCTTAGCACTTCATAGTGAGCTCTTCTATCACCGAGGGAATATTTTTGTTGTATTCACCCTTTGTGAATGAGCGAAATGATGACACTTGTTAGCATGGAGGCAAAAGGAGGTTTTCAATTCATAGGAGGGCTAATGTTGTTTATCAAATGTTTTATAATTTATTCCCATCCTATTGTTGATGTCGCTGAGTATTTTTGTCTCATCTGAAGTTGGTCCCACTATTCCCTAGTCACTTTAAGTTGTTATTTAGCACGTGAATTTCATAGAAGCTCTTGCATTCACAGAGCTCTAAAAATTTTGACACTTTTCCTCTATGAAATGGAAAAATGTCGACACATATTAAAACATGTGCTTAATTCTATTGCAAAGGCACATGCCTTCACGGGGCCATGGTGGGACCATCTATTTTATCTACAAAAGTCACGAGATGATGAAAATTTTTGACATCTTAGAACTTTGTGGTGAGCTCTTCTATTGCTAGAGGAACGTTTTTGTCGTATTCACCCTTTGTGAATGAGAAAAAATGGTGACACCTTTCTACATGGTGACAAAAGGAGGTTTTCACTTTGCATAGGCAAATTCAAACTAACGTGATGGTCATTGATTTGAAGATCTACGATCCACATTCAAATTGGGAAAATATCTTCATTGGTCACGCATTCAATCATGTAAAGGAATTTTTTCTAGTGCTAATTAAGGTTTTAAAACAAGTAAGTAAATCAACATTTTCAGTTAAATTCAAGAAAAATTCAGGGTGTAGGGAAGATTGTTGTTAGTTCAGAACCATAAAATAGTGAAGAATTAAGGGCATACACTACTGAATTTTTCTCAAACCCTTAGTTGGGTAGAAATTCTATACAACCCTAGTTAGCAGTATAAACCCTAGCCCATTGTAATTCCATAAAATGGTTGGGACTTTGGTTGGGAAGAGAAGACCGCTAGGAAATAATTGCTTGACTGCCAAGATCATCAAAGAGACCAAAGGTTGGTCCGGGGTCTAGTGGTGTTACAAACAAGCTCATGGACCGAGGTAGTGGATGCAGAGACCCCATCATTCCAGATGAAGTATATGAATTATTAAGAATGCATACAGGAAGACCTAAGCAGACATGCCAATTTGTAATATTTGGAACCTTGGATTGGGCAAGATGGTGGTGCCCATTGTCTTCATGAATGCAAAATTGATAAGGCTATTATCCATGGCATATGACCCCAATTCTAGGTCATTATTCTCCACCAATGGGAAAAGATTGTTGACATTGGATAGAGACGAAGTATGCAGGGTATTTCAATTAGACCCTAATGCACACTTACCAATTGACTTGGGTGCAGTGAACAAATAGTATTAGAGAAATAGAGACATTTACAAGGTCAGGTGGTTGCCCTATTTCAAGCCAAAGGGGCCAAGAAAAGAGTTGCAAAGGTTCGGTAGGGGTGATTTGGAGTCTTTTTCCTATGAAATCTTTGAGCCCTACTTTTAGAAGATATACTTTTCATTGACATAGGTCTTAGGGATGGATAACCGGATCGAGATACCTATAAATGCGATGGTCTTGGTAGTATAAATTCAGAGTAGAGATGTCAATAGACCCTATGACTTTATGGGGTATGTTTTTGACCAATTGCACATGTCCCTTTGTGCAATCAAGAGGGATCCCTCCAGTCTTGTAAGCTTCAAGGAATATTATCTTCTACTGCATATGATATTGTATGCGGGATTACAAGTATGGTCAACACAGTTGCAAATAAGGTCCATACTAGGAATGTGTTGTTACCAGTCTAGGAATGGGCATACTTAGGGGAGAAGGACTACATGCATTTCAACTATGCTGATTTTGAGGAGTTTTTTGTCAAACCTCTAAGGGGCTACATCTCCCCACTGATTCGGGTTTTTCACAAGAGGTAAGAAGATTCTTGAGGCCTCTTAACCTCAACTCCAAATATAAAATTGATCACAACTAGGATGATTGGTTCTTCTATTTAGATGCTACAATGATCAAAGTTTTTGGGACCCCAGTTGCACCCCATGTGCTTCATAAGGATGTCTTTGATAGATTGGCCTTTCTTGAGATCATGTGGCAACTAAATGAATCTAATAAGATTCATTTTAAGAAGAATAAGAAGCATGCACTTCTTCCTACAACAATAGCATTTTCAGATTTCATGTCACTGAATAGGGATGATATGGAGCTGATCCTAGAGAAGTTGCTCCCCTAGAAATTAAAGGTAGACAAAGTCAAAAGATTTGATCCAGAAGGCTTCATCAACAAAGAGAGGGGTATCTACAAATTTTTTTCCTATCATCATGTACATGATAACATTGAAGACCTAATTAGGAACTGCTCCTTAGAGATCCAGACAAACCAAGAGAAGGGAGCTATGGGTCAAGATCCAAATTGTAGAGAACAAAAGGATGAAGGTTAACCCATCATTCAAAGGGTCATTCCTACACATAAAGGACCTCATATTCAAGATGATAGCTATGCTTGATAATGTTGGCCAATGTCCCACAAATGCATCCAAGAACTTCAAGTGCTTCCTCTTCATCCAGAGCAGAAGTACCCCAAAGCCCCCAACCAGTAAACCCATTACAAGTTGTTGATCTAATTGATCCTGATGAGATGGATGAAAAATGCATTGGTGATCCAACAAGAACTTCCTCCTCTTAGGATGCTTATTGAGAGGCCCACAGATGATAGGTTGATCATCAATTTTGAGACTGGTGGGGATGTCATTAATGAAATATGGGCAAGGGCCAGCTAGGAGTTTTTGAATGATGAAGCATTTATCAACACCCAAGATTTTAGGGACCTAGTCCTCAAGAATTGAGGGAAACCCTCACTGAAAGTAGCTTCTCTGAGCAAGAGAAAAAGGCCACCATTGAGGAGTTTTGGAAAAGGGTAAAGCAGGAGATGGAGGGAATGACTCCTTAGAGAGGAAGGGAGTTGGTGAAGAAGGTAGGATGTCTACTGCTACCAGGTTGGGATATTTCCTCGGCCATTTATTTTGATGCAATAAGGAAACTTCAGGGTGAGGATCCAATTTTGAGGTTAGAAGAACAAGTTGAAGATCTATACTTTGGGTTTGTATTCCACCCTGGAAATGAGACCTTGGCTATCTGGTCAATTTTTCTTGAGACTAATAAGCCATAGGTCATATCCAACCCAAATAAGCTTATAGGGCATCTAGTTGTTAAGAGAATTGGAGACACAAGTGCTACATAGGTAGCTTCTTTAATAGTCAATGCAACTCTTTTCATAGAGGCAACTGTTAGGAAGATGCAAGTTGATCTAGATAGGGAAAATTCCTTAAATCAAAACCTTGAGCAAAGGCTCAATGCAGTCTGGGGGTCATTTCCCCGTCCGCAAAAAATAGAGGATGCTTAGGCCTTGCATAATAGAAATAAATTAAAGGTAGAGATAAAGGACCTCAAGGAAAATTTTAAACAAAGCACCTAAGAGGTTAGGTCAACAAAGGAAGCATCATCAAAGAAGACCTCTGATTTGGTGGACAACATAATGGGATATAGGCTATCCAAAATACTCTCCCATGTAGATAAGGTATGGTAAAATTATGCACAATTGAAGGATGCTTTCTCTTCTCACAAACATATATGGATGAGATTGAAATGCACACAACTCAAGTGGTCCCATGGAGTAGAGTTGTTGAGATTACTAGTTACCAATTCAAACTTTGATATCTGAAATTTTGAAGGAGTCATAATGTTTGGATGAGATGATGATACATCATAGTATATAAAGAGATTTAATGAAAAGTGAGCTTAATACCTTTTAGGGATTTAAGGAATTCCATATGCCTCCATTTTTTGTCAATGAGGGGAAAATGGTGGCATGTATAGAATGGAGATCAAAGTTTGTCAACCCCCCCACTCCCATGTACAGTAAGATAAATAAGGAGGGTGAGGTTGATGTTGACTAGTTAAATGCCAGTATTGACACACTCATAAAATTGGATTATAATTTGATTGGTTTTCCACACCTAGTTTTGATTGGCAATAAATATAGGGAACATTCGGAGGTCAAATTTTTTCCACTAAGGATTAACACCTCAATAGAACAGGTAGAGCACATGGAAGAGTAGGGTGATGCAAATTGAATTGCATTTCAATAGGCTCCCAACCACCAAATATAACTATTGCATGGGTTTTTCATACAAGGAATTTCAGAGATGTCCAATCCACCATAGGAAGGAATTTTGAATATATTATTCCATACACTGGCTTTAATGTTGCAGGTGACCTCCAAACTACTTTTGGAGTGGCTCCCAATTTTCTGAACCACCATTTTATGTTGTAAATTTTAAACTACTTTTGGTGGTTGAATGAGGCCTTTTTCTTGTTGCTTCCCCTGTGTCTATAAAAGGGAATTCCAAGCCTCATTCAAGGGTTTTACTTCTTAGTTTTTGTAAGTCTTAGGTTGTATAGTTGACACCTCTGAAGCTTAGAGAGGAAATGTTTTAAAGTTTTTCTCTATAATAATAATAGATGATGTGAATGCTCATTGCATTATACTTTATTGTGTATATCAATCTTATCATTCTCTCCATTATTGTACTCATTACTCTTGAATCAATATAATCAAGGATTATCTTCTAGTTCACATTTCAACTTTTGTGTTATGAATGTAAGAATTGTGAATTGTTTGTTTCTATTCAAGTAGTTTGATAATATTGTTTACTTGTTGGTTTCTAAAATATTGTTGTAAGGCAAAATGGTTATCGAAAGCCAGAAGTTTGGACTATTGTAGGAGTTCTATTACATTTCTAGACTCTATTTAGTGTGTGGATAAGGCATTTGTCTTGATCTAAATCTTGAAGAAAAAATCTTTGATAGAATTAGATATAAAATCAAAATAAAAACCTTTACTTTTCTGTAATTTTATTATTTTATGTTTGTTACGTGGTGAAAGATAAAGGATTCCACAAGTCTGCGGGCCCATAGTAGAATGCCCTTTTTTTGGTTATGGAACCACATAAGGAAATTGTGTGATGATATTCTCACCTGGGACATGGGAGAATTCTATTAGAGAGAGGGGACAGTTACATCCTTTTCAAGAAGTTAAATGCTCTACAAAATGCTGCCACATGGTAGAAGATAAAGGATTTGCAAGTCTATAGGCCCATAGTGGCATGTCCTTTTCTTGGTTACAAAACCATGAAAGGACACTATGTGATGATATTCTCACATGGGACATGGGAGAATTCTGTTGGACAGAGGGTATGATTGCATTCTTTTCAAGAAAATAAAGGCTTTACTCATCATTGAAATTTGAGATTTGTGCATCCCTTTCCAGATGGACGACCCAAGTTTAAAATCGATAAATGATTAGATGAATGAATTGCACTCGTGCGAATAAGAAGTAATGTCGAATGTGATGGATGATGGCTCATAATTTCCTTCATAAATTTTTAGTTCATTTTTTTTCTCTGGCATAGTAGAAAAAACTATAGAGGTGCACTTGTTCTGCGTCAAATTTGAGTTGAAGCTCTAAACAATTAAAAAATAGGTACACCCTTCTTGGAGAAATTCACCATTGTTAGTCATGGAGCTCATAATCAAGTCTACAAACTAACCCTTTGAGGAGGATATTTTGGCCCAGTTTCCTAGTTCCTCAAAAAATCCTCAACATCTACGTAACCTTGGCCCTAATATAGTAGAGGGGATGGTAAACGTAGCCATAAATTGCAGAGACGTTGAGCTAAAGTACTAGGATGACATAGTCACTGGGTGGGAATTGTTCCTACACTAGTATGGAAAAATAAACTACCATTCCCCTGTATCTAATGCATGGACCTATGATTAGGGGAAGCTGGTTGTTCCTAATGTCTTTATAAATGTGGAACTCATCAGACACCTTGCTTCTGGTTATGATGAAAATATCAGAGCAATTAGAGCATTGGATGGAAGTGTCCTAATGGATATAACCAAGGAGTTTATTTGTGAGTATTTTAGACTCAAGGTGGCCATAGATAAAGTTATATACCTTGCTTCTTTCAAAAGAAAATACAAGAAAGAAAAAATTAGCCTCAAAGTGAAATGGATCCCTAGGTTTAGACATAAAAGATTCTATGGAAAGTCATTGAAAAATCCCTAATAATGAACATGAACCTTTTAATGTCAAGTATTTTGAAGACTATTTAAGAAGAACATATTGGGCATTATGCCAAGTTTTGGGAGAAGATGCATGCTAAAAAATGGAGATACCTCTTATGTATATGGTTGTTGATATACAACATCCTTTTGTCAATAGTGACTTTGACTATGCCAAATTTTTAGTTGAGGCTATTCACAATTAGCTAGTGGACATTAAGAGAAGGAAAATTTGTAAGGAGCTGAAGGTAAATTTCATGTGGTATTCTCTCCTTTTCCATATGCTTTTTTACAAAGGGAAAGATTATTTTAGAAGAGTTTTACAGCTAAACATGAAAGATAAAGAGGGCAACAATCGCCTAGTGCAATGTTGGACCCATATTTGGGACAAACATTGTAGTGAGTTCAACTATATTTTTTTGAGAATTTCTTTGCAAGACATGTCATGGAAAGGTTGGGTCTACTTGGAATTAGATTGCACAAGGAAATTTTGGATTTCCATAGGCCAAAAAAGAGGAGGCCAAAGTTAGGAGTATATCATAATTGGGGAGATTTTTACCTCCATGAAAACTTAGTTGTTATTAGAATATATGGGTGTCCTCAAGCCCCCCATGTGCTACCTAGATATTCGTCACCCAAGTTGGCATTCATGGAAATTATATGGCAATTGAATGAAACTGATCAGTTTCATTTAAGGAAATAAGAGAAAGGGTCCTTTTTCCCTTATGTTATTGCCTTTTCATATTTCACTTCAACTAGAGATGGCTTAGATAGGCTGAAAGAAATGCTTGGGGAATACAGGTTATTTCAATTAAATATCAGGGATTTTGACCCAGAAAGTTTCATACATGAGGTCAAGAAAAGTATCAAAAGGTTTGATTTTTTCCATCAGGTTGATGAAAATGAACATGTCATAATAAATTACAATGATGAACTTGAGGTAAAAAATAGAAAGGTGAAATTGATTGCATTCAAGAAGGTAGAGGCTGCTATGATAAATAATGATAAGGATTATCATGGAGCATTTTCTAATATTATTGATCAAATTTCCAAGATTGAGGTGGTGTTGAATAATTTTGACAAGGTTGTAGCTAAGGCCCCTATCTTGGAATAGAAACCAACAAAACAACCTAAACCTTCTCTTGACCTCTCTATTAGAAGGCCCTAGCCCTAGGGGCCTATTATTAGATAAAATATGCAATCAAAACCACCATAGGTCACTCCCTCTCCTTCCCCTCAAACAATCAATGTGGATTATGATTCTCCCCCACAAGAGAAACCACAAAAGAGGATGAAAGTTGAGCAACCAGCATTGTTGGTTGAAAATTCCATCAATCCAGATGAAATTGTAGATGTTCATATCACCATGGATGAAATTCAACAATAAACGCCATTCCCCCAAGACCAAATATTGTTGACCTTCTTCAATAAAGTTTCAGGATGGATGTGGTTATGGGGAGAGATAACCTCAATGATGTGAGGTAATTGGAATGTTTGCATTTCATGTCTGATGATGAGTTTATAAAATCCCAAGAGTTTAAAGAGTTTGTTTTGAGATCAAAAAGGGAGGAGTGCCTTAAAAGAGTTCAGTTGGTACAAGAAGATGTGCCTAGAGAAAAGTATGATAAAGTAGTTGCAAAGGTAAGAGAAGAAATGAATTTTGAGTCCAAAAACATTATGCCTAACTAAGGGAGAAGAATGGTGGAAGATAGTGGATTTCTATTGCTCCCTGAATGGGACATTGCTTCTACAATTGTCTTTGATACTATTCAGAAACAAGGAGAAGTTTTCTCCACAGAAGAGGAAGTAGAGATGGCATTATTAGAATCAAGGTTCAACCAACATTGGTAAGCCCTTGCAATCTAGACCCTTGCCCCAACTACAAAAAAGCCTACGATTGTTGAAGCATCGAAGGGTAAAGGTATCAAAAGGAGCTTGATTATAAAGAGGGTGTCTGACACCTCTAGCCCTGAAGCTATTACATTAACGGTAGATGTTGCCAAGTTTAATAAAGCTAATATTTGAAGGTTGCAAGATATAATTAATACAATGTTGAAGGAACATAATTATCTCATGGATGATTACAACTAGCAACATGTATTATTGGCTCAAAAAACATCCCTTCTTGAAAGTGTGTAGGAAATAGGCTCCTCTTCTTAGTTCCCCCTACTCATGTGATGATTGAAAACATAGAGCTTAAAGAAAAGATTCAAATGTTGGAAGAGTAGTTGAAGAATGCTCAACAGAATTGGAAAAAGGAGAATGTGTGCTTTGCAATGTGCATCATGGAGCATAGACTGTCTAAAACCTTAAGAAAGTTGGAAAATAACCGTGTGTCATATCTGAATTTGAGAAATGCCATTACTAGAATAAGTGGGGATCAAGAGCGGCTCAAATGTATATTTGAACAATGGAATCCTAGATTTTCATCTTTGAAAGGTGTGTATAAGGGATCTACAAACACATCTGATGCACCACATGGTATCTATCTTACTTTTGAGATTGTCAAGATGACACAGAATCATAAAGGGTATTTGGAAACTATAATTGAAGTTGCACGAGAAAAAATGAACTCTTTAATAAATATTGACAAAAGGGTTGTACCCAACTTGTTAGAAGATAATGGGGAGTTGAAGAGCCTACAGAAATGGAAGGATAGTTTCAATATTGTAATCCCCACATTCCTCCCTCTAATTTTCAAAGACGACAAAGTTGATTTAAATTAAATTGATTCATATTCAGATAGGATGGCCGATGCAGAAAAAATGATGGAAATTTTTTGTATAGAGGCCAATGCTTTACTTGATGTCAAGTATCATCAAAATTTGGAGAATGTAGAAAATATCTTAGCTCATGAATGGCCTTCTAAGGATAGGTTTAAGGCATTGAATAAAAGTATAATTTTTTACTTGGCCTAAGAGTGGATCCATCTTTTTATTCCTATGCCTCATGTCTAAGAATTTGGTTGTCAGAAAGTTTTGGGATGAGGTTCTTCACTTCTTTTCTTGTTGCTTCCCTTATGTTATAAAAGGGAATCCTGAGCCTCATTCAAAATTTTAAAGTGTTTTATTTTTTTATCTTTCATCTCATTCTTTGTAAGCTCTTTTTGCATAGTTTAAGCTATTTGATAACATAGATAGGAAATGTTGTAATTTTGATCTATAATAACAAACAATGACTCAAATACTTAAGTGTATTTATTTAATTTTGAATATTGACCTATCTTGCTCTCCATAATTGTATTCACTATCTTTTGACTCAAAATAATCAAGGGTTATTTATAAGTTGTCATATCACATCATGTGTTTATATTATGGATGTTGAATTGTTAGATTTTGTTCAAGGAATGGATTATTGGATTAATATTCCTTTCAGTTATATATCAAAGATTATGTGAATGCAATAGGAATTTATAAGTAGTATGATAAGTGTTGTTCTTTGCTTGGTTTCTCATTGTAAGGTAGTGAGGTTATAAGAAGCCATGAGTTGGTCTGTTGTGGGAGTATGTTTCATTTTTTGACTTAGTTGTGAATAAGGCACTAATCAAAATAATTCATAAACTATGAAGATTGATGTAGAATCACATATCAATTCAAAAATCAAAATTTTACTCTACTACAAATTTTATGTTTTATGCACAAATCCATGCTAGCAAGGAAATATTAAGCGTTGATTTGAATGATGAATCACTTAGTACATGTAAAACTTATCATTATGACACAATTAAAATATGAAATTATTAATAATATGTAAATGCATTCAATTTGATTCATAATTTAATGGAATACAATATAAAATAACTATAGTTCGGATTATGATTCATGAAGTGCAGTATAAATACCTAAAAACTATTTATTCACTTCCATTTTCCAAATCAAGTCAGGGTCCTCATTCTCATGTTGAGATAAAGTAAAAGAGACATCTTGATTATGAGTTTGGTCTTCATTTTCTTTTCCCTACGTATGTCTGCTTAACTGCATCTCAAATTCAGCATTCATTGTGTCACTGTCATTTGTCCCACTATCAATGCCACCACTACCAACATTTGAAGTGTTGCACAACCCTCTTCTTTCACATATGGACTTCCAGATTGTGAGTTCCTTTTCAAAAGGAAAAGTTTTGACATTATACGCAATTCCAAACATCCTAAAACAATTTTCTAAATTCTTGTCTAGTTTGCTTCTTATCTTTGATTTCAAAAATGCCAATGAATTGAAAAATCACTCATCCTCCACCAACCCCAATATCATTTTTTGACATAAATCAACAAGTTTGAAATATTTTGATATTGAATCATGTAATATTTCACTCTGACTTAAGGTTGTCCAAGCCTTCTTTAATGATCCTACTTCTATGGGCTTCTCCATGGAATCAAAATAGTCCATCATACTTACTGCAAAATGCTTAAATTGTTCTTTAAGCTTATTTCCATTTATAATTCCTTCTATTGTATGTTCATCGTATTCTACACTTTTCAAAAAGTGTTCAACCAAGGTTTTTACTTTTTGATGAAAAAATCCTAGGCTATCTCGATTGCTTTGAGTCCAAAATTGAGGATACATAATAGACATGGCTTCAAGTATTTCATCTTGAGGGAATCATTGATAAATCTCTATGGAAAGAGATTTTTCAATTTCCTTCAAATTAACACTAATAGATTTAACAATGTCGTTAAAAGCTTCCTTTGTAATAGGTACTTCTCTGATAGAGCACCCAACCATCATACAATGATGCATTGGTATCTCAAATCCATGTACAAAGACATATAACTTCCTGCTTGCATAAAACTGTAAATAATTTTCAGGATGATTCAAATATGTAATTATTTGCCAACTTCAAAAATTCGAGCCTTGAGAAGTTAGATCTAGATATAGATTATCAAGGACCATGCATGTCATTCTATGTAGTTTGGTATATTCATAGACATACATAGTTTTGTCTTGCTCTTTCTTCACAGGATTGTTCATTTCATCCAACATGGAGAGAATACTAGCTAAAGTTAAGAGTGTCTCTATATCGCTTAACCTATGTAAGAGGTCAAGAGCTTTATCTACTATGTTGTGATGCTCATACATTATTCCAATCAAGGATTGATATTTTGAAAGAACTCGTTGTGCTGGTCCATGCAAGGATATCCATCTGGTATCAACATCCTTAAGAATCTTACTTCCTCCTATTATTCCCTCAGCAAAATATTTGGGACTTCGGTAGAAGTATGTGTAGAGCTCGCAGACTAGATTTTCAACTTTTGATACTGTAGGATACTTGATTGCAATTCTAAATGCTAAATTCATTATGTGGGCCATGTGCAGTGAATGCTAAACATGTATGGTGCACGAGTAGTTTGTAACTTTATGCAAACACCAATCCTATGACCTTGCATTACTGCAACTCCATCAACTCCTACACAAACCAACTTTTTGGCAATTATCAAGTCATCCATACCCCCAATTTCATTCAAAGATTTCCTAACTAATTCAAATAGATTTTGTGATGTTGAGTTGTCCTTCATTTTATGAATACAAAGAAGATGAGCTTAGCAAAGATGTTTACAGTATACACATGTATACAGATCTAAGAAGTATTATCTACCGTAGTAACTTCATCTAAAGATAATGCAATGAAGTTTGACTCTTTTACTTTATCCTTTAAATCTTTCTTTTCTACTGTAGCAAGACAACTTTCCCATTCCCATCTAGCATTTATTGACCAATGTGTGCTAGGAAAGTTAGGAACACCCAAAATATATATATTTTGGGTAGTCTTTCATAGGAACATTTTTTCCCAGTTGTGCTCCTTCCATTACTTTTCCAAATTGAGCCTCAATTTTACCTCCACATGCAGCAAGCTTCGACATTATTTTCTTATGATTATCATATTCCATAACATACTTATTATGAAGACATTTTTCCTTTGATTTCCATCGTACTATCGATTTTTCCTTTCCATCTATAATTTTTTTTCATAAACTTTACCGATATGCTTTTCTATAGTGTCAAGATTTAGCTGCAATTTCTTGTCTCTTATACATTTCCAAATACAAATCTTACACTTGCATTCTGTTGGAATTCCATTTTTGTTTTCTTTCTCTATTGGTTCAATGAATGTGTACTTTGACACCCAATCAATATGAAAATTCCTTGTCATTTACCACTCGCGCCCTATTTTTCATTCGCCTTTTCTTTTCTTGGTACCAACATCATCTACCACACCAACATTTTAATCCAAGTCAATTATCTCATTCTGGCTAACCAGGGTATCCCTTGGAACATCTTCTGTAGTATTGCCATCCTCATTTGACTCATTTAACTCAATGACAATCCCACCTTCTAATGGTAGTGAGGTATTGTGAATTCCTTCTTCATTAACATTTAGTGCAAGAGTTGATGATTTAGCTCCATCTTGATCTGGTGGAACAAAAACATTTCCAATTCCAAAGTAAGACTATATGGTAACTCTATATTTTGGGTGTCTTGATGGCCTCCCAATCCCTTCACCACCTTAAGGAGTCTTACCATTGTTGCAATTGTTGCTCAACATCTTGATCTCTCACTTTGAATAAAAGTTGAAAAAAATGTCTTTTTATTTAAGGACATAGAATATAGATCCCATTCCCTATTCAATATCATCTTTAAGATTGAAGCAAGAATAGAAAAGAGATTAAAAAATCTTATAACACTATGAAGAAATGATCACTCACCTTTAAGTTTAGGTTTTCAATGACTTGCTATTCATTAATGCAGGAATGCATGTGTTGTAATTTTGTAACTTGCCTATGATCAACTTCAAGGTTCCAAGTCCAAATTCCGAATTGAGAGCTCACAAGTTCAAAATTGAACAAAATGTGTAAGAATAAATCATAGTTTCGATTGTATTTATATCAATCCATATTTTGGAAAATTCTGTGGGATTTTTAAATGGTTTATTAAAAAATTGACGAATCTCGCATGATTATACAATGATAAATTCAAGTGTTGGGCGAATCAAACCTCAAGGGAACACCTATGTTATAGTTTCCAAGGTGAGTATGGCCCTACAATTAGTATGGAGTTGTCATGGAAATTGGAAAAATGTGTCCTCAAATGTAGTTATTTTTTAATGTTATTGGCAAAATGGATCCTCATAAGAAACTATATTTTGTAAAGTTTAATTGGAAAAATGGGTCCTCACACACAATGAACATTTAATGGAGTTGGTGAAATGTGTCCTGATACACAATGTTGTTTTATTAGTATTGGTGAATATGTGTGTGATTTAATACATGCTTCTGAGGTTCCAAACGAAAATATTAATCGGTCCATTTGAAACACGTAGTTTGTTATGGCAGAATTATTACTTAAATATGCCTCATAAAATAAATCGATGGTGAATGGAAATGCATTGGACCAATAATTCATAAAATCTAGGTGATTTGGTCACCTTGTTGGTTGCAATTTATTCACCAATTTTGACTTGGCTGATATGTTATATTTGCCAATTGGTGAAGATTCAGCACTAAAAAAATCCCTGTTGAGGTGTCTTGTTGGAAACACACCTAATAATTGGGATATGGCTTTAGCATAGGTTGAATTTTCTTATAATCATTCTCCAAACATGAATAAGGGTTTGATACCATTCTACATTGTCTATGGTATGCATCCAAGGGGTGTATTTGAAATCAAAGATCTTGGTAATTTTGAGAGAAGTGTAGATGGTGATGAGTTTTCTAAATGTACTCATGACCTTCACGAAGAGGTCAAATTGTAGATTGAGAGAAGAAACCAAAAATACAATCAGTATTCTGATAAGAAGCACAAAGAAGTACATTTTCAGGTTGGTGATCTCATTTTGGCTCATCTTAGGAAGGAGATATTTCTAAAAGGTGAATGCAACAAGCTGAAAATGAAGAAGATTGATCCTTGCAAGATTCTCAAGAAGTTTTCCAGGAATTCTTACAAGATAGCTCTTCCTTTCGATATGGGTATCTTGCCAATCTTCAATGTGGCTGATATCTATCCCTCCAAAGGCGAGGGAAAAAATGGAATAATAGATACATAGTTGATTCCAAGATGGGAACAAAAAGTGACCAAATCAGATCTGATTGACATTGAGTGTATCTTGAAGAAGCAGTTGTTGAAGAAGACCCAAGGTAAGGAATATCTCCAATACTTGGTTAAATGGAAGGATCATCCTTTGGAGGATGCCACTTGGTTAACAATTGTTGAGATCTCCAAATATGGTCATAGTGTTGATGACTCATGATCAAGAGCTCACGATTTTGTTTTGCTTCCAAGGGATATTGATGTAGGAGCATTGACTACATCTCCATTTTGGTGTTTGCTTTGCTTTTGAATTTGTGTATTGTGTTTTTCTATAAAAAATTTATGGTGTTGGAGCTCTTCAAAACATATGTACATGATGCCAATTTTGGTTACCATGTGAGCCACGCAGAAGGAGTTGAAACTCATTGTTAATCTTGCAAAAATTAAAACCTTTTGGTTATTCACCGCTTCCAAAGGGAAAATGACAGTTATTTTAGAATTCACTTATGAATTAAAACCAAATACAAGTGGGAGGATCAACACGCAAGAAGGGTGGTGGCTAGTTTAGCGTGGTATTATAGCAGGTAGCAAGTTAGTTATTAAAATTTAGTTAACCTTGCTATTCTAGTGTAGACAAGGCAAAACAATTCCAAATTTCAGTTATGTTTTTGAAAACCCATCACTAGAAAATTGCATCGATAGGTGAAGAGTGGGAGGTGGGTGTAGATATATAAGAAGACAATTTTCATGTGGAAGAAGGAATTGTGGTTCTTGGTGCATCAAAGAAGGAGAGGAGTTTTTGGTGTGGGAAAAAGAAACCAAGGCTGGTGTAAGGAGAAAAGGAGTAGCTAGTAAAGATAGCAGCAATTAGAGATGGTGTAGAGATTGTGTAGCCACAAGGGAGTTGGTTTTGGTTTGCTGAAAAAATAAGAATTGCAGATTATAGAAGTCGATCGCCATATACATATGTTTCTTCTTGTTTTCCAAATAACACATTTGGATTGTTGTAGTTTTCTTGTCATTATATTATTCCTTTTCCATATATTGTTGTCTTTTATCAGTTTGGAAGGGTAATTAATTTGTTGTGGAAAAAATTTAATGAAGAAAGAGGTATTTTGTTAAATCTGTGTTTTATGTTTTCCTGTGTATTGCTTAAAACCCGTGGAACTGGCATTGGTAATTTGTAATTTATTGTTTGGTTATAAAGTATTGAAAATCTTTAAAGTACTTGCATGAAGCAAAGTATTAACTCTATGGTATAAGATTGTATGTGGTATAAGAATGTTGTGCTATATAGAATAATCATTCGGAGGTGGAATTAACTTCCTTGATATCATAATCTTATTTTCAATATCATGACTAATATTATTTATATTATTTTAGTGTTTAAAAAGATAATGGATTCTTTGAACTTATATATCTTCTAAATGAGAGGTAACTACAATAAATAAATAAAATTGATTAAATTTATGATTTGGAAAGATAGTTCAATCATCTTCACAATTTGTTACCATTCGTTTTTTATTCAAGAAAATTATAATCTCATTTACCATAAAAAGAGTTAATTGTACAATATGAATCTAATAGTTTCTTATATTATTTTCTTAGAATTATTTATAGACACTTTGTCCTAAAGTGTTAATGGTGATATATTGTAGTTATCCAATCATAGACAATTTAAAATTATCAAAACTAATCTTAACTAATATATAATACATAAATTAGATAAATTCATATTATTAATATTTTTTTAAACAAAATATCAAATAAATTGTCTCCCTTGTAATTTTAAAGGGTCACTTAGATAATAAATTTTCTTTCCATTTTAAGAAAAAAAACATTAATAATTTCTATAGATGTTGAACACTAATCTAGAGAAATTATAACTATATATTAAATAGAAAGTATAAATATAGTAGTTAATATATTGTCTTATACAAATCTTATTTAGGTTATTGATGTTGTGTATGGTTGTGAATTAATATAATGAAAACAATAACATGAAATCTTATATATATATATATATTTGTTGAGATTTGTTGTTATTAACATGTATGATATGACTAAAAACTTAAGAATTTAATCTAAGTAACCATTTTTAGTTTCATATGCAATCAAAATATTTCATCCCATAATTTCCTTGCACCTACTCTATGAATGAGCTTAATGTTATAATATGATTTAATAAAATTATAAATATCTTTTTGAACTATCAATAACATTCAAGATCACTTTGAAAAATTGATTTAATTATTATTAGGTACAATGGTAGATATTTAATCACTATAGATAAGTTGGGATGCATTGTTATAGACCCCATTAAAAGAATAACATTGACTAAAATATTATTTTTTAGTTGTGAATAGAAAATGTATCAACTAAAAGAACCTAAAACAAAGCTAAAGGATTGGAATAAAGAGATAAAATAACTCATTTTCTTATATATATTCATCTCTATTCTAATCATTTTTATAATAATCTAAATCTTTTTTAAAAACCTAGAGAATTAACGAAGGAAGGAACATATCTTAGAAACCCCTTTTATCACTCATCATGGAAGTCTTATTTTACAAAAATGTTTAAAGATATATTGACAAAATGTCAAATAAATTTTGTCTCCCTTGTAATTTTAAAGGGTCACTTAGATAATAATTTTTCTTTCTATTTTAAGAAAAAAATAATTAATAGCTTCTATAGATGTTGAAAACTAATCTAGAGAAGCTATAACTATATACTAAATAGAAAGTATAAATATAGCAGTTAACATATTACCTTATACAAATCTTATTTAGGTTATTGATGTTGTGTATGGTTGTGAATTAATATAATGAAAACAATAACATGAAATATTCTATATATATAGTGATATTTGTTAGAGTAAAGGTTTTAACTTAATTATGTTAATTAAGTTATCTTTATTCTTCTCTTAAGATTTCACTTTAGTTTGCATATTGTGACATTTAATAATTATATTAATTATTGAATGTTTATCTATTAAGGTTACTTTTAGGGTTGCACAATCTCTTTTTATAAGGATTGATCATTGTATTTTATTTTACTCTCTTTGATTAATACATTTTTCAGCTTTCAGAGCACCCTTGTTTTTTTGTCTCAAATATCTTCTTTTGTGATAGGTTATTTGCATGCAGGTGATCTTTGGGGTCTGTGAGGTTGTGTTTCTCCACTTCTACATGGTATCAGAGCTCCAGACCTGTTGCTTCTTGTTCATCTTTGAAGGTTTTTTGGAGCTTTGAGGGTTTGGGGTTTATCTTTTTTGATCCAAGGCATACCTAGTTGATCAGAGCACTTTGGGTTCAAACGAACCTCGCCATTGAGTCCAGAGTGCCCCAACCCCATAAATTGATTGTTCATTCATCCAATTTGGACACAGTCGATCAGAGAGGAAAACTTTTTTTCCCCAAGGCTGTACGGCCCCAGGCCACGTGTTTCAATGTAGAGAAATTTCAAACAGATTAAAAATAAATAAAAAATCACTCATAGTTTTGAGAAGGGCATCGTCGAGCAGCCACCCAGTGGCCACCTGACAACCATCACTAAGTCGTCGTGCCACTCAACCCGCCACCGTGCGCTAGCCCTTGAGGGCTCAAACAACTTTCACCCCGGTCACATTAGTGACTAGGTGCTCTGCGCCTGGCCCTCGGCAGCCATTTCAGCCCAGCCTGCAGTCACGTGGGTGACCAAGGGCTTCAGACCTAGTCCTCTACTGCCAGCCCCCTAGTCACCATGCGACCAGGGGCCAAATTTTTTTTTAGCCCTTGAGGGTTGCAGAAGGGCTTATTGGGCAAATTTTGACCTCCTTTACAAAATTGGTTGTAACTTGCTCATTTTTGCTTGAATTTTCGAATGAAAATAGGAGTTGGAAAGCTGGCTCCAAGCCCGTCATGATGGTATAGGAATTTTTCCAAAATATTGTAGTTTGGTTGCCTTTTTAGCAGTCAAAGTCAGATGATAGTTTCTGCACTTCGGGAGGCATATCTTTTGTGTCCAAACTCCATTTTGCACAAATGAATAGGCATTGAAAATTTGTTACAGTGATCTTTCTAGATTTGTAGTCTATTTGATAAGAAAATTTACCAAATAAATTTTATTCATCTTTGTGTGTTTTTACACTTTTTCTCAATTACTTGGATATTTTGGCACCTACATAGGTTTTGTTTGCGTTGGATGGGTTATGTTGATATGATTTATCATGGCTGAGATCATTAGTCTCTGATTTTTTTCATTTAAAGAGTTATCATGGGTTTTTCTACTCACACTTCAGTTGTAATTTTGGAATGGGGTAATTATGAGTCATGGGCAAAGGGCATCCTTACACATTGTAGCTGGCTTAATATTTTTCCTTATTTGTATGATCTTGTACTTGAACCAACCACTTCAGAGGTAAAATTAGCTTGGGATATCATTAGAGATCACATAGTGGGACTTATCTTGTCTAGTGTTGATAATGACACTGTGTGGGCTATATCGGACATTTTCTGTCCCCACCCAATTTGGACACATCTTTGGGAGATCTATGGATACCACAATCTCTATCCATTCCCAGAGGATCCTACTTCAGATTGTCTCTTACCCATTTCTTGGAGAGATAATACACCCTTTGATCATGATGCTTTAGAGGAGCTTGAGTATTTAGACACCCTTACATGTTCTAATGGATCAGAGGCTTGTCTCACAGTTCCTACTCTTTAGACTGAGACTTCATCAACATCTCCTATTGTTCTCGATTCAGTGCAACATGGCATCATACATCTTCCAAACATAGCTACTTTGGACTCTTATGTTGCAGACATATCTTTCTTGTTTATGGAGTCCTATATTGCAGATTTGGAGGATTATTTTGAGGACATTCATCTCCTCTACCTTGACAGACAGGTTATCACTGTACGCCCACCATTATCAGTGGATTTATAGGTTGCATTTCAGGATTCTCCACAATAGTTTGGATTTGAAATCATTTGTTTCGGTTCAGATAGAGAGATTCTTCAGTATTCGATCATGGCACACATCTTGAGACAAATTGGTTCATCACTCTTCACAGGGTTTCTTCGACATCATCCTTTGGATCCATTTCTTCCCAAGGGGAGGAATATCATTTGCTGCTTCAAGATCTCCTTTTGGATTCTGCATAAGGCATCTACCATTGCAACAAGAGTTTCTTCTTTGTGGGGGGGCCTTCTTGTTTCTTTCTATCTCTCCTATGGAGACCATTGTATATGTACTTATATGATAGAAGTTGTTTATGGGGGGTATCATGTAATCCACCTCCTATCCTTCTTTCATTAGTGCATTGCATTCCTTTCTTTGTATTCTATTTTGGGGAGGATTTTTCTTCACACTGGGTTTTCTTCTTTACCCCATTTCCTTTAGTTTGCATTGCATTTGTAAATGGGTACCTGATCAGGCCTAGTTGTCGGGACCCTTTTTTGATTTCATGCATTGTAGTTACCTTTGCTTTCTTGCACATGTTTCTAGCTGCACTCTTGCTCATCTTAAGGGGGGTGTTAGAGTAAAGGTTTTAACTTAATTATGTTAATTAAGTTACCTTTATTCCTCTCTTAAGACTTCACTTTAGTTTGCATATTGTGACATTTAATAATTATATTAATTATTAAATTTCTACCTATTAGGGTTAATTTTAGGGTTGCACAATCTCCTTTTATAAGGATTGATCATTGTATTTTATTTTACTCTTTCTGATTAATACATTTTTCAACTTTCAGAGCACCCTTGCTTTTTTGTCTCGAATATCTTCTTCTATGACAAGTTATTTGCATGCAGGCGATCTTCAGGGTTTGTGAGGTTGGGTTTCTCAACTTCTACAATATTTGTTGAGATTTTTTTCTACTAACATGTATGATATGACTTAAAACTTAAGAATTTAGTCTAAGTAACCATTTTTAGTTTCATATGCAATCAAAATATTTCATCCAATAATTCCCTTGCACCTACTCTTTGAATGAGCTTAATATTATAATATGATTTAATAAAATTATAAATATCCCTTTGACTATCAATAACATTCAAGATCACTTTGAAAAAATGATTTAATTATTATTAGGTTAAATGGTAGATATTTAATCATTATAGATAAGTTGGGATGTATTGTTATAGACCCCATTAAAAGAATAACATTGACTAAAATATTATTTTTTAATTGTGAATAGAAAATGTATCAACTAAAAGAACCTAAAACAAAGCCAAAGGATTGGAATAAAGAGATAAATAACTCATTTTCATATATATATATATATATATATATAATTTCATCTCTATTCTAATCACTTAAAAAACTAGAGAACTAACAAAGAAAGGAACATACCTTATAAATCCCTTTTATCACTCATCATGGAAGTCTTATTTTAAAAAAATGTTTAAAGATATATTTTACAATTCTTACTATATTCAAACAATTCTATTGATAACCTATACAATAAAATTAATAATATTAGTAGATGAACCTAGTTAATAATATGCAAGAAAATTATTTTAAAGGAATATCATATACGAACATCATCAATTCCCATATAGACTTATAATATTTCCTTTTATCTTCATTTTAAATTTCTAAACTGTGTTTGATTCTATAATAATTTATATGATTGGTCATCTACCACTATATCACTTTAAAAATTAATAAGATAATAAGAAAAAAATATCATTGTGTGGAGTGAAATATAATTTCATATTTTATTCTCTATGTTGCGCCCTTAATTTAAATAACATTCATTTTTGTAGTATGCTTGAGAAATAATTCAACTTATTCCTTGAAATCATTTTCCCTCACCAAGTTTAAAATATACATCTATATATATTAAAAAATTTACATGCCTAAAATTCACTTTTACAATATTGTAAATTTCCTATCCTTACAATTTCACATTATGTTTAATGCTCAATTTGGTGTTCATACCCTTATTGCGTTATTGCCTATCCTAGTGTGTTGTTGCAAGAGAACACAATCGTGGTCTAGTAATTAATTGTCATATAGGTTTTGTCCTCTCTCTCTCTCTTGTATATTCATTGTGGTGGATTTATCTGAAGAGTGGTTAGTCTTCTATTGTTGCCACCTTGCTTATGCAATGGTGAATTTTTCTTTTTGTCTATGTCGTGTTGTTGTGACATTTATGTGCATGTTGTTGTGCAAATGCATCATGTCATTATTGCATTATCGATGATGGTGAAACATTCACATAACTCAATTATTGTAATGGATTCAACATTCTCAATAAATACATCAAGGAAACAATGAAGAATACAACAGTTACCATTCATGTGCTCTAGCCGGAGTTGCGCAATAGTCATGGCAAGAGGGTTGGGGAGGAATGTCAAGATGTTGCTCAATCAAAAAAGGACAAAAAAGTCGATCGTTCAACTATGCCCAATACCCCAAGAGGGCCAACAATGAAAAATAAATTATTGTCTTTTGAAGAAAAACTACAATTTCTGGCAAATGAATGACATGCCATTAATTGCCTCAAGTTGCAGAGTGACCAATAGCTGGTTTGGTTCCTTGTTAGTTTTCTATTTTGTTTTGTTTCTCTACTTTTGTTGGTCTATGTTTTCTGCTTTTCTTTTTCTTTTTTTGTTCCTCATGTCTCATGAGCTCCCCTATTTGACCTTCATGGCCATTTTTGTAAGGATATGAACCCTTATTGACTTTAATATAATCAAAAAATTATCAACAAATAAATATGGTGTAAGTAAAAAAATGCTAAATATATAGATTTTAATTTAATCATTGATTCATTTTATTTAAAAATATTAATTTATTCATGGTTTATTCATGTGTAGTATCAACTATATACCTTACTTATTTTTGATGAATAAGAGGTTGGTGCACGGGCCATATCCTTGAGAAATAAAGTTGAGGATATAAATGAATAGCTAGCAAAAGTTTATAGATGAGGGAAATTGTGTAAAGAAGATTGGTATGGCAATGCATTCACAACAGATGATGTTATTGTCGAGATTGATGAGAACAAGTTTTTAGTGGCCTTACGTTCTATATTTAAAATGGATTCAACTCATTATAATTAATTAATATTTAGTTTTTGAGAATATATCTTTCAATTTAACATTCAATTTGTTAGAACATTATTTATAGACTTTTTCAATGTAACTTGTAGATTATCCTTTGATTGTCATGTACTTCAATGTATTAGTCATGTATATAGAGCATGGCTAAAAAATGTGTACGTGAAAGTAAATCTTTAAATATGTATAACATTACATGTTTGAACCCTACATTGATATAGTCTTTTATAATATAGGTATGCTAGGATATTGGAAAAAATATGTTTGATAGATTGGGTGAGATAATGTATGTAATGAGTGACAATGAAGACATCACTTGAACATTACAATTTTGAAGTTCTATTACGCTTTACATCTTCTTCACAAACTCTTCAATGATCTTTCATGAATTATTGGTGTGTTCTTGTTTGGCTTAGGTGTGTCCTCCTTCGTTCTTGGCGTGTTTTCATTTTATTTGGCGTGCTTTCATTTTGGTGGTGTGCATCTCCTTTGTTGTTAAAATAAATAAATTAATAGTGTTTTTTAGTTTTCTTAACCTTTGAACTATGCTTGACTCTAGATTGAATTCTTGTTATACATTTTGTAAAATTTCTTATATTCAAAAGCTTCCATTTAATGACCAGTTATAAAATTTCTAGTAAAGGTTTTGGAACTAGTTTCGTAGTTACCAAACTACCTTTTGATTTCTTCATTTCCTATTCAATATGAGTGGTTAAATTGCAATAACTTATAGTGTTCCTCTTCCTCCTTTATACTAGCCAAAATACTACTAAGTAGAATCTAAATATATTCAATATGAGTGGTTAAATTGCAATAACTTATAGTGTTCCTCTTCCTCCTTTATACTAGCCAAAAGACTACTAAGTAGAATCTAAATATTTTGGGGTAAGTAGTATTTGGTGTCCAAAGTCTTGCAAGACAAGACCAAGTAAATTAGGTTACTCAAATATTTTATATGAATGAATTGTCTATACTATTTTTCTATTTGATATTTGACTTGGTGCATATTAGCAGTCATTAGTTAAAAAGACTTATAACCACTTAATATATTTTACAGATGAAAATCATGATGAAAATATTTACTTAAGTTATTAATCCACACTACATCTAATGATATAAAATATTGCCATTTTTTAAAAATCTTTTATTTTCTACCTTTGAATTTGTGGATCTAAAGTTCTAGATTTCAGAATACCCTACTTATTATTTATTTTGAATGCCTCTCCCATGATTCCCACGGTGTCCATTGGCTATAATTTTTTTGCTTCTCCATGCATCTTTTGATTAACTAGACAAAAAAGCTTGGAAGCCATATGCAGGAAATGAGTATAGTATTGCAGTGGAGGATAAATGAGGTTAAATTAATATTTTTAAGTGAAAGTTAAATGAGTAGTGTTTAGCAGATTGCCATTTTCACCAATACTAACATTAGATGCCACAATAAGATTTGTAGACCACACCAATTTTCCATCTACAACACACAACACTAGATTGTTCTTTGTATTCACCATTAATATTGTGTTGCGAGAGACTTGAAAGTTCTTGTTTGCTGAAAAAACAATTGTCTCATTGTATAACGAATTCCATAAACAATGGCTAGAGAAAAAAGATTTACCCACATAGTAGATTATAGACTAAAATGCAAGTTATCTAGAAGCACTTCTATATTTTTCCACAAGCAATGCAGCTGGTAGTGATGTTACCGAGAACTGGTGTTGAATTGGAGTCTATTTTTATAGGAATAATGAACTAAAATTATGATGTATGCATGGTATGGATTCCTACGATGCATCGATGGCATCCATGCATGCATTCATCATAACTTTAGTTCACTTTTCTTGTAAAAATATACTCCAGTTCAACACCAATTCTTAGTAACATCACTGCCAACTACATTGCTCATGGAAAATCTAAAAGTGCTTTTAGATAACTTGCACTTTATTATGTAATCTACTATGTGGGTAAATATTTTCTGCTGGTTGTTGTTTATGGAATTTGTTATACAACGAGACAATCGTTTTGTTGCCAAACATGAACTTTCTAGTCTCTTGCAACACAACATTAATGGTGAATGCGGAGAGCAATCTGGTGTTGCGTGATGTAGATGGAAAATTGGTGTGGTCTACAAATCTCATTGTGGCATCTAATGTTACTCTTGGCGAAAATGGCAATCTGCTAAACACTATACTCATTTAACTTTCGCTTAAAATTATTAATTTAACCTCATTTATCCTCCACTACAATACTATACTCACCACCTGTAGATCCCTTCCACACTTTGTTGTCTAGTTAATTGAAAGATGGGTGGAGAAGCAAAAATATTACAGCTAATGGACACCTTGGGAATCATGGGAGAGGCATTCAAAATAATGAAATGTGTAATGAATTTCTTAAACAGATTTCATGAGAAAAAATGCAAAGGGATTAAAAAATATTAGCAATAGGCTTTGTCAAAATGAGGGAAAATAAAATTTTCATCATTTAACTATAGAAAATCCAAAAAAAATTGATCATTAACAGTGATCCATCTTGAATTGCTCGAGAATTACATATATATTTTAAACTTTGAAATTGATGCAAACTAGTGAAATATTGTATTTTAGTGTAGTTTATGTGTGTCTTTTGATAGAATTGAAAGAATCTAATTAGTATTTTTAGTCAAATTGATATTATTATTTAATTGATAAGAAAAATGTTACATATGCAATTAATTATTGAAGCAACTTTTCCCTCCAATGACAAGCTTACAATTTTGGTATATCAATTTGTCAAGATTAATTTCATTAAATATTTTTATTTAATAATTTTTTTAAGTTGAGTGTTGCATTTCTTGTTGATTATTTATGAGAAATGAAAAAAATATGTATCATTTTGTCAAGCATTTACAAAAGACTAACACTAAAGACTTGGAAATAGAAATAAAATAATAATTATATATTTATGAAATATTTTTAGATTTTTTAGAGACTACAACTGATGACATCATTAATATTTTTTATATTTAAAAAACTTATTATGAAGTGAATAGTTTATTTTGGAATGATGACTCCTAAACATTGAATTCTAATCAACAAATTACAAAACGAAAGAATATTATACCACAATAAAATTGAGAGATATTTCAAATTGGAAAATCATTTGACAAAAAAATCTCAAAGATAATACATTTTAATCTTATAATCTCTACTACTAAAAACCATAAAAGACAGCTAAGTATGATTAACGGAAGGAAAAATGGCGACACTCCCGAGCTCCTGCGGAGTGAAGAATTGAAGGAAGGGTTTTTCTCTAGAGCCACTAGGACTTCTGCTATCGATGACTATTGTATTTCTTCACCTATTCCAATGGATGGAAAAAGGAATGGTTGAGCAAATATTGAGCTTTAGTTCGAGTGCCTAGCGATGATTCCAACAAGATTTAACACATGAATCCGGGGGGGTGCTCTTCAGCCTACCACAGGTGATGCAAGGGCTTCATAATTGAAAGTCGTCAAAGCTCATTCATCTCTGGCTCTCTTGCTCAGACCAAAAGATCACTCATGTAACAATTATAGGAGAACAATACACTGTTTGCAAAATCCCCTGAAATTAAATTTTGATGCCAATTTAATAAAAAATAGAAATGTATACATGTGCTAGAGGTTTTCTCATTGTGGCTTTTGACAATATGGAAGATAAAAACACTATTTTGAGTTATGTTTGGTCATGGGGCCAAAAGATGTTGATGTTAAAAACATGGCCCACACTTTAATACATCCATTGAATCAATTTAAATCATGTATGTCTTGGTTCGCCTTTCAAATCTTTCCTTTCATTACGGGTTTGAATCTTGCTTTGTAGCAATTGGCAACTACATTGGCAATTTCAAGACAATAGATAGACTCAACAAATTTTATACATACAACCTTTGTCCAAATTTTGGTGAAAGTAGACACCTCCAAAGATCTTCAACAAAAATAATTTTGAATGCAAATGTGATGAGAACGTAGTTATATTGAGAGGGGGGAAACTTAAACATCCACAACAATAATACACATGCAAGATCTAGCAATTAAGAACACATGATTTACGTAGAAACCTTTATGGGAGAAAACCATAGTATTATATATATAATCTTCTTTGTAGGCTCTAACCTACTTCTCTTACAAACTTCTTTTGTAGGCACTAACCCATTGAAGACACCAATCCCCACTTACAAAATTTGTAAGAACCAACCCACTAGAGACGTCAATCCCCACAAATGAGCACCAACTCAACAAGAGACATCGATCTCTTCTTGATAGGCACCAACCTCCAAATTCTTCAATGGATGGTATAGTATACTTCTCCATACAAATCTCATCACAACTTATGATTCTTAATAATGTTATTCTTTCCCTTGCAAATCAAATTCACACATACACCTTCACAAATTTGATTCAAATGATGCATACTCTTCTTTCACAAAATGAATCACATGCATGGCAATGATTTCCTTTGCATTTTCTCTTAAGATTTCTCTAATTTTCTTTACATTAATTTGCTCATAAGATCTAATAATCATACCTTCAGATCTACACACAATTGTGCTATATACCTACTATATCTGCCTTATATATGATATAAATCTGTTGCATTCTTCATATATACTTTTTCTTAATTTTGCTTAAATAATAAATGATATTGCATTTTTGACTTGCTAATTTAATCTCCTTGCATCACCCTTTTATAATACTCAATATGCCTCTTCAAAAGAATGTGTCCCTCCACAAAAATAGGTTGGCCATATGTGTAATTAACATAAGTTTATTTTTCATGCATTAAGGGGGGCGACCTTGTATTCATATTTCAGATTCAAACATGTGCACCAATATATATTTCCCAACTCTTCAAAGAAAGTTGATGGTGTAAAGGGGTCGACCAAATCAAACTCTTTTTTTTTTTCTATAATGCAAGGAGGGCCCACCCAAGTATACCCTAAATATTAATTTGAATTTATTTTCCAATGCACCAACATGAAGATAGAAGTTGACCAACATTCTTAAATAACCATAAACTCATTTTTTTGGTCTCTTGAACTTGTTTAATGATTAGTGGCCTTTGGCCTTATTTCGATTTCGTCCACACATCTTTGACATCAATGACATCCATTTCCTATATTCTCCTTTGACATCAATGACAATATTTCCAACACAATGAACATGGATGGTTACAACCCTTGGACTACAAAGGTCTATCTTTCATGTGTGGAAGATGATATCAAACATGGCATATTTCAACAAAATGTCCAAACATGAAAACCCAAACAAAGAGGGAAGCAACATGGCAGAAGCATTAATAGCTCCCCTAAAAGGCATGACTCCACACAAAATTGAAACAAGGAATGAGAATGATTTACAAGAAGTTGAGCTTCCTTCATAATTAGAGGTGGTTCAAAAATTGCTTTAGCAAGTTGATTCAAATAACTTGGATCAATAAAAAACTAGTGACATCTCTATTCAAGAGTCTCCTCAAAATTGTAAGATCCCCATCTTGGGCACAACAATTTTTATTTAAAAAAATTAATTTGCATCAACTACCAACTTAACTGACCAAACACGTTCCATCCTAAATTAGAAGTGTTAACATTAAAAGTTCTTCATTCATCGTTGTGATAACAAATCAACATCACAACTTATATGTTACACTCAAAAGTGTTAAGCTCCTATATTTAGGGTCATCCCTAGACCTCAAGCCTAAACCTCAAGGGTTCATGGTGACCTTGCCTGCGTATCCCCTCATGGGAATCAAAGGCTTCATAGTTCACCCCACACTGTTAGAGGGAGTTCATTCTCTCCTCTTGCATGAGATCCTTGATCTCACTTTTAATCCATAACTATTAATTAAATACATGTAAGATATCAACATAGCCAATTATAATATAATATTAATGACTTTGATAAAACTTGCCATCAAGTGTTGGTTCCTTACCAAACATTACCAAACATTAGTGTACAAACATTCACATTATTCACATGGGGTTATTCATGCCATAATCTCAAAGCTCATACATGACTGTCACAAGCATACCTCTATACACATTATGAGTACAAAGTGACATGATCATACATAGATCATAAGTACAATGGTGAATAGATCATAATGTACATCACAAGTATAACAGTGTCTGGCTTATATACATATCACAAATACACAGTGAATAGCTCCAACATACATCGCATACATAGTGACTAGCTCCATCATACATCACAAACATAGTGACAAGCTCCAACATACATCACAAATACATAGTGACAAGCTCCAACATACACCACATACACACTGGCAGGCTCCAACATCACAATGGTTGACTAACACATGTCTATATTGCATCCTAGATAGAAAGAATATCAGTGCATTATGCACTACACCGTGGGTCCTATCCTTTTCTGTAATCCTCTACATCGTTGGACAAATGAGAAGAGGATTTAGTGCATCTTGTACTACATTGCAGGTCTGTCCTCAAGCGCACAAGGCCAAGTATACAGTTTGATAGCTAGGAAGGGGATTCAATGCATCCCATACTACATGGGTTTGTCCACCATCCCAAGGGTTTCCACAAGTAGTGAACCTACCATAACCCAATGGATTCTGACTTCAATCATCAATAGGCCACCAGCAACAAGTCTGTCCACCCAGGAAGAAGTAGCTCTCGACATATACCACCTTGTGACCTTAGTGATATTGCCAACTATCTTCTTTGCAATCCCGAGTAACACTGACATCAGTCATTTTCATACCCTCAGTGACAACCAATGAACCCCCTCGATACACCGGTTAGCCTTGGATTATTGTTACTCACACAAATGGGTCCCTACCCGTGCAACCATTACCGTATCTTAATTATAACCAAGGTAGCCCATGACAACCTTCACCTCTGGGAACCAAGTGAAAGTCGACGAGTCCCTAGCAGTAACCCAAACATTGGTCATTGGAACGGTTTAATGACTACTTGTCACTGCTCAAATATTCCAAAGGTTCACACTTGTGCAAATCATACATAACATGAATCACAATCACAATCAATAGATACACGAGCCTATACATAGAGACCTCTAAATATGGAGTCAATTTTCACAACACATAAAAGTCACATGGAACGAACACGAGATGGACTTTACCTAATATATACATATATTCAATTACCAATTATATGTAGTTAAAACACTTACTTTATTCATATATTATTCAAAATGCATCATGCATTAAATACAAGTTATTATATTTATTTAACTCATTATGCCCATTCGATACCCATTTCAGCCTCAAACCGAAGCTTACTAAAGAGAGATGGTCAAACCAATCAGGAACAACTCCAACCCTTGGAGTTATCCCCCTAAACCCTCCCCCTACGGACTTGAGGTCACAGAGGCATCCTTCGCCCAAGGGTCCCCCCTACGTACCCACTTCCAAATGGATCAAAGTCACACGTACTTCTCCTCACAAGGTCTCTCCAAGAATATGTACTTGGAATTCCTACACAAAACACCCCTTGTCTAAATTAATAAATAAGGTAATACGATTTTCCACCCTAGTGAGTTAATTAAATGTTAGCAATTAATAATAATCTTCTTTCCACCACATCAAGGTTCTAATCATATTAAGATTCTCTTACGCGATGAATAAGGGATAGCTAGGTTTTGTATAAGACTATTATCCAATATACATCTCTCCAAGAATGTAGATTCAACATGCCTAGGTATGAGGTTGCTAGGCACTCTTGATTCCATCTAAGAATAGGACATTAATATACTCATCCTTATAAAGTAGTAGTCAAATAATGTTATCATGCATCCATAATGCAAGGAACCTTGTTAGGGGTCCAATTGAGGTCCCACCTTAATATAGTTCTATAAATCCAATATCATTTATGTCATCCTCTTGATGAGGCACAACTTACATCCACAAGGCCCCGTTGACTTGTTTTGAACTTTGCAAGACATATGTCATTAATTATAAACTTGTGTTAAAAGCATAATCAATGTTTGAGTCATACTCGAGATAAATGACAACACTATGCTCATAATATCTTCATATTCACTCCATACAATTAGTATTAAAGATATGTTTAGCCTTCTAGTTTCATGTACCTTATGGTGTAACTTGTTATTCTTGTAAGTGCTTAGTTCTCAAACTAGATAACTATTCATACTTTTTATTTAAACTAAACCTAACCTTAAAGGTCATTAGTAAAGTATCAAGAGATACTACATGATTCATCTCATAACACAATCCTAATAACATTGTCAACCTAAACAATTGTCACCCTCCACCTAACATGTAATCATATCATAGTTTACTATAGTTGTAATATCCTGCATTCACATCCTAATTCCAATATCAAGGTTCTTGTATTTTGAGAGGTTGATAAACATCATGTAGTCATGTAAAACATTTACCATAATATCAATAGTTTATCAAAAGTGTCAAGTTTCAATATTAAAAATATGTTTAGTAAAGTGTGGTTGTAGTGCCACTACAATAGATTTTCCTAAATGGTCCATAATCACATGCATATTGATATCTTCTCAATACGATTAACACTTTTTAATAGACTTTTATAGAAATAACCATCATTACACTCTTTTCAATTTTATAATCATTACATGTTCTTAGAGTATTCCCTTGACACCAAAGATTCTTTAAATATTAATGTAAGTATATATTGAACTTACAAACCGACAAGAAATAAATAACATATTTAAAATTTTAGTACATTTATGTAACCTCTAAAATAGATCCCAAAGAGTCATACCTACCATAAGTGTTACTACCACCTTATGACAAGGTTTACCACATTCATAATATTTTCCAAATATAGTTAAAAATTCTCCGGTCTTCACAAGAGTCATATACAACAAATTCTTTTGACCATAAAATCATGGTGATAAGGCTACAATCTTCTATTGACTTTATCAAACCAATTTTATTTCTTAAGGTTTGAAAGGTCCATGATGCAATCTACGCATCTTGTTGTTGTGATAATTTAGATATCACATCTTTCAAATTATTTCACAATAGTGTCGAAGCTCTACTTTATTAATTTTATTACTAACTGTTTTCTCTTAATCTTAAGCCAGGGTAGGCTTATACGTACTTTGATTTGATGGTTAATCAACTTAAAGAGGGAAAATATTAAGATTTGGTCTTCTAATGTTATTCTTTACATGAGAAGAGAATAAAATATGCATCTTTCTTAGACCATATGTGATTCATAAAAATGGTAAAATATTTAAACATATACTATAAAATTCCTTTATCTGTGACGCACCTATATATAAAGGTGTCTGGTGTTGGAGATAATGTAGACTTGGACATTGAGCTTGAGGAAGATCTACCCAAGAACTCTGTCCCTGTCGATGCTCCTTTTGTAGGAGATGGACACTTTACAGCCTTCACCCCAACATCTGCTTTACACGCTACTTAGTATTGAAGAGGAACCAGACACCAAACTAATCACGGGCTCCTCTTCTACCAAACTCTGGAAACCACAAGATATGTCTATATCCCCCCTCCTCTACATTTTCTTTCTCAAAACAAGCCTGGTGTGCGACCTTATATTCTATTGGGACTACTATTTCTCACGATTTACTGGTTTTCTTGCCTTTAGATTTCTCTAAAATCACGTCAACCTTACTCACCTCTATTAACGCCATCCCCTTTTCCTTACACTCTATTTTCTTCTCCCTTGCGTCATTTCTTCTTCCTTCTCGCCTATTTGTTGCTCATGTTTTGTAATTACCTTCCTCACACCTTATTCTGCTCGTCTTCCTCCAAAATATCACACGAATTTCCCTCTTCTATGCCCATATTCTCTCTTAGCTGCTCTGCAACTCTACTCCACCTTACCACTTCCATTCACTCGTCCCTCTTCCCTTTTTCCATTTAACTTTCTTTGTATTCTCCCATCACAAACAACGTGTGCCTCTTGCATTTCTATCCCTTTATTCTTACGATGGTAGCCCTTAATCTATCAAAATCTCCCACTTCTACACAGGTAGGGAGGGCGTTAACAAATGGTTGTAGACTCTTGACTTAATCTTATCTTTCTCCATGTTTTCTTTTCTTTCAGGCCTTTCTTTGCATTCCTTTACTCGCGCATTCCACTCTCTCCTTCATGTTTTTCTCCCCCAAAAATGAAGCTCCGAATCTATAGTTTTATGAGGTCATGAGGTTTAAAGGCTACCAAATGCCCCCTACGACCTACCATTATGAATGGCTGAGGGCAGGAATGTCATTCCTCAATAAATGTGTGACCATTCCTTCTACCATTCCCTGCACCATTCCTCATTAATTCTTCACGGTCTCTTTGCATGGGCACCATCCCCATTGTCCTTTTACGCTCACATATTTTATTTTATTTTTATAATGCCCATGCGTTCCCCTTCAATTCATCCTTGGGCAGTTTGTCCTGGTCTTTGGCTACGTAGGATGTGACAAAAATATAGTCACGAATCCAACGGTCAAAAACCCTTTAAATACTTAGTGAATGATAAGGGGCTCTCCATATCTTGGGGTTTGAGAGTTTACCATCCCTAACTCAACTCTAATCCACCTAGCTCCTAGAGGATCAAAATGACGGTGGTGGCGCCAATGAATGACATACATTGGAGAAAAAGAAAAAGAACACATAAAAGTAAGGAAGTGTGTAATAAATGCATTTATGATCTCACTCTAAATAGGTGGTAAAACCACAAATTAACTTGAGTGGGCTTAAGTTAAAGTTGTTAAGAAAAGTAGTCACATGCTTTTGGTTAAGTTAAAGTTGTTAAGAAAAGTAGTCACATGCTTTTGGTTATTACCTAGTTTTCTATGTAATGGATGGAACTCCAAGAAAACTTGGCTTAAATTGAAGTTGTTAAGAAAAGTAGTCACATGTTTTTGGTTATTACCTAGTTTGATATGTAATGGATAGAACTCCAAGAAAACTATGTAAATTTTATTTTCAGAATAATATATGGCACAACCTAATGATGTGTCTTACTTACAAAAAAAAAACCTAAATATCATAAAAAGAAAAAAAGATGGAGAACAACGATGGGTACCATTATTTTATAGACGATAAAGGAGAGCTATGCATGCATTTCCAAGCCTTTAAATTTGTTGCTTTGCATCAGTGTGTGCCTATTTCATATTTCTCATGACCACATATATGTAAATGTAATAAATTACACTCCAATATTTTAAAAAAGAGTTATATTGCAAAAGATCTTTAGATGAAAGACAACCTTTTGGTTGAGGGTTCTAAATCCATTCAAAATTTGTTTGAAAAAAGTTTCGGGCTCCTTCAAAACCTGTTTTTCCTTTATCAAAAACAAATATGAAATAATAAAAATCCTAGCCAAATAAGGAAAGAGTCAAAATTTAGAATAATTAGAAAATAAATATTTTAATAATTAGCACTCTAAAGACTAAGGAAACATTAATTCTAATAGTCCTCAAAAGCCCTTCTTTGATCCTATGGTTGATACTATTGGTGGGTTACCCAAAAGAACTCATTTTTACAAGCTTCAAATAGTTTTGAGAAATATTGAAATGATTTAATTATTGGCTAAAAATGTTGGTGAATTTGTCAAGCTACAACTCCTAAAGGATGGTACCCAAAACAATTTTGCCAAAGTTCATGCAAACTATTTTAAGCTTGTTACCCATTCCATTTGAATGTTGTCTACAAAAGATTTTGGCTTTAAAATATGGATTCCAAGGGTTTGGCTTTTAAATGCTTTCACTACAATCATTTTAACTAAATTGAAAAGTTGAATTCTAAAAACTAGCAAATTAGGGAAATTTTGAGTCACAACAAATCAAGATTGTGTTTCCTCTACACCCTCTTACTGTAGGGTTATAAGGTTTGCATGTGTGTGAATAAGGTAGAATTTAGTTTGTCTCGTGATGTTGACACTTTGTTTTCAAATGATGATGGTTTGAAGCTACATGATCATTCCTCATTTGGAAAATTTGAGTAGCTTTTGAGGTCTCTATTCATTGGATAGGTTTTTTCTCTTTGTAGACAACATTAATTGTAAGAGAATCAAAGTTAGAAAGATCATACTTAGAAGCACTAACAAAGGCTCTTAATGGACAATGGAGGTTCTCTTGTCAAAAGCCCAGGAGATCAATCATGGCACTCTTGAAGAGTTTCTTAGTATTGAAGCACACACCTCAAGATTGTGTTTCCTCTAAACCCTCTTATTGTGGGGTTATAAGGTTTGCAAGTGTGTGAACAAGGTAGAATTTAGTTTGCCTCGTGATGTTGACACTTTGCTTTCAAATGACGATGGTTTGAAGCTACATGATCATCATCATTTGGAATTTTTTTGTAGACAACACTAATTGTAAGAGAATCAAAGTTGAAAGATCATACTTAGAAGCACTAAAAGCAACTAACAAAGGCTCTTAATGTATAGTGGAGGTTCCCAAGAGATGAATCATAGCACTATTGAAGAGTTTCTTAGTTGAAGCACATACCTTTGAAAAATCTCTCTCTAAGTTTCTTAGTTCTCTCTGCTTTAGTCTTTACAAATAAGGGGTTATTTTGGATGTTACTTCTAAGTTAGAGTGATGGCCCTATAAACTCTCAATTAAATAATTTACTTCATTTTGTTGATAATAATGGTTGCCACCTTTGAAAATTTGTAGACAATAAATAGCATAAATTTTAAACTTTAATTCACAAAATTTAATTCTTTGTAACCCTTATTTATATCACTTTGTTGATTTGTATTATTTAACTAACTTATTAAAAATCATTTAAGATTATTTTATTGACTAGTAAAAAATCTCTTTATATTAAATGATTTTTGAATAAATTTATTTAAATCTTATTTTAAAATTAATTTCCCCCAACCTTTTATATTATTTATTTATTAAAAAATGTCACCATCATAATTTTTTTTCCCAAAATGACAATAAAAACAAATACTATAATAATGACATAAATAACCATTTTTATTAAAAAATTAATTAATAGAAATTGTGTCAATAATTTTTTAATGCCAACACTCCATTTATTATTATTTTCATTAAATATTTAAACGTTCATATCTAATGTTCAATTCAAAATTTGTCATAACAAATTATGATACCACATTTTTTCACTTAAAAGAAGTGACTACATATTATTAGCATCACACTATTTTCTTACACATTTTACAAAAAAAATGTCACCTAAGCATTATTGAAAGTTAATGTAGCCCCAAACTTTACAATCATTAATGCTTACTTTTGATACACCGACAACTTATGTAAATAATAATAAAGAAAGCAAAAGAAAAAAAAACTCATTGCGTCATCTTTAAAATATATTTAAATTAGATAATGATAAGACAATATTTTTGATGTTATACCCAAGTTTTGATATACTTAAAAGAAAGAATATCACATACTGTCCTTTTCCTTAGATAATAAATAAACAATATTCAAAAACAAATAAATATATCATAGTACAACATACTTATCATAGAAAAACAAAAAAAAAAGACTACATTCTCTTTTAATCACAACTATTCACATAATACCGAGCATCAAAAACTTTGTTTATTGCTCAATTATTATTTTTCATTGAATGAATGAATGAAATTTTTTAATAACGTCCATGAGGCCAAACAATCTATGGGACCCACGGATCGGCAGCAAAACGGAACACCACAACAACCCGAAACAGAAACCACAGCCTAGCAATTACTTGATCTCCCTTTTCTTCTGTATTTTGGATCTTCTGCTATATATTTTTATCAAGTAATCAGCACTTTTTAATGTTCTCTCTTCCTCAAATAAGCTGTATAAAATAGCGTGGCCAAAAGGCATATGGCACAATGGGCAGTATATATATTTATTTGTCGCTGCAAAGAATTTTTTTTAAATGCACTATAATGACATAATTCATCATATGTATCTATGTACTATTATGGTAATAATTGAAATCTTGTAGAAACTTTGCATTGTGGAGGTCAAGAGTTCAAAATTCTCAAAAATAAATTCAAGGGTTTTAGGAGGTTTTTGAATTCATTGGTGGTATTTTTAAAATTTGGGTGTCTTCCATTATGGTACTATTATGGTAATAATTGAAGTCTTGTAGAAACTTTGCATGGTGGAGGTCAAGAGTTCAAAATTCTCAAAAAAAAATTCAAGGGTCTAGGAGGTTTTTTTAATTCATTGGTGGTATTTTTAAAATTTGGGTGTCTTCCATATTATTTTTCAAAAGAAGAGGTGTTTATAGTTCGGAATTCTAATTTTAGAGCAATAATGTAGGCATAATTATTTGTAAAATCATTTTAAGGAGAAATTATTTGTATTTCTATTGAAAGGGTTCATGCTCAATAACATGTAACACCCTAACCAAAGTGTTATGTTTTGCACATTGGAAATGGGTAGTTTGAGTTTGGCAATGACATATAATGTTTTGAACATCAATATAGCAACACTCAAACTACAATTTAATTATGTTATCTCCACCAAAGTTATGTTTTGTAGCATTTTTTGTCGAAAAGGCAATCGTGATCAAGCTTACTAGGCAAGTTCCAGAACCCACCCCTTGAGTTTAATACCAGCTCTAGGATTGGGTTACCGATTAATGACAGTTTTGCATTTTGTAGTGCTTTGGTTATTCTATGTTGATGTCTAAATTTTGGTTTTGGTTCATTAAGTTTCTTGTTGTTAACCATGCTAGACATGTATCAGTGAGTGTTGTGTAGCATAAACATCTCATCTCTCAACTGATGGGAGAAAGAAATGTTTAATCAACCTTCATGTGATTGAACATGAAAGGTATTGTGAGCAATATTTGCGAATGGTTGATGTAGTTGGGCATCAAGGAAACAGCCATAAATGTCCATAGCTCATAGGAGGCAAAGACCAACACAGTTGGGCGTATCAGGGAGATGAGCCATTCAGGTACACAAATCATAGGAACCAAAGATTGATGCAGTTGGGCATTGAGTACATGTCCATACTACATTTACAACTATAGTGATCAAAAGTCAATGTTCCATTGTTTAAGTGAGAAACACTAATATCAGAATGGCCATGTCAACGAGTGTCAAAACACTTGTAGAGGAGACAATGATGAGGTGTTAACATGGTTCGATCAATACGAGACTATAGTAGGTCAATTGGCAGTTTACAATCGCTTGATGAATTATTATCTTCTTAGAATTGCTGTGGTCTTATGTGTTCATATTTCCAACATATGTAAATCAAGCATCTACAAAGTTATACTTCAGACAAAAAAATTGGTTGGAGGAATAAGGGAATACATATAGATAATTTCAATTCTAGATAAAGGAAGAACATAAAATACAATACCTATAAATTGCATAGGCACATTATGGAAATTTATCATTTATTGATTTGTCGAGTTCACTAGCAAAATGGAACTGTCATGTGTACTAAATAAAAGGTGAGACTGAAAGGAAGATTGGGGTATAAGAATTTCACCACAAAATAGATGCTGGTTTTCAAATTTTGAAATACTAGAGAAAAATGAAATGTTCTCTTATCTGCATGTTTCAGTGCTTATTGAGGTCTCAGTGCAACATACTTGAGCAAATTCTTTCTTGTAAATAGAATCAGAACTTCTAGTATCAATGAGAGCTAAAGTTCTCTTTTTATTGGTCAAATACAAAAGGCGTACCAGTTTAATTCCATGTGCCTGTCTAGAATGCCCAAGATTCTTCAAATACATTTCTGAGTTCTTCTCATTATCTTGCCCTCAACTTGTTAGAGAGAGTATGAGCAGAACCGTTCAAATTATTTGTTATGCAGAGAAGAATTGAGCCTCATAGCAGAAACAAATAAATACCAATACAAGCATTCTACTGAACAGTAAATGAGCTTTCGTTGGTCAATTAACAATCTAACTTGCAGCTACTCTGCACTTAGTGCTTGGTTGCTACCCATGATCATTAGAATGTACTTACTACTGGGCATACCAAACATCCATTATGATTGGAAAAGAAGGAATTGCTGTTCAAATTTTGAGAAGGCTGTTAATAGAACTGTTGCTGCTGCTGTCGCTGTTGTTGCAAAAGTACAGATGCTTGTATTGGCTGTTGTACAAGGATTGTTCCCTCACCTTGCTGTGACGTAAGACCATTTGCCTGGCATGTTTGTGACTTAGCATCAAAAATTCCTTGAAATCTACAAACTTTTCTATTGTTTCGTAAGAAAACGAAAAATTGAGTGTAAAAAAAGTCACAATAGTTTTCTTAATAAGTGGAAAAGGAGAAGTTTATATGCTTAAAATTAGTATGGTAGAAAAATTTAAAAAGGGGAATATTTTCTTGGATGTAAGATCATTTGCCCTATGAGAAGTATTTGCCAAATCATCATACTAAATTATCATATAAACACAAATAGAATCTCAATATTTATGATATCAACTTAATTTAAAATGCTATTTTAACTAAAAAGTTTAGTGAGAAAATAGAACAATATCTGTATTATATTGTGCACAATATTCTACACCTGTCACTGAAACCAAGGTAAAATATTGATAGAGAATCAAACACATTTATTATTACTAACTTTTGAGGAAATGATTTGGTGTTAATAAAACATCACATTAAGAAAAAAATGTGTTCTTGAGGGTTTAAATTTTTTTCGTTTGGAAGATGAACATTCTGAATTTTATTTTTTTGTATCCACTGGTAATAGGCTTCCTTCAACTTATGTCTAGGACTGAGGGGTATCTATCATAGTTACCAGGAGACTCATACCCTAACCCTTGGTACTCATTTTATGTACAAAAAATACCTCCCCATCTCAAAGACCTATATGGAGACATCTCCAGACATTAGGAGACTTCAAATGAAGTTTCTTTGCATCTCCTATAAGCATCTCTTGAAAATGAAGAAACTTCCAATAGAGCTTTATCAAATATATCACATAAATTAAATTGGATTTTCTAGAAGCGATGATATGTGGTTGAAAAAATTGAGTTTTTTTGGTGGTAGAAATTTCCTTATTAAATCCCAAAGAGGTAAGAATATAAAGTGAAACAATAATAAGGCTTAAGACATGTACATGCATTGAAGTTTTATCAATTGAAAATATAGTCATCTTCAAGGTTCCCCATTCTATGTTTTCAAAAATAATTGGATTCCCCTTCTAGTTTCTTTGTCATCTCTAGGTGATTATGGTTTTTAATATATTTTTTTCTATCATGATGATGATTATCAAATATCAATATGATTAATTTATTTCAATACTTTAAGTTTAAGATGCTAGTTTTATTTTTAATTTAAAGCAATTTAGTATTTAACATTCTTTGAAGATATCCATTGTTTGATATATATATATATATATATATATATATAGAGGCATCTCCAAGTACCCGTCTCTGACCTTTTTTGAAAATGGCATACCGATATCCATACCTGTCTCCTGGTAACTATGGTATCTATGCTGCCAAAGTCATCTAGGATTCAAACCTGACCTTATCTCTTATAACATAAAGCATTTGCACTCGGCAAGACTTGATCTATGGTGGGCTCTTTATGAGCCAAACATTCCCACTTGTAGGCCAACAACCACATATTTACAACACATTAGAGTAGGGAAAAAGGTTTGAGAGTAATGTTACCCAGAAATGTATCTTGTGAACCAATATGCTCCTCTCCCATCTCTACATCCCCCTTTTTTATTTAAAAGTGAACATCCCCTAAAAAGAAGGATATCCACGTGATGCCCTCCTTTCTTGCACCGAGGTCACCCTAATGTCCTCAAGATGGTTAAGGACTATTGTGATGTCCCCTTCAATCTTGGGGATATTTGGCATGCCCCTCAATATCTAGCTTATTGAGTTGCCCAAAAAAACCCCCCAACATTCTAATAAAAAAGGCTTATAAATCAAATAAACCCTAAAAGAAGGGCCCACTAGAATGCTACCCAAATGTCTTGAGAACCAACATATCTCTCCTATCTCCCAATCCCCCCTTTTTAATTAAAAGGGAACATCCCCTAAAAAGAATGCCTAGGCGATTCCTCCATTTTTCTTCATTGGGGTCACCTTGACGTCCTTGAGATGGTTAAGGACTATCACAATGTCCCCCACAATCTCAAGAATGTCTAGTATATCCCACAATATTCAACTTATTAAGTTGCCAAAAAAAACAAACAATTTACTTAAAAAAATATAATATCAAAAAACCCTAAAAGAGAGGTCCAAAATACCAATGCAAAAAATATTAAAATACTTTAAGAACCCTATGCACAAATATTTGTTCCAAAATTTATTAATAATTTTGGTTTGATATTTACAAGACTAAAAAAGGTTCATCCTTGGCACTTTTTCCGTTCATTTTGGACTCACTTTGACCTATCCTTAATGTAATAGTCTAGAGTACAAATAGCATATTTTTTTTGCAAAAAAATTGCATGTTACCTTATCCTTGAGTGAACCAAACTCTCCATTCCCCAAGGATCTAGATACAATCTTCACATTCCTTGTTTCTTGTCCTAGGTCAATCCTACAATTGTGGAGTAGACCCTTATCTGAACTACACATGCACTATTAACCCCTAAATTCCAATATCAAATCTTATATTAAAGAGAGGTCCAAAATACCGATGCAAAAAATATTAAAATACTTTTAGAACCCTATGCACAAATATTTGTTCCAAAATTTATTAATAATTTTGGTTTGATATTTACAAGACTGAAAAAGTTCGTCCTTGGCACTTTTCTCGTTCATTTTGGACTCACTTTGACCTATCCTTAGTGTAATAGTCTAGAGTACAAATAACATATTTTTTTGCAAAAAATTTGCATGTTACCTTATCCTTGAGTGAACCAAACTCTCCATTCCCCAAGGATCTAGATACAATCTTCACATTCCTTGTTTCTTGTCCTAGGTCAATCCTACAATTGTGGAGTAGACCCTTATCTGAAACTACACATGCACTATTTACCCTTAAATTCCAATATCAAATCTTATATTAAAGAGAGGTCCAAAATACTGATGCAAAAAATATTAAAATACTTTTAGAACCCTATGCACAAATAATTTTGGTTTGATATTTACAAGACTGAAAAAGTTCATCCTTGGCACTTTTCCCGTTCATTTTGGACTCACTTTGACCTATCCTTAGTGTAATAGTCTAGAGTACAAATAACATATTTTTTTGCAAACAAATTGCATGTTACCTTATCCTTGAGTGAACCAAACTCTCCATTCCCCAAGGATCTAGATACAATCTTCACATTCCTTATTTCTTGTCCTAGGTCAATCCTACAATTGTGGAGTCCCTTATCTGAAACTACACATGCACTATTAACCCCTAAATTCCAATATCAAATCTTATATAGGACCTAAGTTGACTTATCTCCAACTAGTTGTTATCAAGTATGTTTAGAGATGCAATGGGTGTTGTTAGAGGTATACAAGCTCATAGGATCGGGTGAAAGATCATTTGTGTGCCATTCTTGGCATGGGAATCAATGCTTGTCCAATGAAGAATGGTGTTTCTACATCACCACATTAAATAGTAGACTATGTCAAAACATGATGAATGTATTAGTTGTCCTTAGAACGGGGTGTCCTTTAACAAGAGGAAGGGGGTCATGGACTCTCCCTACTTCCCCATCCCATAATGTCGTCTCTAATGTTGTAGTAGAGAGCCACCCATTTTTTGGCAAGAATAAAATAGAACCCACTAATGTGAAGAGAATGAGGACGCCATTAGAGAGCCCATTTCAAAATGAAGCTACAGAGAATGTTGATCAAACTATTGCAAGATGCCTCTATGCAAATGGTCATTCCTTAAGGTTGTTCCATCAGCATATTGATGAAATAATTTTTTTTTAAAATGATGCTCCAAAAGGTACATGGGCCTACATTTTGATGAGTGCACAACTTTGTTGTCAAAGGAGGTGAAAAAAATATAAACACTACATTAGCTCCCATTAGAAATTTGTGGATACAAACAAGGATGTCCATTTATTCTAATCATTGAAAGGATGCTAGAAAACGTCTATTAACCAATGTGATTGTAGAGCACCCTAAAGAGGCAATGTTTTTGGAAGTTGGATTGTGCAAGGTAGGTGAAGGATGCACAATTTATTGCTAAGACCCTTATACAATGCATCTACGAAGTAGGTCCTTAAAATGTCATCCAAGTCATAATGGACAATACAAAAAATTCTTAGAGCAATTGGCATATTGATTGAAATAGTTTTCACATATAATTTGGACATCTTATTTTGTCCATTCGCTTAACCTCATGGTACAAAAGTTGGGTAGGAAAATAGATTGGATCAAACAAGTCTATGTTAAGGTTGAAGAGATCCAAATGTTTATCACATACCACAAGATGTTGCAAGTCATTTTTAGACGATTCTCACAATTGGAGCTACTGAAGGTAATTGAAACAATACAATTTTTGAGTTTTATGCTTCACTTTAGGGATTTTTATTTTATTTTTTATTTTTAAATTTAAGTATGTTTTCTTCTTCTTTTTATTTCAACTTTTCAAATTTCTTATTTTAAAATAGGTTGCTAAGGCCTAATTTGCATCAACACAATCCTCTTGGTGAGACTTGTGAAAATGCAGAAGATGCTTTCCAGCATGGTCATCAATCAAAGTTAGTCCAAGTGGGCATTCAAAAGATTTTTCTTAGATCCAGAAGTTGTGGAAAATGTTAGGAAAGAATTTTGGCATGTTCATCTCAAGATGAGATCATAGTATTTGTGCTTTGTAAGACCAATACAATGTAGATACTAGTACATGGTGGTACTTCCATGGGCAAGATTATTTGATCCTCCAGCCTCTTGCAATCAAGATTATATCACAAATATTTTTTATTTTCTAAAATTTGTATTGTACACTTTAGTACTTACCATCCTTTAACTTATTTTGCATTTTTTATTTTTAAGTTGTGATGGTTTTCTCTCCAATTTCAATAGGTTGCAAGTTCTTCAACTGAACAAAGTTGGAGTACATACTCCTTTATCCACTCAGTGAAGTGTAACCAGTTGGCTGCAAAAAAAGCAAAAGATTTGGTTTATGTCCATTCCAATTTACGTCTTCTATCATATAAGCAAGATCACTACAAGGAAGGGCCAACGAAGCATTGGGACGTAGCCCCTGAGTGTGCCAACTTGGATACATCTATTGTAGTGCTTGCTAGAGTCACTATACATGATGATTATCAGACTCTTACACATGATGCACCTAGTTCGAGCGGCAATGCATTTACTTGTGGTTCAAATGATGTTGAACCAAACGATGACCTTGATCTAGATCCTTTTGATGATTGATGAAGACTGAAGACAATTATACAATTTTTTTATTGTATTTATTTCAATTTTGTAATTGTAATGGTTTTCATTTGAATCATGACCCTAGACATATATGATATATGACATAATATTGAAAGTTTGAACTATAAACTGGGCATTTATCTTTATCACTACCATTGATCACTGATGGAGTATAATACTATCAAACGTATTTACAATTCTATATATTTTTTTATTTTTTTGCATATATATATAATCCGGGTTCGGGTTTGGGGGTTTCGTTCACGGGTTTGAGCAAAAAAAGTTTTGGGTTTGGGTTCGTTGATACAAAAAATATAAAAAATCAGAAATATGTACAAATTTGCAGCAATAATTAAGTTCAAAATACACCACCATATTAATAGTCAAATAACATAGCAAAATACACCACCAATATCATAGTCAAATATTAGTGAAACTTGAATGTCATGATATAGATTAAAGTTCAAAAATAATAATTTCAAGTGTCAACAATCAGCCATCATCGGTCATTGATCAAATATCATATGGGTCATCAAATATATCATCGCCATCCATATTAGATGATGTATCTAGTGGTAAATTAGAAGAACAACAAATAGTGCCATTGCCACTGGCACTACCACTACCACTACCACTCTCATGCTCACTAATTGGCTCATAGTCATTGTCTAAATCAAGTGCAACAAAGTGGTTGGTGTAAGCATCCAAGTCAGGATGCTCTAGCTCAATATCCCACTTCCTTGTGTCCCCTTCTTTGTATGCACTTTCCTTGTGTGTAAGGAGCCGCAAGTTTGAATGCACATACACCAAGTCCTCTTCTTTTTTTGAATGTAGTCTATTGCGCTTTATTGAGTGGATGAAGGAGTATGTGCTCCAATTCCTCTGGTACGTAGACCAAATCTAATAGTTAAGAGTTACAAAATTTAACTAATTAAATTTAAAAAATACAAATATAAATAAAATTATAAAACTTAAGAGAAAAGATTTTGACTATAAAACTTACTTGGGATAAAATTTAGATTGCAAGAGGTTGTAGGTACGCATATGCTTGGCCATGGAAGTACCACCAACTATAAGCATCACCCATGTCCTTATCTCAAAGAGCATCAATACCACAATCACAGGAACATGCAAAACCCATGAACTCAACCCTCATTGCATCATGTTGATCACGATCAATGAAGAGTTTGCAAAGTGTTGCCTTGTATTTTTGAGCCACTTCAACATCTCTATATGGAGCAACTTTTGTTGTCACAAAAAGGAGCTGAACACTATATTATTTGGGACTCAATGCAAAAGCAAGAAGATGCAGCAAAGTGGTCATTTTGTTTCATCTCTCTAAAATGATTTTGTGTAGTTCTTTGAATAACTTTTCTTCGGGATCTTGCTCTTTTTCATTGATGATGGCTTTCATCTTTTCAATCATTGAGTCAATGCCATCATATGCTTCACCCAAACAAGGTCAATCCATGTCAATATAACAGATCATGTGCAATATGGGCTCAATGAAACTAAGGAGATACTCAATAGTCAACACAAGTCCACCAAATGTCATCTAGGACCATTTGTTTAACCTTTGTTGCCCTTGTAGTGCAAGATTGCCTCCATATGGACCAATTAGGGCTGATGACCATGTTAGAGTGCCTCATGAACCTTCACAAGAAATCTAAACACAACTGTGTTGGAGGAAAAATGGGTCTTAGCAACCTATTTGAAAATCAAAATAAAATAAAATTTAAATTTACAAAAATTTTAATTTAAAATTAGAATAAAATTAAACCTATTACTAAAGCGAAACATGTTAATTATCTAACTTACCTTCAACATCTCCAATTTCGAGAATGTTCTAAATATGCCTTGTGACATATGGTGGTTGGTGATGAACATTTGGATGTCTTCGGCCTCAACATACACCTGTTTGATCCAATCAATTTTGTTGCTAATTTTTTGTAGCATTAGGTTGAGGGAGGGGACAACACAAGGTGTCCAAAAAATATGTTAATACCGCTCCTCAACCAATAACCCAACAGCCCTACAAATTTTTGAATTGTCTGTTATAACTTGCACAAGATTCCGAGGGCCCACTTCATCAATAGCTTGACAAAGAATGTTAGCAATAAATGCACCATCCTTCACCTCTCCTTCACAATCCATTGCTCTCAAAAACATTGCTTGTTTAGGGGACATTGCAATTACATTGATCAATGTGCGATTTTTTGCATCTTTCCATCCATTAGAAACGATGGTCACCCCTATTTCAATCCATGAATCCCTTATGGACTTCAAGGAGTCCACTACAAATTTCACCACTTTATCTAATAAGGTGCTACACACCTTCTCAAAACCTAGGCCCTTATACCCTTTTGGAGGCTCATTAATAGATTTCATCATTTTTTGCCAATATGGTGAGCGAACAATATTGAATGCCAATCCATTCGCATAGACACATCTCGCCATGTCTTGATTGGCAATCTCTCTCTAGCCTCATTCTGAAATGCCATTTCCATCAATCCCTTTGATCTCTTATGTGTAGAGGCCACAAGTTGCTCTTTAGGTATGGACATAAATGGATGGCTCTCTGTAGGTTGAAAATGAGAAGGCGGTGTAGGGGGCTTCATCCCTCGAGATCCTTTCTTTAACAAAGGGTTATTGGATCTACAACCTCCTGCTTGGTTTTCTTTTTCTTGCTCTTCAATAAGTGCCAATACTTGCATTTCTGGAATACCTTTACCATCTTCACCTAGACAAAATTTGATGCCTTGTCTAGGGATCTTGCACAAATGGCCTTTCACTTGACTGTATGAGCTCAAATATCTAACTTTACAATGACCACAAATCCAAACATAACCTCCACCACTTGGAAGTTTTGTACCATTTCAACATATTTCCGAAGGGGAGAGTTTGGGTTTGTTTTAAAACGAGATTGACTCATGGAGCTAGAAATGATTGCCATTGTTATACCTAAGGCAACAAGTTCAATAAATAACACATTCAATTTATTAGTGAACTTAATTCATTTTAAAAAAACTAAGCGTGTGTTATAGATACCCAGAAGAATGAAAACAAATGAAAAACTTCAAAACAAAACAAGAGAATTCATTTCTAAAAAACATTGTAGAAAAAAAAACCAAAAACTTCAAAAAACCTACCTCCTTTGAAGAAATCTTCCTCTACAATCTTCTTGGCAACAAACGAACACTTGCAAATGCTTAGGAATAGCACAACAACCAACTTCAAGCATCCAATGATCAATCTTCAACTCTATCCGTGCAATGCCAAGCAAGAAAATAAGTTCAGCAATGGAGGGAATTTTTTTTGTATTTCATTCACAAAATGATAAATGAGTTTGTTTTTTCATATTGTGTTATTTATTGCTCATAAATAAGGGTTAGGGGGCTTTATTTAATAATTTTATGTCAAAAAAAGTTTTTTCTTTAAGTAAAAACAAATTGAGATTCTGTGCATGGACACGTGACAGCCCGAAATTCACTTCGGGTCCCCCCCCCTCGGGTTCAACTAGGCCAGACCCACAAGTTGTGGGACAGACCCTGTTCGGACCCACAGGGGACCGGACCTAGACCACAGACCATGACCCAAGGGCCCCTAAGGGCGGACCAGTAACTTAGTGTGTGTGTGTGTGTATATATATATATAATCGACATATATATATATATATATCTCGTACTAGGACCGCCATACGAGTACCGTATCCCATACCAAAACCAACAACTTAGTTAATAATTGTAAATAAACACTCTAAAATTCAATATATAATTAAATAAAAACCACTGTAAATAATTAACATTTAATGCCATTAAATAAATGTAACAGTCAATATGAATGTCAAGGACACTTAAAGGCATTAAAAATTAAATCATGTGTTGCTTTTATTAATATGAAGCCAATGATTATTGGCTTTTTCCAAAAACATGCAGCAAGTACTACTCCAAGATTTACAATAACAATAGAAGCCATTAGATAAAAAATCCCCAACAACTATACAAATTCCCAAAATATTAAAAGCAAAGAGCACCATACAAAATTAAAACAGCTGCAACACCTACTATAATTTATTACTAGCATCACCATAATTTCTACACACATACTTATTGACCATTATTGGATAGAGAGGTGCCACTGCCATTCTGATTCCACACACTACATTAGAATTTCATTGGTGTCAAGCATCACTCTGCAAAGTAACTTACCCACTCTGGCCTCACCAACAATGAATCTTGCCACTTTTGCGTCGTTGTTATTTACCAAATACAACATTCTTTCTATAGGCATTCTCACTTATTCATCCTCCAACCACTCGACAAGATAAATCAGTTAATCGTTGTACTTGACACTGTCAAGCCTAAATCGGCCTAAGGAGAAGTTTGTAGTTGAACCATTGGGATACATACCGGCATAGTAAGAAAACCTGCGAGTTTGTTTTTTTAAATGAGTTTTTGAGGAAAGAACTCACCTGGAAGAACTCGCTATTTTTTACAAAAAACTCGCCTAGTTTTTGGTGTTCTTAGGAAAAACTCGGCGAGTTTTTAAAAAGAACTCGCACGATCAGAGCCTTAAGCCCGTTGACGGCAATAACGGCATTTCTTTTTGTTTTTTCATCTATTTTGAACTCTTGGCTGCGCAAAAACCCACTCCAAACACTTTTGCACCATTTTTCAGTGATTTTGCATCGAGGAGATGAGATTTGAAGGATATTTTCATCGGATTTTGAAGGCAAATTGGTTTTCCATGTAGGTTTTCTGATTTTTGTTCTTTCCTTTTTTTTTCTCTTCATTTTTGTTGATTGTGTGTTTAAAAAACATCATGAATGACCTATAAAAAAAAATTTAATACATTTATATTGTTGAAAAGAAGATTTAGATTCATCAAAACAAGAATTTTAGACACATTTTCTTATTTTTTACATATTTTGTTGATTTTTTCATTTTTTTTATTTTGATTCCTCTTTTTTGTTGAAAACATGTTTAAAATCATATATTAGCTTAATTTTTTAGTAAATTAAAGTAATTTTCTGATTTTTACATTTTTTTCACATTTTTTTTGAAAACCTAGTTTATTATTTTCTTTTTTTAATCCCTTTTTTTTAATGAAAATGTTTAGAATCTAAGATTAGTTTAGATTTTTACTAATTTAAAGTAATCTATTTTGATTTAATCTAATTTAGCTTGTTTTTAATTTTTCTATCAAAAAACTAACAAGTTAAGCTTTCACTTTGTCATTGTGTGTGTAGGTTAATTGATAATGGCTTCCAAACTCACTTCTACCTTAGGCTCAACCCCAGTTGTGCTTGGGGGATTTCTAGGCACTTGTCCAACAGGAGCTAGAGATCCTGCTTGGAAATATGCATATGAAGGACCTGAACCTGGATCAGTCTTATTGCATTAGATGTAATAATGTATACCGTGGAGGCATCAATCGCCTCAAATACCACCTTGCAAGCATCCCTCAACATGATGCTAAGGCTTGCATAAACACCAATGAGGAAATAAAAAGACAAATGAATGCAATACTTGCAGCTGTAGAACAAAAAAAGGTGCTTAGAGCGAAGACAAGCGGCAATGCAAGCTGCCATAGCTTCTTCTCAAGCTACTCCAATCAACCTTGAGTCAGATGATGATGTAGTAGGCATAGTGGGCTCTCTTTGTGGTCCACGTGTGCGAAGGCAGCCGCCACAACCCACCACCACCTTGTTCCCCTCATCTACTTCTAGTAGGGCACCAAGATCAGCACCTACGGGTCCACGCATGCATGATTTTTTTGTGCCTAGAAACACACCTGGTGCACAACCTTCCTTAGAGGCAGCTGAGTGAAATAGGGAGGTGCATGAGCAGGCAGACATTGCTTGTGCCGATTTTTGTTACTTCAACATCCCTTTCAATATGGCAAGCTCACCTTATTGGCACAATTTGGTGACCGCATTGACAATTGCAAGGAAAGGCTACAAGGCGCCTTCTCGCAAAGATTTGAGTGGGAGGTTAGTTTATGTTCTTTAATTTATGTTTCTTAAGTTTAATTTATGATTAATTTAAGCTATTTTTTTGTTTACAAATTAAAATTGTGTACTTAATTTTCACTTTGTACTTGTAGGTTGCTTACTAGTGTAACTGAAAGGGCAAGGGCAACGATAGAAGAACAAAAAGAAGAATGGCAAAAATATGGCTGCACTATTCTTTTTGATGGGTGGACGGATGGAAAAATCCGTACCATCATTAATTTTTTGGTTTCTTCCAAAAATGAGGTGGTGTTCTTCAAAATCATGGATGCCTCCGACATAGGAAAAAATGCAAAAAATTTGGCTAAAATGTTGGAGCAAGTGTGCATGGAGATTGGGCTTGAAAATGTGGTGCAAATCATAACTGACAATGCAACAGCATATGTGGCAGTAGGAAGAATTCTCCAAGATAAACACCACAATCTTTTGGACACCATGTGTTGCCCATGTCCTTGACCTTCTTTTGGACATAGGCAAATTAGATTGGGTCACACCAATTGTAGATGATGGAAGGAGGATCACTAAATTTATCTACAAACACCCTCGGGTTCTTCACTTGATGAGGGAGCACACCCAAGGGAAGAATTGATGAGATCCAGGGTGACAAGGTTTGCAACGGTATTCTTAACGTTGCAAAGCATTCTTGGTGTGTTGACGGCTTTGAAACAAATGTTTGTGAGCCAAGCATGGCTAGACTCAACTTATTTGAAGAAGCCGGAAGGAGATAGAATTTCAAGCATTGTCTTCAACCCCCTCTTTGCACAAAGAGCAACAGAGATTGTGAAGGTAACTTCAAAACTTTGAATCTAAATTCAAATTGAATATTTTTCTTAATGTCTTTCATTATAATTTTGTAAATTGTAACTCTTAACCTTTTTTGCATTTTGAAATTTATATTGTAGGTGTCGGAGCCCTTGGTTAAAGTGCTCTGCTTGGTGGATGGGGATCAAACCTGGGGATCAAACCCCAATGGGGTATCTTTATGAGGCCATGGATAGGGCCAAGGAGGCTATTAGAAATTATTATAAGGGGGACCGCCTCAAGTTTGATCCCATTTGGGAGATTATTGATAGGAGGTGGAACAATCAACTCCACCAACCCATCCATACAGCAAGATACTTCTTGAACCCCTGTTTCTTCCATTTAGGCACCTATGCAGATCCTACTGGAGAGGTTATGGAGGGCCACACTACTTGCATTTAGCGGATGACATCCACGCTTGAGGAGGCAAACCACATTGTTAATGAATTGCAAAGTTATAGGGAAAAAAGGAATGCACTCTTCTCTTCAAACCTGGCAAAGAGAGCAATAACTAATCAGCCACTAGGTATAAAATTTGAAATTTACAAGTTACAAGTTACAAAAATTGATAATTACAAGTTACAAGTTACAAGTTCCTTTTTTCTTTTTTTCTTTTTCTTTTTGTAGATGTTTGGTGGACAAATTGGGGTGGGAAAACCCCAAATCTTCAAAAATTTGCCCTCTGTGTCTTGTTCCAGCCTTGTAGTTCGTCCAATTGTGAGCGCAATTGGAGCTTGTTTGAGGCCATCCACACAAAGAAGAGGAACAAACTACCTCAAAAACGCCTCAATGACCTTATCTATGTTTAATATGATCTTCAATTGCGCACAAGAAAGATCGAGGAAATATCAAATGATCCAATTGATTTGGATGAGATAGATCTATACATTGATTGCACAGGGCAAGGGGAGCAGCCTCCATTGTTTTCCGAGGATGACATTTATGATTGAGAGCGACAGGCAATGGAGGAGGGTGGATTTGCATTCTCATTGGATGACCTTGAGGATGACCCTAAGGAGGAGTCATTGCCAGTGCCACCAGCAACAACTGCAAGAGGATCTACATCCAAGATGGAGGTTGAGGAGCCACAAGCACAGTAGGAGCAGAGTCCTATGACTACACCCTCTCTTGATCCCTTACTAAGATCTAGACATGGGAAGAGGAAGATGTGAATTTGTAAAAACTGAAATATATTAATGTTTATGTAGTATTTACTCCCAGTTTTACAAAAACAATTTGCTATTTTCATTTTGTTTCAAACTATCATATCAGCGCATTGAGCATTCCACATGAGGATGCCATTTTGTATCCAATTTTCTTTCAAATCAATCAAATACAACTTGTTTCTTCTATGTACTCATTTTTTGACTCATTGGATGCATCTTATCTTTGAATTTTGCAAAAAAAAATGCATTTTTAGTGATGTTTAAGCAATTTTTTAAGTTGCCGAGTTTTTGCTGAGTTTTTTCCAAACCAAGTTTTTCAGGCTTGTCAAGTACTTGCAAATGGCGAGTGTTCCAACTATGCATACTAGAATTTGAGCTTAGTGTCTGACGATGCAGCAGGGCTTTTGTAGGCACATTGAAGCTCTGCCAAATGGGTGCAGCCAATTGACTAAGATACAAAATGTTGCTACTGTCCACTTTTGTGGCCACAGATACACTTCCATTTTCATTTTCAGACGGCCTACAACCCATTGTTGTCCTAGTTGGGAATCCAACAGCTGAAACCCCACTGTGGAAAGCTGCAGGGTAGACACCCCTTCAACCCATAGCTCTCTATTGTCCATCCAATGATGGCTTTCCTAACACATTTTTCTCAGCACCTGATTTGTAACAGTGTTGCTTGGTGAAAAATGGAACAATTTACAAAAAAAAAAAAAAACTTGGTGGGCTTTGCAGAGCTCAAGATGAACCTGCTGTGAATCTTACGCTGTTTTTTTCATTTTTCTTTAAAGGTTAAAATAAAAGCAGCACTCAATTCACTATAGGGTCACCTTGAGCTCTGCAAAGTCCACCAAGGTTCACCCAAGCACACTGCAGAGCATACCCAGATGAACCTAGATGGACTCTACAAAGCCTTGTTAGCACCCACGATAAACGGCGCCACATACCGAGACCACACTCAAACAAGACCTCGATCCGAGAGCTAGTCAAATGGGTAACTTAAAAAAATATGAATTGATGTGAAGCATCACTACCAAATCCGATCTGATTTGGTTCAAATCTGGTTCCATCAAGATTTTTTGATCCAGCCAGACTTGTTTAATTCAGTCCAGAATTTTCAGCTGCTATAGAAATTTTGATCTTTTTGTTTTTGTTTCTTGAATATTCCAGATTGATGAATTTGTTAACCTCTATAAAGACTTAAATGTTGCAAACCTGTTAACTATGGTCTCAAGATGATGATGAGTTGAGTTCACAAAAAAGAGGTCTGACTGGCATGGTCAAGCCTCCATGTGTTCTGTTTCTATGAGTATTTGATGTAATGATTGAGGAGTTGTGTATTGGGAAGCAAGAGTGTGATGGATGTTGTCTCTACTGTAAAGAGGAAGGAGGATTTAAAGTTCTGATAGAAGAGGGTTTAATTATTTTTCTGTTAAAATTTGAAGATTCATAATGGTGCCCTGGTGAATTGTTGTTTTTCATATAAGAATGAGCACATGATGATATTCTTTTAAATCTGTCATGGCTTCTGTGAGCATTTTCTATCAATGACTGAATTTGTCACTCATGTTTTTGCAGGTCTAGGGCCCCTACCCTTAGGTATCTTTAGCAAAAATGATTTACATCCAAAAAGAAATTAAAATATATAATGTTATCAGGTTTTCATAATTTTCAAGCATCTACAAATGCTCCGCAAAAGGCAAGAAATATAGATAATATTTAAAGAAACAAAAAACTTTGATCAGAGAGAATTTCAAGGATGAAAAATTGAACCTTATCAACAGCCTCATTCCCATGAGACCCATTCAATTCCATCAAGAGAGTTCTAAGTATTTCAATAATCAAAACTAACACTCTTGTGGACTTCAAGTCATGAGTTTTTCAGTCTCAATTAAATTCAAGTGTTAACTTGAAAAGACATTTGACACTTATTAAGATGAACTTTGTAAGGATCGATCTTTAATGCATCATCGTTTATTAATTTATCAAGATCTTATCACCTATCTTCAATATGTGCTTTCAGGTTGATGTCATTCCAACACAAGAGGGAAAGTAATGTTCTAACTCATAATCACCAGTTATAAATTGTTGCAATTTACGGACATCCACTTACCAATATGACCCTTTCATACTCCTTACTTTCAATATATAAATATATTTTCTGACACACACCCGGTGTGCATCATTTATAGACTATAAATGATTTTTTTCAATCAGCAGCTACACATAGCCAAACTGCAAGATCAAAATATGACATCTCAAGGTCTGGATATATGGAAAGGACATAACAACAGCTCTGGTGATTGCAGTATTAGGAGAGTACTGTAATAGTGTGAAGATTCAAAACTCTCTGTAGATCGATAGTATTAAGTTGGCATTATCCCATCAGCTGCACAAAATAGCTTATATAGGCAGCAATACTGATCAGGGGCATGATTTCATCTAAAACATCATTTCAACCAACACTCTGCAATACATGCAGGATTGAGGCTTTTGTTGTCACTAACTGGCTTATTAATATAATATCTTGAAATTTTATTAGAAAATAAGAATGTCTAAGCCATGGAAACACTTTATCTAAAGCATGCATGTCTAAGCTATGGAAACATCCCCAAAAACACGATATTGTAGTCATCTCAATAGCTAGAAATATCCAAATCACCGTGTAAAAAGAGAAAGGACCTATCACAAAATCTATCTCTAAAATTATAAAACGTTAAAACCATCTATCAAATATAACCATAAGGTACACAATACCAAATTAGAAAATTAGCTTTCGGGCATAGTATTTATTTGACATCCAAAAGCTACTTATACTTTCACCATTTTCTAGAGCTATAAATCCTACTTTAGATTTTTTTAATACTACACAATGCCTAAAATGCCATCTCCCAAACAACTATATTCTTACATCTAAGCATAAAGATTCAATAGAGAAAAGCTAATTTGAAATCGACCAACACTAACCATGATCAGTAATCTCAATTCTTCATTGGTTGCTTACTTATCAGTTATCACAACTTATAAAATCCATTCTAATTGCTATTGATCCTGCCTACAACAAAACGAATCAAATATACACCTCCCAAAAAATGAAAATCATTGCAGCCATAAATCTTTTTTTTCTCCTGTCGAAATTGATCATTTACTACTTTATATATTCCATCTTGAATATTGCACATCTAGCCTTTCCATCTCACCTCTCATGCAGGATTCCCTAGTTTTGTTGCTATTGCCAAACCTTTTGTGAACCTCCACACTTCTATTTTATTACGCTTACTGCAAACAACATATAGAGAGAATACTTCAAACTTGTCTTCTAGAAGCAAATATCACTTTTTAAAATTTTATGCTATAGAACAATAGTGTGGAGTACTATCAATAGCATGATAGTGTGTTCCTACAACAGCATGTACAGAGAAAATAATAAAGGTGTTTTATGTCAAATAGATTTCTCCATGTTATTAGGCACTCATATATGTGCATTATTTTTCATCAATGTCAATTCCATTCTGCACATTGTAAAGAGAGAAAATTTGTGACATGCAACACATAAACTATATATCTTAAAAATTAATTAACTGAACACAGAAGAAAATAAAATTTTCAATGCAACATGTTATATAGAATGTCATAGACTGACATAACAAGTCAAACTTTCTTTGACACCCAAAAGTAAATCAGGAGTGACACCACAAATTTTAATCCTGACCAGGATAAGATCAATGACCTGTGAAAGAGACAACATAGACAGCAAGTCAATTGTTTGTGCCTGGATTCTGTGGACAGCACGTCTAGAATGGGCATGTGGCTAAAATAATCAGGAGCTTGCAGAAACTGAGCACCCTGCAGTGCCCAATAAAAAGCTTACTAAGCTTGACTGACTGTGTAGAATAATCTACTCTTTCCATATTTCTTTGTTCTGTATGCATCTCAATGACCTGTGTTACCTGCAGCTTAAATATGCCCTACTCTATTTGTGATTACTAATTTACAGTACCATCCATAATGGCTTATTAGTCCATCTTCCAGTGCCACTAAATCCTCTTCCGTCATTGTCAATTGGTATTTATCTCCTTAACATATCAGACTTCAATTCATCGGGAGCTCTTCAAGGGACTCAACTACTCAAGTGATTCCATCACAAAGACAGAAATTGAGACAATGTTACCATCAACTATGTATATACCTCTTAAACTGCATGTCTCACAAACCCAATAATGATGCAAATGCAAGATTGAGACGAATAAATGTAGGGTTGCTAGTGCGAATGGGATTATTCCCAAACCAGTTTCCCTTTTGGGTTCTATTCACACCTAGTTGATTAAGTTTACTTAGGGCATTTGCACTTTTCTAGTTTGGTGGAGATGTGCACACATGTGACTCCATCTCCTATCATCCCAAATTAGTTGAACATTTCCTTTCTCTCAGTGGTGTATCCTATATGTACCACCTCTTGCTCTCATATGAGCACTTCACACTCTCTCTTGTTGGCACATTGCAACCTTTACAATATAGATTATTTGTTGGAAATATTGCAATTGATGTCAAAGGCGTATGGACAAGATTGTTAGAATTATTATCATTGATGTCGAAGGAAGACTTCCGTGATGAAAAGTTCGTTGATTGAAGACAAGGAATAACAAGAGTTTGATTTAGTTTATTTATGGCCAACCTCCATCTACTTAGGCAGTGCTAGATTTAAAATGTAGAAATTAAATATTAATTAAAGGGGTCAACCCCTTAACAAAGTGCTATCTCCCATGAATGGCTGACCTCGCATTAAATTAATCAAAGGTTGCTGACCCACTTTGAAACGTGAATTTAAATATTTCAAATAATTATTTTATGTAAAACCTTGGCTGACCTACTTTTGATAACGTGCATGATTTGGATATAGATACAACTTATTTTGGAGGTTAGAAAAAAAAGTTCTTCAATGCAAAATCATTCATTTTAAGAACATAAATTAGGAGAAGAGAAAATTTAAGAAGAGGAGCAGATTTATAGCAGACTGTTGGAAATATTGTCATTGATGTCAAGGTAAAGTAAGAAGATTGGCATGACTGAAGATAACAGATTTGAAAGCCATTTATTTTGATCACACACATAAATTCTATGACTACAAAGCACAGCAATGATTAAAGTCTACATTGCAATAATACTCGATTTTCAAGCAGATTACAGTAGTGTCATGAGAAGATTAAAGTACAGATCAGATATGAGAAGAAAGATATAAGTATGTATTCTGATCAGATTCATTGAGTCCTAAATTCTGGAAAGGCTTGATTCTGTGTATTAAAAAGGCAACAAAACCAGATTACATATTAAAAAGACTAGAATCTAAAAGAAGTGAAATCAAATTTCAGATTGAAGGACGACATTATTACACGGGCTGCAAGACATCTTCATCACCACGTAGATCCGATAGTAGAAAACTCTGATTCAAGCACTCAAGAAGACCCATTTATGGAGTAAATGGAATGTATATAGAGAACAGATATAAAAGAGAATATGTGCACATTTAGAAAGAACGAAGAAATAACATCGCTTCTGAAAATGAAAAACTCATCAAATATGGCATTCCCATGGATATTTGGTTCCATGTGGATAATCTATCTTCAGCACACGTATATGTGAGAATGCACAGAACCACGTCTGGAAGAACCGTCTGAGTTGAGAAACATTTGAACAAAACAAAAGTATGCGATTTCATTTACCAAATCAATTAAACTATAAAAAGCAAGCAAAGACAAAAGAGTATGTATAAGACAAAGTTTATAAAAGACAAAAGACAAAAGGTGAATAAATTAAATATTGAATAAGACAAAATATCCCTCATATAAGACAAAATTTGTCTTATCTAATACAAGGAAAAGGCGCGATTAGTTTCATGAAGACAATGGTTTGAAATTTAAATACTAGCCGACCTTCATAGAAGCACTTCACACAGAAAGACAAAAAATATTGTGAAAAGGTACCACAAAATGACAAAATGAAAAGGTACAACAAAAAGACAAATATTTGAGAAGGTATGGTAAAAGGAAGCGATTCTTACAAGGCAGCGATTAAATATTGAAAAAGCATGCTATTTCCTTCTGAAAGGACAGCGATCTGTTTCAAGAGTTGTATCCATTGAGAAAGGTGGTAAACATTATGAAAGGGTATATCTCTTACCCTCTTTGAAGACATATAAGAGGTAAAAGATTTGGATGTTTTAGTGCAAGTAATTCATTGAATATTATTCTTGATTGAGAGAAGTAAAAACGAGTTGGAGCAGATAACATGAAGAATATTTCAGACTTATATTAAAGAAATTCAGAGATATCTTATGAAGACAACTTAGAGCATATACATGGCAGATTTGAGCAGACTTTTATGACAGATTTGAAAAGAAGTATATGCAGATATAGAGATGATGATTGTGCAGTCATAGAGGAAGAATTTAACGTAAACTTAGAGAAAACCTTTGAAGTGGAATATGAGCAGACTTATAATAGTTTATGAGCACATTCATTGAAGATTGTATTTGCAGATCTTATAGAGCGATTATATGCAATATCATAACAGATTTATTAGAAGCCTTGTAGCAGACTTGAGAGAAGAAATTTTTTGCATATGAAGAATATATAGAAGACAGATCCTTCTAGCAGATTTTTGAAGAAGACTGACAGATTTGGAGAAAATATTCTGAGGTAATTATATCAGATCCAAGAGGAGAATTAGTGCAGACTGGGTACGAGTTTGAGAGACATATTTGAGCAGAATTGTCCATCACCCATCGAAGAAGCAACATTGAAGGTGGAACTTGTTCTTGAAGTTATTATCTTTGGCTAAGTTGGTGCTTGGTAGTGGGGGTTGGTACCTCCAGTAGGTTGGTGACTACAAACTGTGGGGGTTGGTGCCTACAAATTGTGGGGGTCGGTGCCTCCAGTAGGTTGGTGCCTACAAATTAAGGAGATTGGTGTCTCCTGTAGGTTGGTTCTTACAAAGTTTGTAAAAGAAGAGTTTATATAAGCAATATTTTGCTGTGGTTTTCTGATGTAAGGGTTTCCACGTAAATATCATGTGTCATTGTGTTCTTCTCATGTGCATATTTATTGATGTCGAGTGAATGGTGTTATTGTGATTGGTAAAGTTTTAGATTGTGATTGGTGTGTGGTGTTTTAAATATTGTGTGTTATTGTGTTCTTCATGTGCATAATTATTGGAGTGCGAGAAGCTGGAGCTTGAAGCTGTTTCTTTAAGGAAGGAGTTGGAAAAATCGAACCAAAGCATGAAGTATGAAAAGAGCACCAAAATTCTAGAGGATATTATAAACTCCCGAAGATCACCTTTAATCAAAACGGGTCTTGCTTTTGAGGAAAAACCAAAGACAATCAAAGAAGGATCATGCTCCAAGGCCATAGAGTTACCAAAGAAGACAAATGAAAACAAGTCCAAAAGTTATGCAAATAAGCTCAAAGGTTCCATCAATGATGATAGTTCAAAGAAGAGAGAGTAATTCTACTCAGAAAATCAGCATTCCTTGCAACAACAACAATGAAGGATTCAAGAGACCATTCCCTTCACAAGCGCCAATGACTAGGTTCAATCACTCTTTCTATGGGTATTGTTATTCATGCAATCATTTTGATCATAAAGCAGTGAATTGTAGAATACGTACAAGGAATGGTTTTGGGTTCTCATGTAGGGACTACAACCCATGTGTTACTTTAGTAGAAGTGGCTTTGTGAAACCACCTAGACTGAACAAAAAAGGATACTATAGTCAAACAAAAGGAAGAATCTACAAAATTTTGGAAGAGTAAACAAGAGAAAGAGAAATAAAATCCATGTTTGTGCTCCATGCACAACAAGCATCACTAAGTTTGTAAGAAGCATGATTTCAGGGGGGGCTTACAATTGCATCATCTTTCGGCCCCATAAAGAAGAGAGGTTATTTTTACCATAGTTGTCAAAGGAGGAAAGTTGGCTTTGTGAAACCACCTAGACTGAACAAAAAGGACACTATAGTCAAACAAAAGGAAGAATCTACAAAAATTTGGAAGACTAAACAAGAGAAAGAGAAAGAAAATCCATGTTTGTGCTCCATGCACAAGAAGCATCACTGAGTTTGTAAGAAGCATGAATTCAAGGGGAGCTTACAATTGCATCATCTTTCGGCCCCATAAAGAAGAAAGGTTATTTTTGCCATGGTTGTCAAAGGAGGAAAGTTGCACAAAGGGGGAGAGTTACAATGAGTTATAGGAAAGGAAGAATGATGCCACTAATGTCAAAAGGAAATGCTACAGTAAGAGAGAGTCACAGTCAAGGGGACCATCACAAAAAAAGGAGTATTTCATTGTGACAGAGCAAAGTATGTTACATTCCTTTGCCATTGTTGTTCAAGGGGGAAAGATAGAGCAAGGGGGAGCAGTGCAAAAGGAGAGGATTATGTTTATGTTGCCATCAATGACAAAAGGGAGATCGTTGGAAATATTGTCATTGATGTCAAAGGCGTAGGCACAAGATTGTTAAAATTATTATCATTGATGTCAAAGGAAGACTTTCGTGATGAAAAATTGGTTGATTGATGACAAGGAATAATAAGAGTTTGATTTAACTTATTTATGGCCAACCTCCATCTACTTATGGCAGCACTAAATTTAAAAGGTAGAAATAAATATTAATTAAAGGGGCTGACCCCTTAAGGAAGCGATATCACCCATGAATGGCCGACCTCACATTAAATTAATCAAAGGTGGCCGACCTACTTTGAAAGGTGAATTTAAATATTTAAAATAATTTTTTATGTTAAATCTTGGCCGGCCTACTTTTGATAAAGCGCATGATTTGGATATAAATACAAGTTATTTTGGAGGTTATAAAAAAAAGTTATTTAATGCAAACTCATTCCTTTTAAGGGCAGAAATTAGTAGAAGAGGAGAAAATTTAAGAAGAGAAGCATATTTATAGAAGACTTTCAAAAAGATTTATGGCAGATTTATAGCAGAATTTCAAGGAGATTTATGGAAGATTTATAGCAGACTTTTGGAGGTGACTTTGTAATGTCCCTTGCCTAGTTTGGTCTAGAATTCATTTGTTGATTAGGTTTAGGGTTTCTTCCTTCCAAATGAATGTTCTTTTTAATGAAGTAATCTTGGTTTAAAATCTGCATTCACCATATTAACAACATTTCCACATACACATATATCCATTAGCATTAATATCTAGATATCTAAAATATAAGCGTAATCATAAATGCAATTTTAAAAAGCAAGAGGAGTGCCTTGTATGGATCTTGCCCTGAAGCCTTTGTGTTGGGCACGGGAGGTTGCCTCTCACAATCCTCCTTTCCCAACAGCTTAGTCCCTGCATATCCCCATACAAGACAGTACCTCAAAGACACTTGCCCTATTAGGACAAGGTGAAGTCCTACGATCCAAGGGCCTACGACCTACCACCCCTATAATAGTGTAGTTTCCTATGGTAGGACCCCCACCTCTCTATGTCTAACCCGTTCCTTGGCCTACGAACATGAGAGGGGGGTTTTTAGGCTATCCACTTGGACTCTACTTCACCTGCCTAAGAGGGTACCAATCACGGAGAAAACACTCTTTACACAATCAGATATATTTGCATTCATCCAAGATCTATTTCATGCCTATAATCAAATATACTTTCATGTATCAATGATTCTTTAAGTTCATTATTTCCTAGAATGATTCTCATTATGATAAGATTAAAGAAAGCATTATATCAATAATCAGATTAGCAATATCTATTTCTTATATTCAAAATATGCTAAATATTATTGCTAAGTGAGTACATCACTTGAGTTGTTGTATCTTTCCATGTTTTCCGATTCCTTACTCACCTCCTTCAACATCTCACGTGTATTCTTGACAATATATTTGATCCTTATTTTCATCTGCTGCCTTATCAGATTTCCGATTTTGTAATATTTTTCCTTTTCCCCTTATCTTCTCATGTGTTCTCCTTTTATATCCTCCCACTTTGGAGAAGAGATCCAATTTGATATGGAGGATCATGTCTTTTGGGAGGTCATGACTTTTCCAATTGCTGTGTTTCTTTCTGCCTTTTTGTAACTATCGTATCCCTTCTTAATTACTCCTTTATCCCTCCTTTGACCATGTTGTAATACTAATCGCTGCTATTACTAATGATTAGTATGTCTTTTTATTATGAAACAATGTTTTTAGGTTTACTTATTTATTTATCTAAGGTATAATTATATTCAAATAATATTAGTTTTCTTTTATATTATTTTTTTATTATTATGATGTTTACAATCAATAACCTTAAATGGTTCAATTTATTAACTAAGGCATAGTTATTAATAACACTATTGGTTTTTATGAATGTCATTATTATTATTATCATATTTTAATTGATTAATTGTTCTATTCATTATGATAATTGTATTAATTATATTCTTGTGAATATTATCTGTATTATTATGATATTTATAATCACTAATATTAATTATTCTATTTCATACTATGATATTCGTATTATAATCATAATGTTATCTATGATAATTATAATTGTGATTACTCATATTTATATTTTAATATTCATTTGACTTTGTTTATTTGTATTTTTAATATTTCATAGTTTGTGTTACAATTTCGGGGGACATGACAGACTTATAGCAGACTTGGAGCAGATTTATAGCAGACTTTAGAGTAGATTTGCAGCAGACTTAAGAGCAGATTGATTGTACTCATGTTTTGGAGATAATACAATCTTGCCCTCTTTTCTTTGGTGGAGTTTTTTCCAAAAGGTTTTCTCCATGTTGCATACTATGTGATGTGATGTTTTCATGGTGTTAGATATTTTTCTTGATTTCTGGCTTTACATGATCATATCTCCATTTTGACATTTCACTATTAAAAATCAGATTTTCAATTTAATTTCAGATTTCCATATTATAGTGGTGTCCATTCATTTCTAACAATGGATTTATTAAATGGCTTAATAAACTTGCAAAGAAATGTGTTTTCTATATTTTAATACCTAATCTCACTCCTAGTCAGCATTTTTTCAAACCTATATCCATGCCAAAATGGCACTCCATTGAGGGAAAATGTTATAACATGTGAAAGCATAAACTAGCTAACAAGTTTTGCACCAACCATTTGTGCATAATGGAGAAGGGACCTTTTGTTTAGATGTTTTAGAAGCAACACCTTGGTAGACATGCATGCACAATGTGTAAGCATAGGTAAGGCATGTGAACTATTTGACAATATCCTGTATTGATAGGATGGATAACACTACACATTATTCATGCTTCAATCACAATCATCAAAATGTCATTGCAGTCATCTCAATCCCACAACATTATGTGGAGGGGTCGAGTTGAATGAGGTGTTTAACACTTTGATTATTGCACACAAACCCTTGATAAATTCTCTACATATCTTTAGCTACTGCAGGCATGCATTCTCAAGGTGAACACAATTAGTAGGTTTAAAATCTAATTGCACAACTATTGCAAACAGCCTTGCACCAAGATGAATGCTTTAGATGAGGCTTCAGACATCCATCGTAGCATAATGGAAAGAAAAAATTTATATATTTTGCAGTTGTATAACGCATCCTTGAAATATATGCAAAAAGTGGAAATATTGACAATGCAACATGAACTGTTTGACAAAATAACCAATATAACTCCACCTTCAAACCAAACCTCTATTGAATATCAACATGCACAACATTATTTGTGCATTACCCCTCTTCTTCATATACTCATGCATCTATAAATTGAAAATAATTGTTTACTCCAAATGGATGAAACTATTATTACAACAAGGTTACAAAAAAATCGAAGTGGGCAATTCTTGGAGAAATGAAGGCAATGCTTCAAAGGAGGCCAAAGGAGATGGAGAAATTGAGGGAGCAAGGCAAGCCTTGAAAGAGGCTTTAAGATGGCAAAGTGAAATTATGTGATGCTATTGCATATATGAGACAGCTATAGAAGAAGCCTAAGGGGTGAAATACAATTATCTAAAGAGAAGATAAGCATGGTGGTTTCATACAGTCATCCATGCAAGACACACCAACCCATGGAACTTGTAAAGAAGGCAATATGGATAAGGCTAATAGACTTTTGTCAGAAATGATCAAACACAAATTGATTACAAACAGTAATACATACATATATATTTGATAGCTATCACAAAGTAGCCAATACTAATGAAGCAAATGAACTTTTGAAGAACACGGCTGCAAGTGGATTGTAAATCTCATGGTATCAATGGACCTCACTTATTTGAAGAAGAATAGGCTGATAAAATATTATTTCCATTAATATTAACAAACTTTAATATTTTTAATTTGTTTATAACAACACATTAATGTTAACAAAGAAGATCCAAGTGCAGATGCATGTACAGCCTTAGTTCCATATATTCGCATATCCTTCATGCTCATCACCACTTAATGTGCACCAAATAGAACTGACACAACTTTGCACACAGCTCTTATGCATCCTTGCACAATGTCACACCATCCTAGCACAACTCTACAGATAGCTCTCATGTAGAACACTATTCACTCACATAGTGTGGCCCTACACATTAGCATTCATGTTTGCAATTAGTTTGGTGCCATTTGCATCCAACACATGGTCACACCTACACCACACAATCATTCCAAACAGCTAATATCTTAGGAGTTCAACACATGGCACCATCCTATACTATGCTACAACTAGCACCATATAGGTTTGGCAACTTGCACCATCCCATCTATATATAAAGTGCACCATATGCGCATGATGCTTGTTAGCATACTATTGAGGACCTAGATGATTGCCATTTCTATAAATAACTAAACTTTATAAGGTACAAGTAAAGAAGAACCAACCAACAACTCTATGGTGTAAATATCACTATACATACATTCTTTCATGTAACACATTTACATTGCAAAGTCTTCCGCTCTCATCGAGTGTGCAATTACATTCTAATATAGGGTTTCATTTGCATATTCTAAAAATCATGTCACTTGCAAGCTAATTGGTGAATTTGTCCTTCAATCCACCTAAGTATTAGATCAAAACATTTATAGACTAAGAATCGCTTCACAATAATTGTTTTGCAATGCAGGGTGATAAACTGCAATAGATTAATTCATCATTCAAGTATAATGGATATAACCAATAACTCCTTTATCTAAAACAATTCCATATCAGCTAAAAGTAACAAAGTTGAAAGGCACAAAGCCTAAACTAAGGACAATGCAATTTATAACAATTTAATCACAATCATTCACTAAATTTAACTCCATTCTAAATTTATTTTGTAATTCAAACCATTCAAAGAAAATAGACCTATAACTAAATGAAAATTCACACCATTGTCTTGTACAAAAAATTTGGTGTGTTCAAAACATTCGCTACTAATGTATTAAGGGTTTCAAATGAACAATGCTTAAATTTCACGAAGTGTCATTTCACAAGGGTACTTCAAAGCAATGGGTGTAAGGGCAAGCATACTAACAAGGAGCTTGAATATGGAAAGAAGAAAACATCCAAAAACATGAGCTGATGACACATCTAGCCTAAATGACAAGAACTACAAATAAAATAGAAAAAATCATAATTTTAAAAGTATCTTGACCACTTTTCCAACCATTAATATATTGGAAAACACATTAATGTCACCAAACAATGTGATCCAAAAAAGAATAGTGTAGTGTACATATTGAAGAAACAAGAAGATCCATCCAAGTGAGAATTATGGAACATGATCATAATATTAGAAATCATAGTCCAAAATAAGCTTTCACATAGCACTCACTATAAACTAAACAGATTATATGCCCCAACTATATCATCATTCTCACTATAAACTAAGCAGATTATTCTTGCAAGCCCTTAGTCAATAAATGTGGTGCCTCTAGTTAAGGATGTGATGTAACGTTTTCATTGGATAATCAACCAATTGCTTTTGAGAGGAAGAATAAGATGATAGGTAAAAATGTATACCAAAATGCACTAAGACTTATTGAAAATCTTCCATGTAGTGTCTTAGTGGACATCAACATGTCTTAAAGTGAAAGAGGTTTAAGAAGACAAGCCATCTTATCCTAGTGCATTAATTAACACAAGGGATTGCCTCTAGACATGATTTGAAATCTTGTACTAGAAGACAAGAGAGACTTAGGTTCTAGATGCTCCATCGTGGGAATATGAAGTGCTTGTTTTTAATCCCATTTCCAAGGGCCACCTTGTCTAACTAGAGGAATATTTTAATGACTATTCTAGATTCTTGAGAACACCCTCTTATCCTAGAGCATTAATTAACACAAGGGATTGCCTCTAGACATGATTTGAAATCTTCTACTAGAAGACAAGAGAGACTTAGGTTCTAGATGCTCCATCGTGGGAATATCAAGTGCTTGTTTTTAATCCCATTTCCAAGGGCCACTGTTAATGCAACGATCAGATTCCAATATTACTGAAGGTCGATTCTCACAAGTAAACAACATCTATTAATTTCCATATCGTTTAAGTGAGGAAGGAGTTAGAATAAATATCAAATGTGGGAGACACGTCCCATGAGCGGTTGTGTCTCCACAAAGTGGAGACATGTCGGCTCAAGGGGCGTATCTCTCCATTTAATATATTACTTGTTTAGAACGTAGGACAAAGTCTTTTATCAGACCGATGCTACCTAATATCAACACTCCCTCTTAGCGAGGAGGATAAACTCTAAACAAGTATAAAGTGATATTACCTAACTCGTGATATCAAAAGATATGGTATGCTTCTCAAAGTGTCAAGTCACATGACATTCTTCATAACACATCTTCATTACGGTATGTGCACTGACATCAAGTCACATGATGTCTATCATAATTCATGGCATATCCACGGATATATAAATATCCACCATGATTATCTCTTAAGGATCTCAATGATCTTCAAATGACATCAAGTCCCATGATATCCATCAAAGTGTCTAAGAGATACTATCATGACATGTCCACAGATATCAAGTCACATGATATCTATCATGATAGATCAACTCATCATTGTAGATTCGTCACTTTACAATGTCAAATACAAGTGTTCATTATTAGAAAGATCGTCACCTTTCAATAATGTACACAAGGGGAGTAGGCCCATAAGGTCATGGAGTCACACACATGACAAAAGAGTTTACACATTAAACATCTTTATATATTAGTACAACTTCTAAACAATTTGAATTTCAAACATAATATCAAATTACATACCAAGTTTCTTCCCGAAGAGTTCAACGTTAACTCTGGAGAGAGATTGTTGAGTATGTCAGATGTTTGATCATTTGAACTAATATACTCCAACTGGATTACATTCCTTTCTACCATGTCTCTTGCATAATGGTAGGGGATCTCAATGTGCTTAGATCAAGGAGTCCCACAAGCAATTTATGAAGCCAAACTGCTTCTCTTTCCCCTATAGAGGCTGCAATGTATTCAACTTTTGTTCGAACTTTGTGTTACAAAAAACTGTTTTCTGCAGATCCAAGAGATCATAGCCGATCCTAAACTGAAGCAACATCCTGATGTGCTTTTTCGATCGGTTACACACCCAGCCCAATCTGAATCAAAGTATCCAGGTTGATCTAGTTGGTCTTTTCTGTAAAGAAGACCATATCCAATAATGCCTTGAAGATATCTCAATGTATGTTTTACAGCCATAAGGTGAATTTCCTTTGGCTCACACCTAAACTGGCTTAGAGCATTCACAAGGACCTTCCCTTTGCTGCAGGAGTGCTCTATCAACTGAGCTACTGGCCCCTTGTGGCCAGCCCATCGTCAGTCCGGGTGTGGCTTATTTCCAACACCCCCCTTTAAGCCATACTGCGGGTGCTAGGGGCTCTTTTGACGTTAGATCCTTCTTTCCTTGAGCAATGCGATGATCTATTCCTGTTATAAATAGATCATCAACATATAAAGTAATTATTAACATCTCACATTTCGGTTGTAAACGCCTACCACAAACGCTGCGTGTTCTCCCACTGGCCAACACCCATGCTTGCTGGAATGAGTTTGACAATGCTAAGAATGAATCTGATCAATCTCCGAAACTTGGCTCTGATACCATGTTAATGCAACGATCGGATTCCAATATTACTGAAGGTCGATTCTCACAAGTAAACAACATCTATTAATTTCCATATCGTTTAAGTGAGGAAGGAGTTAGAATAAATATCAAATGTGGGAGACACGTCCCATGAGCGGATGTGTCTCCACAAAGTGGAGACATGTCAGCTCAAGGGGCGTGTCTCTCCATTTAGTATATTACTTGTTTAGAACGTAGAACAAAGTCTTTTATCAAACCAATGCTACCTAATATCAACAGCCACCTTGTCTAACTAGAGGAATATCTTAATGACTATTGTAGATTCTTGAGAACACTCTACAAAAAAAAAACTAAGGATAAGATTTAGTCTCACAAAAATATTATCATATTCTTCAAGGATTGTACCTAGATTAGAATGTACTTCCCTCTAATTTAAAAGGTACTTGAGAACACACAAGTGTCCCTTTCTACATGTCATGTGGTTTGAAGAAAATGTACTAGAATATGACTTCCAAATTATAAAGGTTAATATTGTAATTTTCATAGCTACTTGTGACAATTGTCAGCATAAGAAAGTTGAAAATGTTCCATCTCAAAGGGCTTCTTCAACCAAAAACCCTTCCCAGTTGAAAGTGGGAAACAATATCCTTCATATTAGCCTAGTTGTAGTTAGAAGGTGTTTGACATTTTAATTTGTCCTTCTTATGAAAACACAAAATGGAATACCATGTTTGGTAGAACATTTCTTCAAATACAAAGGAAAGCTCCCTTGTAAAATAAAAAATTAAACCCTAGAAGACTAGTTTATAGACAAATTTACAATTTAGAACGTAAAACTATGGAGTTTACTTACAAAATCTCAGCATTAGGTCAAAGGATGAAACAAATGAACTCTATCTAACCACTACATGTACTAAAAATGTTGGATTAATGCTCTACAACAAGCTTCTTCCTCAACTTTTCACCGTCATGTTACGGATATGCCCCTCAATAATACCCGCACTCTATGAAAAAAAGAGAGATGGAAAAAAGTCCCTACTTCCCCAACTTTCCATTTCTCAATTGAATTTGTATGGATGTCAAATTGTAAAATAAATGTCACTAAAGTTTTTGATTGCTGAAAATTCGATGTCCAAAATTTACTAGATATGTTTCATTTGAATTTAAATGTGTTTGAGTACATAAATGTATATGTACAAAAACATATTATTTTGAATTTTCATCTTTTGTGCATATAGAGAATTTTAAACTCATGCGAATATGTATGTCAACTCTCATTTCAACTCTAATGTTATGTTGTATGGTTATTTAATGAAAATGGTGAAGGCCTCGTGATATGAATAATTAAAATTGCCTACCTATATATTTTTATTTTTTAAAAATTTCTCTATTTTTTTTTTTGTTGTGCTCCAAAGAAAAGCCCCCCATCCCTTGTCGTTCCCCCAATGCCTTCTCCCATTTCCTACCATTCATGTCCCTCAAACACCATGGAACTTAGTTACTCGATCCGTGGGCCAAGCCGTCGGATCCAACAACGGTTTGTATCAGATTCAAAATCTGATTTAGCACGGCAAGGATCTGTCAAACTCTCTTTAAAAAAATATATTATTTTGATCATGTTTACGAACAAGGTTTCTCATACCAAAGATCTATGATTCATCGTTGGCAAAGACATTCAATGGCTCAACAATCTACACCCTAGTGGGTCTTAAAAATATAATATTTATATATTTAGATTATAAGTATTATAATAGTATATTCTTAATATTTCTATATAATATTATCGTTATATATTATAATGTGGTATTTATATTAATATATTATAATGTAGAATTATTAATAAATACAAAATAATGTAATAACATAATATTATATTGCAATATTTATAATATTATTTCTTATAGTTATATTATTAAATATTTTTAAAGGTTTATAAATATTTCTATAAATAAAAATAAAAAATACTAAGAAATATGTAAGTTGTTTCTATTGCAAATAAATATATTAATAATCCACGGACTTTTTGTCGAATCCATGAACTGAATCCACAAACCCAATCTAGGATCCGAATCAGAACCAATAACATAGCCATGGAACATTGATTTTATAGCTTTATGACAACACAGACAAATCAACCTTTGAAAGCACACACCCTTCCTAGTTAAATTGCAAAAACAAGAAAATATGTACTCACAAGAGCTCAATTGAATATTTTGAGTCTTGACTAACAAAACAAGCCTTCAAAAAGTAGACACCGAATTGTTGTATACAAAGCTAGAATCACCTAGATTAAAAACTATCACAATACAAAGCCTATAATTATGCTGACAAGTGTAACAAAAATGGCAGCATGGGGAGGTTGTAATAGAGTAAATGGATAATAAATCCCCCTTTAAAATAAATTTGACAGCCATTTACATGTCAAACCTTCATTATGCCCAATTGTGGGAGGAGATAGTGTGAGCTTTTCTACAAGAATAATCTAGTATATACTGGTATAAATATCTAAAATACATCTACCTAAAAGACAGCAAGAGATATTAATCTGAAAACAATTATCTAACTTATGCCACAATTCCAATATAGGCACCTCAAGGCTAATATCTCTCATCTTTTAGATAGATGCAATTAAGATATTGATATTCAATTATTGAAACCCTTCATACAACAATTCAATGAATATGAAAAAATGAATATAGCAAATCAAAAATTATTACACACAAGGAGGGTTGAACAATAAATTTTTGCATTAAGTGTAGCAAAACTAAGCATTAGCTAGTCTAAAATATAATACTCATACTGATAGAGTTTCAAAGTATCACTTTGAACAATTGCATATTTTATCAAAATTAAATTGCACGAAAACTAAAAATAGTTTTGAATAAAGCTCGTCCAAAGGATAATAGCTTATCTTCATAAATTCTGTTAAAATCAAAAGTTTATTAATCTAGAGGAATCCAAATATCAAAATAGGTCTGCCCTCAACAAAATAGCCTCATTCTAAATTAAGTTGATCTATTTTTACTCTTAATCTAACGATAGAAGTGTGCACTTTTTGAAAATGGCAGTTGCTGAGAGAACAACACTTGCTCTGATTATGAACTGAACTCTTGTTGATCACTTCCTTAGTTTAATCTATACTCTCTAGAATGCTGAATTATATTTCTGACTGTGAATTCTCTTGGTAATACAAAAAAACTTATGATCACCTATATATTCTGAACACTACAAAGCAACATGCATATCATTCACAATAAAGAAAATCAAAATTCTTTGTACATTGGAACAAAATCTATAACATTTCATCATGTAACCTGCAACAAGTCCATTTCAGTGCTTCAAACATGAAGGAAATACAGAGTTCAGATGTAAAGGTTATCACAAAATGAAGATGACCTTATGGATGAAAAAGTGAAACTAGGTCTCTCTTTGGAGTGACAATTTCTGCTTTATCCAAATACTTCGCTTGCAAAATTCTACACCATTTAGCCTTTGGGTTTACATACATTTTCCAAACAAGTTTTGCTCCAAATGCTTTATTCCTACTCTCTAGGTTGTGAATTTGAGCCCCACCTTGACATTTTTCTTGAGCCATGCCCTCTAAAGATATTAGAGGCACCTTCTTTTGTTCATCAATATTACCTTTCCAAATAAAGCCTCTAATAATTTTCTCAATTTCTAAAATCACAGACATTGGAGCTTTGAGAACTGCAAGAAAATAATTAGGAATTGAGTACAAGACTGCCTTTACTAAAAGAATTCTCCCTGACAAAGATAGCCATTTAGCCTTCCACAATAAGATCCTTGACTTCAATCTTTCAATACTTTCACCCAATATGCTGCCTTATTTGGACCCGAGAAAAAAATGAATTCCTAAATAAGTACAAGGCAAGACTGCTTGTTGGAAACCAAGAATTTTGACTATCTTTTTTCCAATCTCTCCAAGAGTCTCATTTTGGAGGCCCTTCCAACCTTCAAAAACCCTCACCATGCAATGAACTATACCGAGTCATTCTAACAAACTTTAGTTTCCCATACCATGAAGAGGCAAGAATATCAAATTTTAGAACAATAATAAAATCTGCTATTAATCACCTTTCAATGAAGTTGTTTTGTTGTCTGATAATCATAAATAGACGCTTCTTAATTCTCTAGCTCCCAATGACAATAATGACATAAATACAGGTCCTTCACAACCACTCCTCTTTGGTGCATGTTGAATCCAATATGAAAGTTGAATGTCGTGGTTTTTCCCGACTTAAGTTTTATTGTTGTTGTATCCAAAATATTTTTTGGCATTTTGCTTAAATTGAGCTAAATCATGTAAAAATGTTGTCAAAAGTGTGTTTTAGGTCAAACCAAATGTAGGGTTTTTGTGGGTTTATGTCAAGGAAGATGCTTGCAAAATTCTGAAAATTTGAAAATTAGGGTTTCAAACCCCTGTTTTAGGAAAACCCTAAAAATAGGACCTTTCTAGAATTCATTGAAAATGATTTTGATAGGATAATTTGACTCCACGATCACACAAGTCAAGTCAAAATCACCAAAAACATTGTTTAACTCCGGTGGGTCTATTTTCATTTTTCAAGAAGAAAGTTAGGACCTCTGCAACCATTAATGGCAAATTGGCTAGTACCAAGTGCTGAAAGCTAAGCTTCAACAACGAATCCATGGCGAAAAAGGCTCGAAAAGTTGCTTTGCGACAGAGGGAATTTTCAAAAGAAAAAAAAGCTGAAAATTGGTTAAGTCTGGAAAATGCACGCCTTGCTACCGAGGAGGTTGTGTAGTTGAATGCCTTAGCCATTTTTCCAACACCCATACACGCAGCATATTGGAAGTGTTTGCTAGGATGCACACATCGTCAACAACAATTATCAAATCAGTAACAATGCACGACGAATGTGTAGCACAAGGAGATGAAGATTTTCAAAGCAAATGATGAAACTACACCTAAAAGGCGCCCCTGCTAGGAAAAGGTGCCCTTGAATTCAAAGGGTCAAAGACAATCATCAATTTTCACCAAGACAGACATCCTCTTTGTGTTGCTATTGGCTTTCCAATGCATCGTCAAGTAGGATCATCTGATCCTGCAGTCACCGGCAAATGGAAGCTGAAACAAGGATGTTGAAGACACAAATCAATGGAAAATCAGTGCATAACAAGGCAAAAGCACCCCTACTGAAGAAAGGCGCCCTTGAATCTAAGCCACCTGATGTAGCTTTCATCAACTGCTTTCTACAAAACGTCTGTTCAGCTCCCTCTCAGCTTCAGAATCAATCCAGCTACACGTCCGCAAGACTTGTCACGCAATCAGAGGTAGAGATCAAGTAGAAGACACCTAAAGGTCAAAGCTAAAGGAAGAATATGGAGAAATGGCTAAGTGTTAAGGAAAAGCGCCCCTGCTGAAGAAAGGTGCCCATCTTTTTGGGCACTCAAATGTTGTCTGCAAGCTGAGGGACCTCCAGCATGACCTCCGTTTTGATCAATCTCAACAACGACATCGTAAGTGAAGACAATAGACAAATCAATCACCTGACAACAGAGATCAAACTGGGATCATTCTTGAAGGTTTGCAACATGAAAATCATGAGTTCAAAAGCCAAAAGCACCCCTGCTGAGGAAAGGTACCCATGCTTTTGAAGAACTTAAACTAACTTCCAAGATCTGTGAAATCAATCATCCTTTCCAGAACTGAGCTGGTTATCCATCCCACGTTTCAATGAGATCATCAAACTCATCAATCAACAGTGATCTTAGATCAGAGTACGGAGAGTCAAAATGATAAAAATTGAAGAATAGTCAAGAAATTGACTAGGTCTGAGGACAAAAGCGCCCCTGCTGAAGAAAGGTGCCCTTGATTTTGAAGACATCAGATTCAGTCATTGAGCTTTTCAACTCCCAAGCACACTTGATCAAGTGTGTCGTATCTCAGTAGTGAATCTATCAGCAACAACTCAAGATCAACGTAGCAACACGAAACGAAAATCCAACAGAGGCACTTTAGGATGAAAAAAGTGTTCAACACTCAAAAAAGGATGCCTAAAAGGTCAAAGCAAGATCTATTGACTTGAGTTAAAGATTTTCAAGGTTTTTCATGTCCAAACGTCCCACAATCAGTGGAAATCAGGGTTGGGAACTCCAAATCAGGCCAATTTACTCCTCAATCATGAGTTGGCGCCCATACTTGATGCATTCAAGCATCAATCATTATATAACCAAGCATAGGCATCCCAATTCATTATTTTCTTTTGCAGGTTGAAGGCTAAAACAACAATTTTCTCTCTATGACGTCTTTTCAAGATCTAAAAGATGGTTTTGACCGTTCTTCATATTTTTTGAAGATCAGTTGCACAGAAGGATAAATTCTCAGAGGTTGCATCTAGAGGCATATTTTTACAGAAGGGCAGAAAATAACTTCCAATCTTCCTCTTGCCTTCTTCCTCTCTTCTATCTTAAATTTCTTGCATGTCACAAAACAGTAGGTTATCACAGATCTGATCAACTGGGTATGATCAGCACAGTTCTTCAGCAAAACCCATCTCTTCAAATTTTTCAAAAACAACAAACTTGCTGCCCGTATTTTTAGGGATTTTTTCGAAAAAATCATATTCAAAAATCCAACAAACTGGGTTTGTTTAGCATTGAAACACGGACAAAACCCATGTGTCAGATTTTTTCCAAAAAAATACTTCTCGGCAAGTGTTATTTTTAAGGGTTTTTAGAAGTTATCTGAACAGAGTCATGTGCATAGTTGATCTTTAAGTTTTCCAGGATGCAATTCTCCCAAGTACAATACAAGACCAAAACGGTCTTGTACCATGATTTCCTGAAAACAATAGACACAAACTTGCATCAAAAGAACCCAGAGGTCAATTCACAATATTTGGAGGGCATGAACCAAATCAGCTACAAAGCATCAATCAATCCGGATTGCTTGAGGCTGTGTCAATCCCCATCACATTACAAAACGTGGAGTTTGTAATTGCTTGCATTAAGCATTACAACCCTACCACGCAAGAAATCCGATCAGTGGATGGAAGAGTGATTTGCAACCTTAAACCAAAGGATGTCGAAAGGTGTTTTGCTATTCCACCATGTTCGAACAATGTGGTCATATCTGTGAAAGAATGCGAAAGAGCATTCGAAGTGGCAAAGGATAAGTGTCAACAGAGATTGGCAAAATAGTGGCTAAAAGTGAAAAAGACCAACTTACCCAAGAATGTTGAGCGAAAAGAATTCTGAGACAAGTATGCAATGATGATCACTCTACTCAATTAGATCACTGGAAAGGAGGAGAGGAACCAATTTCAGTCGTGGATGTACTACATCATCACCAAGATTGTCAGCAACAGAGAGCATTACGATTGGGCCATCCTCATCAGTGATACACTGCACCAGCAAATGATTGGGTTCTTTGAGGCTCACAGGTTCCACATGTGCTCCTATCTAGTATACCTGATTTCCTTCCAAGGCTAGTTCAAAGTATTAAACACTATGGAAACCTTAGGTGTGTAGAAGGTCCACGAACATTTTCCGTGGCTTGAGTTTACACAAGCAGAATGACATTTCAAGCAAATAAATGATCTTTTCATTATGCACAATGTAAGGGGTCTCGACCATGAAATGCATGTACATATATCACCAGCAGCCAAGGAAGCAATGGTGGAATGGGCGGACTAGTTCATCCAATTCCCCACCTTCACCTATATACATGTATATGGATACAACGGTCATCCTGCCATGATGCCCCGCTACCCTTCAGATAGGGTAGTCTTCATGGAGTTCTTGCAACAGTTGGTCGAAGTTCATTCTCACCTGCACCTCAAAAAGAAAACAGTTGCAAGCTTCCCTATCAAAATAGGACTCTATAGGTGTAAGATAGCGGCTAATGCCAAAATCATGTGCCAAGAGACGATGAGACTCCATCTCAAATATCTCATTGAGAGGCGATCATATGATCTGAGAGGCCTTTATGCAGCACATCTTGAGCAGCATTCATCACACGAGTCTTCCATGGAAGACTATTGGGTCAACTATGATGATGAGTTTGATGTACGAAGACAAAACTACAGTCAGTTTAGGCTCCCACAGATTGTTGACTACATGTCAGAAGACGTGGAGGGCCTATCTGATGATTGACGGGGAGGTTATTCTCCCCACGTTCTTCGTGGATCAAGTAGACTCACAACCACTTGGAAAAGTAGATTGGTACGCCAAGGAGAACACATCTATAGAGGAAAGAACAAGTAGGGTTGTCAGAAAAAGTCAACTCTAATTTGATAGCAAGAGGACGAGGAAGGTAGTAATTCCCCGCACAAAGCCGCCACCAGTTCAATCTTCACTACCTTCCACATCAAGGAAGAAGCCCAGACGAAAGAAGTGGAGTAACCCTCCCAAAGGGATGTGAATGTCAGGGCACACATGGGAAAGAACACAGATTGCTGATACAAATCAGCAAGAAGTATATGTGGAGACAACCACAAACATGCCTGAGATGGTCATGGAAACCACTGCAGCTAAGCCAATGATTGAGGCAATCACAGCCGAAACAGAGCCCATAATAGAAGCAGTTGCAGTGGATAAAGTGCCTATGGTAGAGACACAACCTCCTACTTCACCACCATCGCAGCAGTCACAAGTCCCTATTGACTTGGACTCTCCACTACGAGACATCACTACAGCACAATCTCATTCATCAGACATTCAGAGGCCTAACATTACTCCTTCTAGCAAGGCTAGTCAGAATTCAATCTGTCTTGAGGGTCTCCTAGGAAGGAAGAGAGAAAGGCCATCCTGCCAACTTCACTTCACAGAGTTTGATCATGTCCCCGAATACATGCTAGCTAAGAAATTGAAGAAGCAGGTTCATGTAGTAAGGAATGCAGATAATGAATTTGTCATAGAGACAACTACCCCACCTGAGGACAAAAATATAAATGAGGTAGAGGTTGAAGACTTCACATTATCGAAGGTCAACCACGATAAGACCACTCGTCAAGTGGAGGCAGATCTTCTTGGAATTGCCTTGGTGAGTGTTCAAGAAAGAATGGCTAAGGACAGTCGAGACAAAGCAACCTTGAAAGTTGAAACCAATAGTTGAGGATGTACATATCTAGCTTGATGCACATTACTCCAAACTTCGCTGCTTTGCCACGAGAGTTGCTAGACCTCCCCGTAGAGCAAAACCATCACCAACTGATTACATATGGCAAACACTTGAGAAATCAAGTTGAGGAATTTGTTGTCAAAGGACGGTGTGTACTAGCAGAAATATACCAGTTGAGGGACAGAGCACATGGACTCCGTGCAAAGATTCAGCAGTCAGAACTAAAGACAGCAGAGAAGAGACCTGGAATGAAATCATAGTCACAGATTTACAATTGGCGTACCAATCAGTTACCACTACAGAGAACAAGCAGCATCTCTTTGCTTGGAAAGAACAACTGGTAGACAAGGTGAAAGCCTATGATGCCAATTATGTGGAATTGATTGAGTACCGACATATTGTGGTAGATATTATCAAATTCGCAAGAATGTTGGTAATATCTATCCCTTGTCTTTATCAACACGAGGGAGTGCATAGAATATCAACTGCAGCTTGTGAATGGTGTAGAGATGCTCAAATGCCATGCCATCATCCTATAGAGCATTAATTGTCTAGAAGCTGAAGAAGTCAACGAATGTATAGAAGGGTTGTTGACCAATGGAGCAAAGGTGTAAAGCACCCTACAAGGAAATCCTACCCTCCAAAATAGCATTAATGGTGACAAGAGTTAACTTGACGCCTCATTCCAAGTTAACTCCATGTCCCACTGATCATGCATGTCAAATCCCACCAATTATGGATGTCTATTTCTAGATCGCCACTAATTGTGGATCTCTATTTTGGAGGCATATCTTGTAATTTAAGTTCACTTATAGTTTAGTTTCAGTCAACTAAATTAGATTTCCAGTTGACTCTTTGTTTAGTTTCAGTTACCTGAAGTAGATTTCCAGTTAACTGCTTGCTCACCTACTTTTAGACATAGGAATAGTTCTTGTTGATTGGCAAGAACTGCTTGTTAACTCAAAGAGATTTTAGGGTTGCCTACTCCTTTGAGTTTCTATAAAATGGAGCCTTGGGCTCATTATTTGTTAACTTTTATTTACTACGCAAAATTGTTGCGTGATTGTTGCCAACAAGTTTGAAAGTGCATATTTGTTCACTCTTGGATAAGAGTTAATTGGTTTGATGAGCAATTGTGTATGATTTCGTACATTTGCATGTCCCAATTCTTTGTAGTTCGTTGAGAAAGCTTGAAGACGGAAATCAAAAGGCACGTGCAGTTTGATCTAAAGATTTGAGTCCTTCCAAACTTCTTGTTCTTATAACTTATTGTTTCAATCTCCTCCTTGGACAAGGGTTCCTCCTCCTCGGATATTTTCATGATAATAGTTATCGTTTGATGTTGTGTAATGAGTTGTCTTTCAGCCTACACTTTGGACAGGTGTTGTCACCTCCTTGGGAATCCTATTAGCCAGTTCATTGTAATTTGTTGTTTCTAGGGAGTTGTTTCCCAGCCTATACCTCGAACAGGGGTTCCTCCTCCTTGGCAAGTCTGAGATCCATCTTAGCGTAAAGAGTGATTGCTTGCATAAAGCCTTATTCCAACATAGATCTAAGATTTCAAAGCCTCGAACTCATTCTGGTGAGACGGTCGACACAAGTAATCCAACCATCCATTCCCACTCCTATGCCCTCATGCTCTGTTTATCTTGAGGAGATAGGATAGATTAAAAGCTAGTTTAGTTGTAGTTAAGATCTGCAAAAACCAAAGAAAACCTTGGCTGCAATGCATTGTGTTTATGCACCCTTGTGTCCTGTCGCTGAGTAAAAAAGATAGGAACCTACTTAGTTTACTGTACTTTTTATGCAATACATCAGCAAAGAGGGATCTTTCTCTCTATAATTCGAAGAGCAGTCACTAAAACATTTGCAATAACTGTTTGTTTCCAATAAGCACTCCAAAGGTGCTAATTGAAATGCCAACAATTGTTTTACGTTTTTGTTTTTGTTTCTTTCATCTTTAGGTTTTAATTAACAAATTTAGTACTTTATAAATTTGACAGCCCTAAGGCCATAGGCATGCATGGTGCACCCAAAGGTCATGCTTGGCTGAAATGACAAGCAAGCATTTTCGCCCACTCTCTGCACCCAAGACTCAAAGTGGCCCAAAGGATTATAATTTTTCACTTTTATTTTATTTATTATTTTGAAAACATTTTCACTTATTTTTCTATTTATTTTTATTTTATGACTAGTTTTTCTATAAGAAATTTTGGGCAGAAAACAAGCGTGCAAATATTTTAAACAAATAATATCATTCTTCATTTTTCCATTCAAATACAACACACTTATATAGGAGTTTAATCTCCTACATTATAGGAAACTCCCGAAACAACTTTCCCAAATATATTGAGTTGTTTTAACCATAGTTTACATACTCGGAATCAGAGAGTACTCGGCAAGCCCAAAATTTTTGACTCGGGGAAAACTCGGGAAATACTCAGCAAATACTTGGAAAATACTCAGCAAATGTGTGTGGATACTTCTGTATGTGTATACTCAGGACTGCATTGTGCACACATAAATATCTATAAACATACACAGGATGCCAAGTTTGCATGCATATACACACTCAAACATATTTATACACACACAAACTTGCCAAGTTTGTGGGTTTCTTGCAAGCTACTGGCAATTACTCCATAATTTGATGGGAGAAAATCTATCTACATACTGCCCGAGAGTAAAAGCAGAAATTACTCGGCATGCAAATTTTTTGGAGATTACTCGGCTACTCGGAGAGTAATCAGAGAGTATGTAATCTATGGTTTTAACAACTCAAAATTCCAAACTATAACAAACATAATTATTTAATGCATAATTATTATATGCATCCTATGATGCAATATTCCTAACACCCCCCAATATTGCATCATTCTCCAAATGGGGATAGTGAACCAATAATACTTGATGACCACGTACAGTAGTTCATCATAAGGTATGAGTAGGAACATGCACATCTACTCATGACAAGCAATGGTAGAATTAGCCTCACACACTAACTATACTTTCATCCAAGGATAGGGACAAACACATCTACCCATGGAACCAAGGATAGGGACTAACACATCTATCCAAGGTCTTACAAAGAGTTTGGATAGGGACAAACAAATCTATCCAACATCAATGTTATGAATAGGAACACACACATGTGCTCACAACAATTATGATTGGGGACAAACACATCCAATCATAATTACCCAACAAATGTGATTGGGGACACACACTACCAATCACCTACACCATCTTGTGAATGGGGACAAACACATCCATTCACAAACAATCAACAATTGTGATTGGGGAAAAACACATCCAATCACAAATACAAAAAAAATTATTTGATTTTAAAAATATATTCCTCCTCACTGTTTTCAAGTGGAGGGTCTTCAATAACCAATTCAAAAAGGCATTCTTCATCATCCTCTGCAGCCAATGCCTTATCTGTATTTAGCTTGCCTTCAAGTAGATCCTTGGCACCTTGAATACAATTCATGATAATGTGGCCCTTTTTCTTGCAATAGTAGCGCGAAATTCTATCCTTGAAATAACGTTTTCCCTTTGATGTTGAAGAATTGGGTTTAAAGGAATGGTCGGGCTTGTTTTCCCAAACATTGAAGTTTCCTCTATAGCTAAGTCCATTTTCTTAGCTCCTTCATCAATTAAAGTAAATATTGTATCTTCTAGGCTAGCATCTACTTTGTTTGATGTGAAAACAATGTTACCATAGCTAGGAGGCATGCTATTTAAAAAAATAGTTTTTGCATCATCATCATCTACTTTAGCGTTTATCCTAGCTAGTTGATTCAATAGGGAACGAAACTTATTGATATGTTAAACAATATTGTCACCTTCCATTATTTATAGCCCGAACATTTTTTTCTTTAATCCCATCTTTGCACTTGATGCTTTTGATCCAAACGAAGCATTGAGATCATCCCATACTTGCTTTGAGGTCTTTGATAAATCAATATGGTGGAGGTATGCATCTGAACGTCCAAGACCAATCAAAGCTATTGCTCTTTGATCCTTTACAGACCATTTTGTACTTCCATCAGCATCAGTTGGCTTTGTTGTTGCTCCACTTACCACATCCCATAGATCCTTTTCAATAAGGATCAATTGTAACTTGATTTGCCACGTGTGGAATTCTGAACCTTCAAATTTTTCTATCAATGTGTTGCTTTTCTCCATTAAAAGAAACACTATTTGACTCCCCCCCCCCCTAAAATCTAAATAATATTGAACAAGGCATGGGGACAACAAGCCATTCCTGAGACTTGTCGGGCCGTCTGAGACGTCCCTCAATCGTCCCGACAACGGACAAGAAGTGACACCTTCAATATTATTTAATGTTCCTCACGTCCATGGAATGGCTTTGCACAAAGACCTCTGCTTTTTGCAATTTGTTTAGCAATCGAATGGGGTTATTCAGTCTCCCCTCCTTGGAATTGCTTTCCCACAAGCTCTCTTAGGTTGGGATGTTGGAGGACTTGCTCATTTTCCCACATAGCATCTTCCATAGGTAAATCCTTCCATTTGACAAGGTATTCTTTGATGGCCCTGTTCCTCAACTTTTTCTCCCTTATGTCTATAACTTCATTGGGAACCAAGACCAACTTGCCTTCTTCGTTCAAGGGTGGAAGTTCAATGGAGGCAATAACTTGTTGTCCTAGAGCCTATTTGAGGCATGAAACATGGAATACATTATATATTTTGTTGCTTGTGAAAGTTCTAGTTCATATACCACTTCACCTATTCTCTATCACCTTATAAGGCCCATAGAATTGAGGCTTCAACTTCTCGGCACCACTCTTCTTCAAGGAAGATTGTCGATATGGTTATAGGCAGAGATAAACCAAATCCCCAATCTCAAAACTTTGCTCGACCCGATGTTTATTCACATAAATCCTTTGCTGATTTTAGGTTGTGTTGTAAATTATTCTTAAGGGACTTAACAATATCTCGACATTCTTGGACCCATTCTTTGGCCTTAGGTGCCTTACTTTCCCCAAATGCCTTACTTTGTGCAGGCGGTTACTGATTCGGGACCTGTGTGCAAATTAGTTGGCATGATGGTGGAGGGTCCTTACAAGCACATCATTTGAACCCGTTGTTGTGTTCATGCGTCGAACGATGCATTGAAAGACATAGGGAAAATAGATTGGGTGCAATAGGTGATTTTAGAAGCTAGAGATATTCAAATGTTTATTTGCAACCATCACACCTCACTTGCTCTATTCGGGACATTTTCAAAGAAGGAATTTCTCAAACCTATGGAGACAAAGTATGCTAGTTATTTTATTTTGTTAGAGAGGATGGTTGAGGTGCAGGAGGCTCTACAGTTGATGATGGTTAATTTAGAGTGGAGTAGATGGTCTACTTCAAACACTGCAAAAGGAAAAAGCATCAAACAAAAAGTTCTTAATGATAATTGGTGGTCTGTAATGTCCCCTTCTAGTTAGTGATCAGCTTTGTAGCTCTTCAGCCTATTCCGGAAGCCCGTAGGCTTGTTGAGGTGAAATCAAGGATTCCTTGTTAGGAGGTTTTGTGGCATTTCTTGGAATTTACTATTTATAGTCTAAGTTACCGGTTCGGTTTTGGGTTCGGGTTCGGGTTCGAGAACCCGGTTCGCCGGTTCGGGATTTTTTTTTTTTCATTTGGGTTCGATTTGGGTTCGTTTTGGGTTCAGTAATACAAAAACATATAAAAATCAGAAATATATACAGATTTGCAGCAGTAATTAAGTTTAGAATACACCACCATATTAATAGTTAAATAACATAGCAAAAATGAAAAATACACCACCATTTTATACTCAAATCATCAAAGTTCAAACATAAAAATGTAAAGTGTTTACAATCAGCCATTAATAATTAATAATTATTGATCATTGATCAATCTGAGTCATATGGGTCATCAAAAAAAGCAGCATCATCATCATCATTAGATGCTACATTATGTGTAGAACCACAAATAGCATTAGTTGCACTCGCACAAGCACTGCCACTAGCACTGACACTACCACTCTCATGCTCAGCGGTTGCTTCAGGCTCATAGTCATCATCAATATCAAGTGCAGCTAAGTGACTTGTGGAAGCATCCAAGTCAAGCTGCTCTGGCTCAATATCCCACCTCCTTGTGTCTCCTTCTTTGTAGGAAACTTGCTTGTGTGTAAGGAGGCGCAAGTTTGAATGCACATACACCAAGTCCTCTGCCTTTTTCGAATGTAGCCTATTGCGTTTTATTGAGTGGATGAAGGAGTATGTGCTCCAATTCCTCTCAGAAGAAGATGAACTAGCAACCTATTAAGACCAAATTAAATAGTTAGGAGTTACAAAATTTAAGTTGATTTAACTAAACAAAAATATTAATTAATAATTTAATATAAATATAAATTTAAAATTAAAATTAAAATTACAAAATATAAAACTTTCTTGGGATAAAAATTTTATTGCAATAGGTTGGAGGTGCCTGTATTCTTGCCCATGGAAGTACCACCAACTATGAGCATCCACCCTAACCTTGTCTCGAACAGCATCAAGATTATGATCAACAGTACCAGAGCATGCAAAGGCCATGAACTCAGCCCTCACTCGATCACGTTGGTCACGATCAGTGAAGAGTCTACGAATTGCTGCCTTGTACCCTTGACCCACTTCAACATCCCTATATGGAGCAACTCTTCCTGAAGCAGAAAGTATCTCTGGACTATAATATTTGGGACTCAATGCAAAAGCAAGAAGATGCAACGGAGTGGTCATTTTGTTCCATCTATCAACAATGATTTCTTGTAGCTCTTTGAAGAACTTTTCTTCGGGATCTTCCTCTTTTGCATTGATGATGATTTTCATCTTCTCAATCATTGAGTCGATACCATCATATACTTCACCCAAACAAGGTCTATTCATGTCAATGTAACAGATCGTGCTCAATATGGGCTCAGTGAAACTGACGAGATACTCAACAAGGTCCCACCAACTATCATCTAGGATCCTTTGCTTGATCCTATTTGCCCTTTCACTGGTAGATTGCCTCCATATGGCCCAATTAGGGCTGATTACCATTGCAGAGAGTGCCTCACGAACCTTTATAAGGCGTCTCAACACAATTGTGTTGGAGGCAAAACGAGTCTCGGCAACCTGTTTGAAAATCAAAATTAAAACTAAAATATAATTTAAATTTACAAAATCAAAATTTAAAATTAACAAAAAATTAAAAAAATTAAAAATATTGAGAATTAACTTACCTTCAACAACTCCAATTTTGAGAATTGTCTAAATATTCCTTGTGTCATATGGTGGTTGGTGACAAACATTTGAATGTCTTCACCCTCAGCATACACCTGTTTGATCCATTCAATTTTGGATCCAATTTTTTGTAGCATTAGATTAAGGGAGTGGACAGCACAAGGTGTCCAAAAAATGTGTGGATACTTCTCCTCAACCAATAACCCAGCAGCCCTACAATTTTTGGCATTATCAGTTACAACTTGCACAACATTTTTATGGCCCACTTCTTCAATAGCTTGGCAAATGATGTTAGCAATAAATGGACCATCCTTCACCTGTCCTTCACAATCCACTGCTCTCAAAAACATTGCCCCTTTAGGGGACACAGCAATAACATTGATCAATGGGCGATTTTTTGCATCTTTCCATCCATCAGAAACGATGGTCACCCCTGTTTCGATCCACGAATCCCTTATGGGCTTCAAAGACTCTGCTACATGTTTCACCTCTTTCTCCAATAAGGTGCAACGAACCTTCTCAAAACCTGGGCCCTTATACCCCTTTGGAGCCTCATTAATAGATTTCACCATTTTTTGCCAATATGGTGAATGAACAACATTGAATGCCAATCCATTGGCATAGACACATCTTGCTATGTCTTGATCAGCAATCTCTCTCGCCTCATTCTGAAATGAAGCTTCCAACGGTCCCTTAGATCTTTTATTTGAAGAGGTCGTGGTTTGCTCTTGAGGGATGTCCATAAATGGATGGCTTCCTGTAGGTGGAAAATAAGAAGGCGGTGTAGGGGGTTTCATGAAACGAGATGCTTTCTTCAAAGGATGGCTTGTTTTACCATTGGCTGATCTTTGGTCTGCCTTTTCTTGCTCAGCAATATATTTCAACACTATATTATCTAGAATACCTTTCTCATCTTCACCTGGACAATTTTTTATGCCTGTTTCAAAGATCCCACACAAGTGCCCTTTCACTCGACTGTATGAGCTCGAATACTGAACATGGCAATGACTACAAATCCAAACATATCCTCCACCACCTGGAAGTTGTTGAACCATTTCTACATATTTCCAAAGGGGAGAGTTTGGGTTTGTTTTGAAACGAGATTGGCTTGAGCCTGAGGAGGTACCGGTTGCCATTGTAATATGGAATACCTAAGGCACAACATATTGAAATTTTGGTATTGATTGATTGAATTTGAAACTAACAGACTTAATTAATTTCAAAAAATGAAAAAATTGAACATGTGTTATAGACATTTAGAGGAATGAAAAGTAAAACAAAACAAAAGAGTTGAAGTCCATTTGTTTTAAAAAAATGTAAAAAAAATAATCAAAAAACCTACCTCTTTTGAAGAAATCTTGCTCAATGATCTTCTTGGCAACAAATAGGCACTTGCAAGTGCTTAGGAATAGCACAACAACCAACTTCGAACAATCTACAATCAACCTTCAAGTCTATTCAAGCTTGTGCAAGCAAAAGAGAAAGTTCAGCAATGGAGGCAAAAAATCCTTTTTTTTCATTCACAAATTGGTAAATGACTATCACTTTACCTATTTCATGTTTTAGAGGCACATATTAGGGTTGGAAAGAATAAAAAAATATTTAAAAGTCAGCAAAGACTTAAAAAATTATAAAAAAAAGTCAAATTCATGCTTTGAAGTCCGCCTGGGCACAAAATTCTACCCGGGTTCGAACCAGGTTCGAAAAATTCGAACCTTGGTCGGACCCACAGTCCGGGTTCCGAACCCAGTTCGAACCCACAGTGCATTTTTCCAGACCCTGGGCGAATTAGGGCAAACCGGACCCGAATTTCGAACCCGGATCAAACCCGGTAACTTAGTTTATAGTAAATTCTATTTTTGGCAGTATCTCAATTGTCAGCACTTCAGTTAGTTTCCTCTTTAGTTGGAGCAATAAGGTGATTTTCAGTTCTAGCTTTTAAAAAAGCTTTATTTGGTGAAAACTTGAATTAAAGACATTAATGTTACATTTTTCAGTTGACCCCTTGGCCTAGTGAAATAACTTTAAGTTGTTTTAAAAGTGGTCTTTGAAGGGTGGGCGCTTCATTAAAAGAAATGTTTGAAACTTTATTAAGTTTAATGCCTTGGGAGTTTGGACGCCAAAAAGGCAAGAGAGAAAAGGTTTTTAATTTTTAAATGTTACAAAAGTTGAGAAAAGGCGTCACTCCTTCTTGGAGGAGTTACTGAATGCAAAGAGTCACCTGTGATTCTATAAAAGTGAGCCTTGTTCCAACATTTGGGCATCTTACATCTATGCTATTGTTATGCTGTCAAAATGACAACTTGCTTTTCACTTCGAGGGATGCTTACCTCCTAGTTCTAATCCAATTTCGTGTTTCAAAGACAACACCTAGTTGGTAATATTGTTGTTTCTCATCCAAACTAGTAGATTGAGCTTTGCAATTGAAGTTTTGAAGATATTTTTCAATTCTGGAGTTGCTGGTACAGACATGGCTGAAATTCGATTTCACTTGCAGCGCTTAGGGTGATTTTATTTTGGTGATGGGTATTTGACCAAAGGAATTCTATGCTTGGGGCAACCCTTTCTACCAATTTGCAGATTTTAATTTGAAGCCTTTAATTTTATGTCGAAATTGCCCCTCAAGGAGGGTCGTACTTTTCATGATTGGCATTGGGATTCGTGCCAAATTATTAAGGGATATTTGATGTTGTTTCTTCATTGCATTTGGGGCGCCAATCTTCTAGAGAGCTGTTGCACTTTGTCTCAGTCAATTCGGAGGTAATTTGATGAAGTAATGAGCATTTAAATGACTTTACAGTTGCTGGTAATTCATTTCCAGAATTGCAAATTTTATATCAGACTTGTTTCAGTTTGAATTTTCCAGTTTTTTCTTCATTGAGTTGAATAGTTATCTCATGTGGAATCATCCAATTTCTATGTGCTTTGAAGCTATTGTAACTTTCATGTAATTTGTAGCTCTTTCTCATATTGTAAGACTGTAAACAGTAGTACTGTTCCAGTCTATTATTGCTGCAATTGTTTTATTAATTTCACATTAAGCACCCCTGGATGGTTTACCTCCAGTGTGGAGAATGAAGGTTTAAATCTCTCTTTGTACCCACTGTCAAGTGGTGAATCCCCACTCCTTAGTGGATGCCTGTTGTAGCGGATGAATTGTTTAATTTGTAATTTCATTCCCCCCACTGATTAAGTGGAAGTGTGGAAAATCTTTCATGGCTGGTTATCCGCCTAAGTTCATTTCAGTTTTGTAATAAGTACTCCGCCATATGCTATCATCTCGCCTTCCAACGATCTTGGTGAACATTCTTGGCGTTGAGTTTTATTCTTCTCTCTCAATTGTAATCAGTTCAATTATTGAGTTATTTAGATCCTAGGGATCCTCTGACCATATGCGTGCCCCTCCTCCCTCATCGGGTCTTAGGGCGCATTCTTACTTAGAGTTACCATTCCGCATCGTTTTGGTTATGGAGCTAACCTTAACGGGTGCATGGTTGCATTGTATTTGATATTAAAAATCAAGAAAAAATTGAGAGGGTATTTTTCATGGTCCAAAGTGAGGTAAAAAATTGTTATTTTTATTAACTTTCTGATTTTCATTTTCTTAATAAATTTATAATTAAAATTTGATTGCTGTTTTTTTTCTTAACAATCTGATTTTAATTTCATAACTTGTCTTTTTTCAAATTTTTGTTTGCACTTGCAGATATATTTGCTTCTTCATTTCACGAGTTGTGGATGTCATTAGATATGTGGATACAAACTCTCCTAATCTTGGAGAGATTCATCAAACATTTCATAGCATGCTTGGAAAAATGAATCAAGCAATTTCTAATAGGGATCCTAATTTGGGATTGTATGAACAACACATTAAACCCATTGTGATGCGGTGATAAACACTATGAACAACCCACTTCATATGACAGTGTTTGCTCTCAATCCCAAATGCTATGTGCACCAAAAGCTTCATGGTTGCCTCCTTATGATGACAAACAAGTAAAAGAAGGGTTAATGAAAGCCCTTGCAAAGATGTATTCAATTGAGGAGTTGATTTTACTTCGCACAGAATGGCTTGATTTTACTAATCTTCATGGTCCAACATTCAGCAAACCAAAGACAAAAATAGATAGAGCTACATTAGCTTAGACAAATCCTATTGGATGGTGGACATGGCATGGAAAAGATCCACTAGAGCTGACAACACTTGATATTTGCCTCCTTTCACAAATTGCTAGTTCCTCTACTGCACAAAGGAATTGGTAGACATACAACTTTATTCACTCTATCAAGGAATAAGTTGACCTCTACACATCCAAAGAAGTTGGTGGATGTCCATAGTGCTTTGCAACTCCAGGATCGTCAAACTTTAGAGTATCGGCTGACACCAGCTTTATAGTGGGATGTTGATCCAGAGGATCGCACCCAAATTGATCAGGAGGACACATAGGAGGGATTAGTTGGAGTCCCATTAGATGAGCCAACCCCTCATACTCATAGTAGCAGTGACTTAGAGTTGAACTCTGATTTTGATGCAATGTTTGGAGATGCTGATTAGAGGCAGCCTCATACTTTCCATCACTATGTTTTACAATTTGACATTTGTAGTTCAAACTTGCAGCCTTTGGGCATTTTTGTGTATGTAGTATTAGTTTTTCCTAATTTTATATCAAATGCACATCGACAATGAATTATGGAACCAATTAAATATTAATTTGTTCGACACTCATGTGAACTCTATTGTTGTGTTTTAAGGATTCTATAATGTATATGTCAGTATGATGAATCCTTATCAACGTTATCATATGAATATTTGAAACTTCCCTATTATTTTAAGATTTCCTGTATTTTTATATAGTCGTTCCCTTTGTTGACCACTGCCGTCCCCAAAAATGGCCTCAAAAAAAATCCGTCCCCAAAACGCATCCCCACATCCCCGTCTCAGAAACTTGGTGGAAAATAGCATAAATGCTTATTTTATTTCCATGAAAATGGTCAAGAATCAATTTTTCTAAAAATTTTGATATATACTTTGACCACATAATAAAATTACATGGAGACCAACTGTGTATGGTTTGTCACAAGGATTGTATATTTAAAAGAATATTTGAGCAAGGGGTGACATTCAATATGAGTACGTCCCACAACCCTCAAATGTACAGGCAAACAAAACTGAAATAAATGTTTAGAAGAGTAAATAGGGTTCTGTAAAGGAGACAACCACAACAAATTAGAGGAATGGTTGCATTTGACAGAAAACAGGCATGATACTTTGCACAACAGCAAGCACTTCAAATACAAATGACTCTTCTGCAGTTAACCACACATTATTCACATAAAATTGCCAAACCAAATATACAAGGATATAGTAAATAGATGTGAAAATTAACAATGGTCCAGAAAACAGTAATCCAAAAGGAGCCATTTTCATATGTTGCATTAACGCACCTGCTGCTGGACTAACTGCTGAGCTGACTGATCCTGAGCCCAGGCATAGGCTTGAGGCTGTGACATCCTATAATATGGTTCCTTCAAATCAAGTTTGCTCGAAGAAGTTTGCAGTATACCTCCTTGGTCCGCACCAGCACCCCACATTTTTGCTTTAGACAGTACAGTTTAATTTAGTTTAATACATACCATATTCAAGTTCTGATTTAAATTCATCTCAACATATACACAATAACCGCACCTGACATAGTGAGATACATAGTATAGCTCTGGGCACTGTGAGCAACCATATGGAGCCGACCAGTAATAGTCTGCCCAGCCATGACATAGATAGGCTGAGACAAGACACAACGGAGCTGATACCAATGTGTCGTTGGTGCTCCAGGAGCAGTGGTGAGCCATCGTTGCACAGCACTGCAAAAAAAAGAAAAAATGATGTTAGCCACATGAGAAAATCTTTATTCTTAAAATAAATACTAGTGATTGTTCAAAAGGATTTAAAGTTAAAATGAACAGAGCATTTATTTGAAAATGTGATCATATTGAATCTTCTAAAGATACTCACATGACAAATGTACAAACCATAACACAAAATATTAGTTGTAACACCAATGAATAGCACCCAAGATATCCAATTAAGCATAAAGAGAAAAAGGAAAACAAAAATACGGAAAGCACATTGAAATAACCCCAAGGCTTAATTTGGCCAACATATGTGCTGTGCCACACTTTAAAAAAGAAAGAATCAATTTTAAAGCAAACAGAAAGAAAAGATAGAAATTATATTATGGTCCATGAATAACCAACAACGGGTCAAGCAATGGGAGCATAGATCAGTTACAATGGCAAATTACAATGGAAAAATGGTCCACCCTAGAATCCAAGCAAATATGATAAAGAAAGAAAAGCTGGAAAAACAAAGAAGTAAACACATAAGGGTTAACCCAAAAAAGCTAACCCCCAAGCAAAAGATTTCACACAAATATTGCAATAAGTTATCCGGTCCTCTGGACTTTTGCACCTTAACAAGTGAGATTTTCCCAAATATATGACCAGAGAAACAAGTAATTGTTAAAATAGCCATTCTAAAACTATTCTCAACTAACAGAAGCAAGGATATGTTCAATCTCTGCCGAAAGATTCAGGTTAAAGCATACTCACCTTAGTATAAACTTTGAGTGTGAAATATTAACTGATACGAACACTAGCATTACATCTAATCTTTGAAGCACAATATAGGAGGTACCAAAACCAATAAGATGTCAACATTTACAGTTCACATTCAATTGCAGACCTTGGTCTCTAACTAACATTGAAGACAAAGTAACAATAACTACACACCTTAAAAATACTATGAAATGGAGAAATTCAGATCATAAAGAAACAACTTATGATTTAATATGAAACCTCCATAAATCTCTATAAGAAAGACATTTTCCATAAAAACATTTATAGCTAGTTTATTATGTTGGCATAGTCTGTTCTCGATACATGGAGGAAAAATGCATTACCCTACCTACCATAGTTGTTTTGTTTATTCTAGGCATGTTATGTGGTTATCACACCTTAATTCCCATTCTTAAGCTAAAATATGTATATTTTTATGATTTTCAAGTTTTTTTGTACGGATAAACCCTAAACGAACCCAGCCCAGAAAAATAGCTTGCCATATCCTTTGAAACAGTTTCTGTAATATTGAATAACAATTCTTTGCACCTTTAGTTGTTGTCATATTGAGAATGTTCACATGCTCTGAGGCTTAAATTTCTTATAATGTGTTTTCTTAGCTGTTTCTAAGCAGTTCTCACCTGAAATTACAATTTCATTAATGTTGAATGAAGCTTTTCAATGAAATAAAAATATTTTTGCATCATAGAAAGGCCGCAGCTATGGTCAACATCAAATTCACATGCTAAGCAATGCAATATTTCAAATCAGTAACCATAGCAATTCTCAAAGTAGTTCGCAAACTTGACAAAAAGAATGAGAACTGTGTAGTTAACAAAGAATAGAAAAAGTGAAGCAAACAAAGAATGAATTCTGGAAATTTGATAACATACATAAAGAACACTAGGAATTACCTTCCATTGAAAAGAACATCAAACCAGCATGCAAGGCCATGGACTCGAGTACCAATTGATGCCGTGAAGTTCAAGGGAATGTCAATTTCATATAGCTCTTCTTCCTGCACAAGAAACATGTCTTTGATCAATAAAGAAGGCACTCTATCCTCAGGTAACCAATTTAAACATGGCAAACAAGCCTAAACAGAAAGGAAATTGTTTCAGCAGACAACAGCTGTTATGAAACCAATCTTGAAATTAAATATCAAAAAGACACATTAAATAAGTATAGAAACAAAGAGCATGCAAGCAAACAGAGTACTCTGAAATCTAGGACAAAATTAGCGTCAACCATATGCTCTCATGCATAAAGATATAAGAAAGCACAAAAAAAATATCACTGAGAAACATTATATGTTTAGATAAAAGGTTTATAAAAGTGAGGCAACATGAAAAAGACATCATGAAAGAACACAAGGAAAAAGAGTACCAAAAAATGGAAAACATTGTAGCTATAATAGAAAAGAGAGCAATAAATTATAAGAAATAGGATTTAACTATTATTCATAGCTTAAAACCCAAGGAGAAGGAAAACTTGTATGTTTGCACTAAAACATCAAGAAAGAAAGGATTACAGAAAACTCGGGTACCTAAATAGAATCCTAGTGTAAAATAAATAAAATCCTATATACTGTCTCGAGATGGCTAGTTGTCTGTTGCTTCCAGAAACCAGCTAAACATAGGGAAACCAGGTAAAAACTTCTCCCTACCACCAATGCAAGGGGTGCCTCTAGTGCTCTTACAGATGTCTACACAGCCTGTGAATCTTTACAATCTGTGGATCAATTTTGCAAACTCTTTAACAGTTTTCCAACATATGACCTCATAAAACAATATGATTTGAACTATTTAAGTACTACAAACGGCAAAATCAATAACCTAAAATCCCTAACCCATTGAATTTCAAACCCAAAATAAGGAGAACATGTTCCCTATTCAGACTCTCAGTACACAACAAGAAACTAAAACAGAAACAAACTAACACAGAACAACAAAAATACAAAACTAAGGGCAGTAATAGCAACATAGTTAGATATAAAAGATTAGAATTGACATTTCCTTGGTTATTAGTGTACTATTTTTAAGTCCCAGACGCATATGATAGATTTATGTATTTACTTTATTTTTATAGAAATTGCTACTCAAATATTTTTGTGCTTTTGTGTATGAATTTTCCCTACATTTAAGGAGGTTTAGTCCTTAGTAAGGTGACTAGAATTTTTATTAATTTAGATTACCCTCCAACTCATTTGTATTTTAGCTAAAGTCAATGGAGTGTAACTATTTTCTTAGTTGTCACCATATTCTTTACAAGGTATATTGAAGTGAAAGTTTTTTCTCAGGAATCACTACTCAACCATTTTTCTGCTTTTGTGTATTGACTTTTCATACATTTAAGGAGACTTTGTTCTTAGTAACATGTCTATGAGTTTTAGTATTTTACATTACCCTCCACCTCATTTGTCTTTTAGCTTAAGCTCTTTGGAGTGTAGCCTTTTACATGGTTGTTACCATATTCTTTACAAGGTATATTGGAGTGTAACTCTTTTCTCAGATTTCAATATATTATTTGGAAGAAATATTAGCGTGTAACTCATTTTCTTTACACAAATGTGTGTGCACACCTCTTGTCATTACGAATAGGTCACTTAGGCACACAATAATATAAATTCCTCTTCCACCTCAATAAAATAAAGGTTCTCCATCCCTTTTCTTTATGGCCACACTTAGTTGTCTTGTCAACTTGAGACTCTCACTTTTTTTGTAGTGGAGAGACTGTAAGTTTTCTAAGATTATGTGTTGCCCTCTTCATTAAAATGCATGTAGTTTTCTTCCATCAAACATTTGCACACACATCGTAGAAGGTGCAATTGGTTCTTACACCTCCATCCATAGTTTAGCTCTGCATAAAGGATGTTTGCATACACACTTGCTGATATGTGGTAAAATATAGAGAGCTGCTAACAAAGAACAAAAACATACTATGAACTGATAGCTTGAATTCCTGAAGTGTTTTCAAGATTCTTTATACCTGTGCCAAGTGAAGGGCAAAGAGAAAGCTAGACTTGGCTAAGTTGGAGGGCATGAAATAGGTAAATCAAGGTTAGGAACAGCAATCTTATCATTGATGGCCAGGTAATTTTGATATTGATAATATCACTAGTTTCAAGAAATTCAATAGATTATTCACAATCATAAATTAGCTGGATTCATTGGGCATAGAGTTTTTACATGCATTATTGTGATCTTACTATCGATGAGTAGCATGTGTTGAGCACATGGTGATACCGAAGGGGGAGGCGTGTGTGGCGGGGGCGGTAAATCAGTATCTAACAATCTTTTACTTTCCAAAACTTAACCAATCACAATTGAACCCATCCAACCCAGCAAGAGGCTCCAACCTTAATTTGATAGGCTTCAACCCCCACAAATCTGATCCAAACTTTCCTCCTTATAAATCTGATAACTAATCACATATCTGATCCAATTTCAAGTCTGATTCAAATCATGTAATCTCTCCTTTCACAAATCTGATCCACTCTCTAATATCGACCTTTCTTTCAAATCTGATTCAAACTCTAAATCTTTTCACAATCTTCACAAATCTGATTCAAACTCTAAATCTTTTCCTTCTTAAATCTGAACATTATTAATCCATCTCACTAGCATAAATTCTTTCATTTTATTATACAAATATCTTTACTATATATCTGATTTATTCTTCATATTTGTTGTACCCAAAATTATTTTTTGGCATTTTGCTTAAATTAAGATAAATCATGTAAAAATGTTGTCAAAAGTATGTTTTAGGTCAAACCAAATGTAGGGTTTTTGTGAGTTTATGTCAAAGAAGGTACTTGCAAAATTCTGAAAATTTGAAAATTAGGGTTTCAAACCCCTGTTTTTAGGAAAACCCTAAAAAATAGGACCTTTCTAAAAATAATTGAAAATGATTTTGATAGGATAATTTGGATTCACGATCACACAGGTCAAGTCAAAATCATCAAAAAGTATTTTTTACTCTGGTGGGTCTATTTTCATTTTCCAGGAAGAAAGTTGGGACCTCCACAGCCATTAATGGCAGAATGGCCAGTACCAAGTGGTGAAATCTAAGCTTCAAAAAGCTTCGACGATGAATCCATGGCAAAAATGCTCGAAAAGATGCTCTGTGATGAAAGGGATTTTCAAAAGAGGAAAATGCTAAAAATTGGCTAAGTCTAGAAAATGAATGCCTTGCTACCAAGGAGGCTATGTAGTTGAATGCCTTAGTCATTTTTCCAAACACCCATACATGCAGCATGATGAAGGTGCTTGCAAGGATGCACGCATCTACATCGTCAACAACAATGCTCAAGATAGTAACGATACACGACGAATGTGAAGCATGAAGAGATGAAGATGTTCAATGAAAATGATGAAACATGAAAAAAGAGCCCCTGTTGACCAAGGGCGCCCATGAGTTCAAGAGGTCAAAGGCAGTCGTCAAGTCTTGCCAAGACAGTCATCTCCTTCGTAACTCTGTTGGTGGCTTTCCAACGCATCATCAAGCAGGTTCACCTGATTCATCGATCACCGACAATGGAGGCGAAGACAGAAGATGCTAAAGGAAAATAGCATCAAAGATAGCAGTCAAAACATTAAAAAAAGCCCTTGTTGACCAAGGGTGCCCTTGAATTAGATGGTCCAGATGTCATTTGTTGAACAAGCTTGTCTTTGAGTAATCTCTCCAGCATCAGCTTAGCTTCGCAATGAACCTATTTGTTAGCCTGCGAGATGCATCAAACAACAGCAACTGATGATCGTTAGAGCATGCCAAATGAAGGAAAATCAACGCACATCAAGGCAAAAGCGCCCCTGCAGGCCAAGGGCACCCCTCATTTTGAGTCACCTAATGAGGTCTTCAACAATTGCTTTCTACAAAGCATTTGTTCAGCTCCCTCTCAACTTCGTCATCAATCCAGTTGCGCATTCACAGAACATGTCAAACGGTCATAGGCAAAGATCAAGCAAAAAACACCAAAGGTGAAGGCCAAATGAAGAACATGGAGAAATTGAACAAGTGTCAAGGAAAAGTGCCCTTGCTGAAAAAGGGCGCCCATCTTTTTGGGCAGTCAGATGTTGTCTACAAGCTCAATCACCTCTAGGATGACCTCTTTTTTGGTCGATTTCAACCACGACACCGTTAGCGAAGACAACAGACAAGGAAAACACTTGACGACAGAGACCAAGCTACGGCAGTTCGTGGAAGTTTGCAAGATGAAAATAACAAGTAAAAAGCCAAAAGTGCCACTGCAGGCCAGGGGCGCCCAAGCTTTTAAGGCATTCAAATCAACTTTCAAAATATGTGAAGTCAGTCATCCTTTCTGAAGCTAAGTTGGCATTCCATCCCATGTTCCAACAAGATCATCAGATCAGTCAATGATGATCTCAAATCGGAGCATGGAGGGTCAAAATGGAGAAATTCAAGAACACTCAAGAATTTGACTAATTCTGAAGCTAAAAGCACCCCTGCTAGGAAAAGGCGCCCTTGAATTTCAGGGATCAGATTCAGGTTTTGGACTTGGCAACTCCCAGGCACACTTCTTTAAAGTTGACTCAACTTGGCAATGGATCCCTCAACAACACTTCATGATCAATCAAACAACCGCGATTGAGGATCAAACAAAGGCACCATGAAAAATAATGAAAAAAGTGTTCAACTCCTCAAATGGATGCCTAAAGTCAAAGGGAGTCTCAATTGATTGAAGTTGTCTATTGAGATAACCTTTTCATGTCTAAAATGGCCCCCAATTGGTGGAAATCACTCCCGAGAACTCCAGATCAAGCAAAAAGACTCCTCCATCATGAGTTGGCGCCCAATTGATGCTTGCAACTCCAAATTGACATATCAAAGCATCTAGGCGTCCATTCTTCATTATTTTTTTGCAAGTTGAGGAGCTTAAGAACAGATATTTTTCTTCTCCAACGGTTTCTTTTTTTTTTTGATAAAAGGCAGATATCTATATTAATTTAAAGATAAGAATACATATTCACAAAAAAAGGCGGGTGGTAATAAAGCACACCCCGATAGTCACATTTTTGAAGATCTAACAGAGGGGTTTTCACCGTTCTTCATATTTTTGAAGATCTGTTGCAAAAAGGGACCATTTATCAGAGGTTGCATCAAAAGGCATAATTCTTCCAGAAAGACAGCTGATAACTTCCACTCTTATTCTTGTCTTTTTCCTCTTTCATTGTCTTAGATCTTCTTGCATGTCCAAGAAAACAACAGATAGTCAGAGATCTAGCCAACTGGGTATGGTCAACACTACTTTTTCAACCAAACCCACATGTTAAATTTTTCCAGAAAAGGTAGCCCTGTTGCCCCTATTTTTTAGGGTTTCCGGAAAAAGTCATAATTTTGAAGAACAAACAAATTGGGTTTGTTCACCTATGAAGCACGAACAAAACCCATGTGTTGGATTTTTTCGAGAAAAATCATTTTCTGGTGCCTCGTTGCCTTTGCCACCAAAGGGCTCTTGCATGCAATAGGAAAAATTGTTTATTTGAATTTTTGACGATTTGGGTTTGTTTAGAAAATTCTTCTCACAAAACTCACGTCTCAGAATTATTCATAAAAAATTACCCCCGGCAAGGCTATTTTTAGCAGTTCCAAAAAAATTTGCCCGAACAACATTATGTGCATAGTCAATGTTCAAGGTTTTCAGAATGCAATTCTCCCAAGACAAATACAAGGCCAAAATGGTCTTACTTTATGATTTTCTAAAAACGACTGACACCGATCGGCGTCAAGCACACCCAGAAGTCAATTTGGACATATTGACAAGCATAGACAGAAGTCCACAGGTTCCATAATGGTTTCACCTCGTATATTTGATAGCCTCCCCAAGGCCAGTTTAGAGGATTGTAAACGTTTGCATTTTGCGTATGCAAGCGAGTTCATGTACATTTCTCACGACTAGAGTGTTTGCAATCAACCTTCGCGATTTCATCATCAAACTTCATGGTTTCATCATACAACACTCTTCCATTGAGAAAGATCAAGGAAAACGTCAGAAACGTAAAGCTACAAAAGAACACGGAAGTAGTCATTCCCAACACAGAGTCACCATTGGTGAACACTACACTACCCTCCACGTCAAAGTGGAAACACGGACAAAAAGACAAGGAGTAAACCTCCTAAGGGAAACAGAATGAAGGAGATACATACATCAAGTTGCTGAAACTGACAGTTGAAGCATGCGACGACCCCCGTATGAAGAAGTAAACGGATGGTTAGAAGAACTGTTGACCAAAGGTGTGAAGAGCACTTAACATTTACTGAGGAGGGGGGGGTGAATCAGTAAATCAACACACACTTGTATTTTTATTTTATTTTTAAACTTCAATACAATATCAACTTCTTAACAGAACTAATGCTATCAAGTTGACTCCAATTAATGTAGAAATGATTTATACAAGAAGTAGGTGCTAACCTACTTGAATATTGAATAAGAATTGTTTAGTAGGTTCAAACCTACAAGGAGCACTAGCCCCTTAAATTGGTTTAGTAGGCACTTAACCTACAAGGAGCTTCAACCCCTAATGCAAGGCACCAACCTTGACTTGATGGTGTAAGATGGTTGCCTTCAATCAGATCTGCACTCTCCCATTCCTCCAATCTGCTTTATGTGACGAATATTCTCACTCTAAGCCCACACAAGAAGATGGGTTCTGATATGAACTGCCTTTAATCTTCACAACCACACTTGAAAATGCAATTTGAATGATATGTATATAAGTTGCTCAAGGATTGCAACTCTTAATGAAAGGTCATATCCATAATGCATGCTTCTTTACTCTAAATCTGGCTTAATCGAATCCTTTTTGATTAAATCTGCTCTTAACATACATCTTTTCAGAAAATGGATTAAATCTTGCTCTTAACATACGTCACATTTTTTCAGAAAATGAAAAGATACCACTTCAAAAGGCACGTCTCATTTGACTTGCATCTGTCAAAAAGACCAAAAGACGTCCGCATTACTTCAGTGGAACATGTCTCTTCAAGTAATTTCATTCGCATTTTTTTCAGCAAGGCGCATCTTTTGGATTTGATCGGCCACACCTGTAGATTAAAGGAACACGTCTTTTGACAAATGATATGTATCCTTTGACAGTGAACCCGCATTCAAGGAGGCACGACTCTTGAAGAGATAGCATAAATGACATTATTGAATAAACACATGTGTTGATCAATGAGACGCAATTCTTCAAGGAGGCGACTGATCACTCCATCACCCGTGTTTATCAACTTGGTTTGTTTCCACACATTTATCCGCATTAACAGTGTTTTAGTTAACACGTTTTGATCATGAGATAATGTTTTGTATTTTTTACGCCTTGTGTTTTACACCATTGAGCAATGTTGTGATCGATTTTAGTAAAGCACGTCCTATAGCATTACAATTTGTAGTGTTACAAATTGTAGCATTTGTTCCAATCGAATAGTTCATGATCGATGAAAAACTCCATTCATCTCAACAACCTTTATGAATGGAATTAGTTTTGATTACTACACTTCGTGTTTCATGAAATGTTTTCTTCAATAATATACTTTGATCTGATATGACTTGATATGTAATTGAATGAACTTGATTGAATGATCCATGTTCTTTGTACCTCACTTGGGCATATCTACATGATTTATGGTATTTGATATCACTGATAATTTAACATCAATGACCATACTTCTAACAAGGTGATGAAGTGTAAAACATCCATTTAGGATGTCCTACCCTCCAAAATAGCATTAATGGCAACATAAGTTAATTTGATGCCTCATTCCACATTAACTCACCATCCCACTGATCATGCATGTCAAATCCCACTAATTATGCATGTCTATTTCTAGATCTCCACTAATTGTGGATCTCTATTTTTGGAGGCACTTTTGTAATTGGAGTTCACTTGTAGTTTAGTTTCAGTCAACTAAGGTAGACTTCCAATTGACTCTTTGTTTAGTTTCAGTTAACTGAAGTAGATTTCCAATTAACTATTTGGTCACCTACTTTTAGACATAGGAATAAATCTTGCAGATTGGTAGGAACTAAATGTTAACTCAAGGAGATTTTCGAGTTGCCTACTCCTTTGAGTCTCTATAAATAAGAGTCTTTGCTCATAATTTTGTAACTTTACTTCACAACATCAAAACGCTGAGCTGAAAAGCCTTCATATTGTTAGCCTAGTATATGTTCTTGGATTATATTTGTGATAGGGAAATGCGCTAAGCACAAACTTGCATTCTTCTTATTCAGATAGATGTATCCAATCATTGTTAAAGTATTCTTGGTCTGATCGCATCATGTGTGATTGTCTCTTTGACACACGTTGCTGTCCCAAAGTGTAATCTTTGAGGAAGATTGAGATAATAAATCAGGAGAGCTACCTTGCCTTTGATTCAAAAGTCTCAAAATTTATCATTGAGTGTTGTTCTAATAATTTGTCTTTTGATCTACACCTCCAAAAGGTCTTGGTACCTCCTTGGGAATTTAGTAAGTTAGATTATCGTTCTTTGATGTTTCTAGTAGATTATCTTTCAGCCTACACCTCGGAAAGGTCTTGGTACCTCCTTGGGAATCCTGAGATCTAATCTCCTGTACGAAGATTGCTTGTGTGGATTCTATTTCGATATAAGTCTGGGAGTTCAGAGCCTTTGGATGCATCCTGGGAGAAACATTCGTCCAAGTGATCAAACCATCTATTCCGGCTCCTATGCCCTTATGCTCAATTTATCTTGAGGAGATAGGATAGATTAAAAGTTAGCTTAGTTGTAGTTAAGATCTGTAGAAACCAGAGAAAAACTCTTAGCTGCAATGCATTGTGTTTAAGCACCCTTGTGTCCTACCGCTGAGTAAAAAGATAGGAACATTAGTTTACAATACTTTTTATGCAAACAATCAGCAACAACAGGAATCTTCCCCTCCCAATTTGAAGAGCAATGACTACACACTTGCAATAGTTGTTGTTTCCAATAAGCACTCCAGAGGTGCTATTTGAAACGCCAACAATATTTTAATTTCTGCTCTTACTCTTCCTTATTATTCAGAAAATATTCATTGAACATTGGTTCATTCATAACTTCCAATCAATCTTCTTTTATATAATGTAAAGGGAGGCGACTTTTTGAAGGCGTATTCTCTTTCACAATGGCTGAAACTCTTCTCTCTCTTTTTGTATGCGCCTTTTCATGCTTGGGCGCACCACTTAGGAATCCGGCACTTATGAAAGGATATTAATTTTTTGGGTAGATGAATTGTGATCTTGCAGAAAATCCCTTTTAAATAAAAGCTTGAAAAAAAAATTAAGTTTGTGCAACAGCCCTGAAAATAGGGCTGTAGAATACTAACCACCAAACATTCGGTCACAAATTCATCTTACACTTGTCATGTATTGCTATGCTTGATGCATTCATTTGTCACTTCACTATTATACACGTGTTCTCGTCCTGAAAATCTTGAATTTTGATAAAACCTCCAACAAGCAAGAAACCTCTTTTTGTTCCATTTTGCTTGTTGTGTTTGGAAGGAAACAATTAGTCTTATTACAAATCACCCCTTTTGAGAAGAGACATAAGATTTTGGTCTTTCAGATTTCAAAAAGCATCATCCTTAACATCATCTCTAATGGTAGGAAGGATATGTTGATGACTAAGATTTTCCCACTTCCACCAAGTTGCTTGCTTTGCGCAAGATGCCTTGTTAGCTAAGGAAGAAAATTTTACACACTCATTTTCCATATGGCCTATGGCATAACATCATCTACATCTGAATGATATTTATTTCTTTATAGTCCACCAATTGCTTTCAACATTGATTCCAATTTTTACTAATAAAGGTTTGGAAAAGATCCATTTCCACTAGGATGTTCACAAAAGAAACACCAACCAGGTAGAAACCCTAGATCCAATAAGAAAACTACCAACTAGAGTGTTATTATGAAAGAAAGAACCTTTCCAGCTTTTCACCTTAAACAAACTGTAATGACCTGGACCAATTGTATCGAATATTTTTGTGCTTGTGTTCAATTTGACAATGCAAGCACTTTAACAAACAGTTTGATTGCTGATGTTCAGTACTTGTTTTCTCAATCTTCCCAAGGAGTTTGCTAGTTATTTATATTAAAATAATATTTATTATTTGTCATTTAATGCTCAATATTGTATTTTATTTGTATTTTTTAGATAAGAACGTTTCCTAATGTTCTTCTGAAGTTTCTTTTACAAACTTGCTATATTTGTAAATCATGTAATCTATTTATTGAACATTTGCTCATTGTAAATAACATCAAATTATTTTACCGATTACTTCCATAATATGGTATCAGAGCCTTGAGGATCTTTGGACGCCATTGTTTTTAAAATTCGTGGGCTTGTTTGAAAGCCGTAATTTGAGTTTTCTCGGCTCCTGCATTTCATGTCTCTCTCTTGTCAAATTTGAGGGTTCCAGCTTTGATTTTTTTTGAGTTTTTCCTCACCAAAAATAGTGACTCTTGCTGGAAAAAATGTGGAAGGTTTTCTTGAAATCGCACGGCCCTAAAGAAATCCTCTTATGTCCATTTTTGGGCGATTGTTTTTGCAGTTCGTATTTTGTGTTCGTGGCTCTAATTAGACATGATTAGGACATGTTTACCCTCTCCTTGAAGCCGTGATTTTTAAGTGTTGTGTGGCTGGATTTCTCTGCTTGTTCAGACGCACGACCTTCATTTTTTTGCCCGCATTTTTTTTCTTTTTTAGGCGACCTGTAGATGGGATTTTCAATTGTATCTGGTTGCGATTTGTTCATCTAGTTTGGGCACAATCTCCTCAAACTTGGCTGCATTTTCTCTGCTTGTTTTGGGTGCGTTTTTTTTTCGATAAAATCCTCGTATTTTTCAATATCTAAAAGCGACTTCTAGTGTGGTATTTGGGACACAATTTTCTCTTACATTTCTAGCTTGTTTTCTACATCTTGGGCGGGATTTTGAGCGCATTTTTCAACAACACGTTTACTAAATTTTTTTTAAAGATTCGATCTAGGGTTTTGAAAAACCCTTTGTTTTCTAGGCTGAAATTTTTTTCTGATCCTAGATTCTTTCTAGGTTTTCCAAGAACTTTTATGGGTAGTCATCAAATTTTTTGGGTGTCCCGAAATTCGTGCCTTGAAATTTGTGCCGACGAACTTGTCTTGATTCTTGTGCCTAAAACTACCTCAGTACATTGGAATTCGTGTCTCGGATTCTATGCAATCAGTATTATCACCTTCTCACTTTGTTTTGTTTTTTGTGCCTCGAAAAGCGTGCAAGATGGCGAGTTTGAGCAACATTATGTTGGAAGGCAATCAACGATTCAACAATAAAAATTATAATACCTGGAAGTAGCGAATGATGACCATCTTTGAATATCGTTGTCTGGATCAAATTGTTCTAAGCAATGTTACTCGTCCGACAACGGCAGATAATACCCAGGAAAGTTTGATGAGCAAAATTGTGAAGCAATGATGCTCATTAACCTTTCAGTTACTGATGATCAGCTTCCACAAGTTCCATTCGACAAATCAGCTGCTGAGATCTGGGAGCATCTAAGAAACTTGCATGAGACCTCTGACAAGAGTCATGCATTGTTTCTGAAAAAACAACTGTTCTCCAGCATGATGGATGAGAGAATGTTCTTACAAGAACATCTGACAAAGATTTAGGACATTTGTGATCAGCTGAAGGCGATTGCTCGGAAGATGGAAGAAGAAGGCATAATAGCAATCACCTTGAAAAGTCTACCACAATCTTATGAGCACTTTGATGAAACCCTCAACATTACATCCACTATTGTTGATCTGAAGTTTTCGGAGCCTTGTACTATCCTCTTGCAACAGGAATGTTGGAAACAACAATTAAGTAGTAGTGCCTCATCGTCCTCTACAAAACAACCTTTTACAACTAAGTCTTAGCCTAACAACAAAGGGAAAGGTCAGCCTTCGTAGCAGAATGGCTCCATTCAACCTTCGGGCAGCCCTAAGAAAAAGAACATTCAATGTAATTATTGCCACAAATATGGTCACATGAAGAAGGATTGTCGTCAGTGTTTGGCTTTTGAATAGAAGAAGCAGGGAGGGTCTCAATAGAAAGCACATGTTGTCGAGCACATTGAGCAGAAGGAATCTGCCTTTTACACTTTTATGGCTAAAAGACCTGTAGATCATGTGAAGTCCTCTACCTGGTACATTGATTCAAGTGCTTCGTGACACTTCACCCATCGGCGTGATTGGTTCAAAGACTTCTCTCCTTTCACTGACTCAATTATTTTTCGAGGAGGTGAAGAGTATACAGTTGTCAGTAAGGGCACAGTTTGGATTCAGTCTAGTGGGAGGAATCTTATATTCCTCAATGTCTACTACGTTCTTGGCATGGAATTAAACCTTCTCTCAGTCATTTAGATTATACGACACTCTCCTCAGTTGGATGTGGTATTTAGTGCACACAAACGTTCCATCGTTGATTGGGAGACTCGTACCATTGTGGTTGTTGGTATTGAGGATCATGGTGTATACAGGCTTGTGGATACAGGTGATTCTCCAGAGTTAGCCATGGTAGCCAAAAATTCTACTAGTTCCATTCTTTGGCGTCAACGATATGGGCACTTAAATGTGCACTATCTCTCTCAGCTAGCTCAGGAGGGACTTGTAGCTGGTCTACCTGACATCCAGAATCAGCATCATGGCATTTGTGGAGCTTGTCAGGCTGGGAAGCAGCACAGCACACCGTTCACAGATGGTGACTCATGGCAGGCCTCTGAGGTACTGCAATTGGTTCACGTTGATGTATGTGGACCAATGAATACACCTTTTGTTACTGGTTGCAAGTATTTCTTGCTTTTTGTTGACTACCGTGCACTCAATAAAAAAACAATTAAGAACAGGTATCCGATTCCGCGCATAGATGAGTTACTAGATGAACTCCACGGGGCAGTGTATTTTTCAAAAGTTCATCTTCGCTTAGGATACCATCAGATCCGTGTTCGTGAGGAGGATATCCATAAGACAGCATTCAGATGCCACTACGGACACTATGAGTTTTTAGTGATGCCATTTGGTCTCACTAACGCACCTGCTACGTTTCAGTCATGCATGAATCATGTGTTCAACAAGCAGTTGCGTAAGTATGTGCTTGTATTCTTCGATGACATTCTGATATACAATAGAACCTGGGAGGAACACCTGAGGCACTTGGATGAGATTCTTGGTATTATGGAGGCTCAGTCTCTGTTTGCCAAAATGTCCAAATGTGAATTTGGACTTATAGAGATATTATACTTGGGACATGTGATTTGTGCGGATGGAGTGAAGGTTCACCAGGATAAGATACAGGCAATGCTAGATTGGCCGCCACCTAGGAATGTTTCAGAGTTGCGTGGTTTCCTAGGGCTATGTGCTTATTATAGGAGATTTGTTAAGGGGTACTCACAACTAGCAACTCCTTTGACAAATCTTACACGAAAGGGAGCTTTTATATGGACAAACGAGGCACATAGAACATTTGACAGGCTCAAGCAGGCTATGAGCACATGCCCAGTTTTACCTCTTCCAGATTTTTCTCAGCCCTTTGTTCTGGAGTGTGATGCATCAAGAGGGGGCATAGAAGCGATACTTATGCAAAATAGCCATCCCATAGTATATGAGAGCAGGAAATTGAGGGATAATGAGAAATTGTACTCCACCTACGACAACGAGATGCTCGCCATTATGCATGCCTTGGCAAAGTTTCGGCAGTATTTGGTGGGAGGAAAATTTGTGGTAAGAACTGACCACAATAGTCTGAAATACTTCTTGGAACAAAAAGAGCTTAATGAACGCCAACAGAAGTGGGTCAGCAAGATTCAGGCATATGATTTTGACATCGAGTTTGTCAAGGGGAAGAAAAATGTAGTCACCGATGCACTTTCTCGAAGGCCTTCAGTTGCTGCCCTTTGTTCCATGAGCGAGATTTCAGCTGATTGGAAGTCTCAACTTTTGGTTGAGTATTCCAAAAATCAGTTCGCATGTGAGGTTTTGGATGGGCGGGTCCAAGATGATAGGTACACTATGATTGACGATGTGATACACTACAAGAATAGGATCTATTTAGTCCCTGGGTCGAAGCTTAAGGAAAAAATTCTACGTGCCATCCATGATACACTGCTAGCAGGACATCCTGGGTACTTCAAGACATACAAACAAGTGCGTGAGAGATTCTCATGGAAGGGCCTCAAAGATGATGTCCTACGCTATGTTCGTCAGTGTGTGACTTGTCAGTAGAACAAGTCAGAGCATACTTTCCCAGCTGGACTTCTACAGCCATTGCCTATTCCAGAGCAGAAGTGGGAAGGTATATCGATGGATTTCATTATTGGTCTTCCGAGAGTTCAGGGGAAAGACTGCATATATGTAGTTGTTGATAGGTTGACAAAGTATGCACACTTCTTTTCTATTGCAGCCGATTTCACAGCTTCACAGGTGGCGGAATTATTCTTCCGTGAGGTATTCCGACACCATGGACTCCCCAGGACCATTGTCAATGATCGGGATAGTAGATTCATGAGTATATTTTGGCAGGAGCTATTTCGACTTACAGGTACAGAGTTGACCCCCAGCACCAGTTACCACCCTCAAACTGATGGACAGACAGAGATTGTCAACAAGTGGGTGGAGGGATATCTCGGTAATTATGTTTCGGGTCAGCAAAGAGCATGGTTGTGTTGGTTATATTTGAGCGAGTATTGCTCTAATACTACGCATCATATGTCTATTGGCATGACTCACTTTCGGGCTTTATACAACTATGATGCTTTATCGTTTGTGGATTTGGCGCTAGGTGATAGCAGAGCGCCTAGGGCTCGGGAGTGGCTTCAGGACGGTCAGGATATACTTAAGGCACTTACGGATAACATTCAGCAGGCACAAAATCAGCAGAAACTTTATGCTGATCGGCACAGGACTGAGAGAACCTTTGAGGTTGGTGATATCGTTTTTCTGCGTCTACAGCCCTACAAGCAGAGTACACTCAAGAGGAGTGGGGCTGAAAACCTCAAGCCGAGATTTTATGGACCATACAGAGTCCTCCGGAGGATTGAGGAGGTTGCTTACGAGCTTGAGTTACCCTCAGAGAGCAAGATACATAATGTTTTTCATGTGTCTTGTTTGAAGAAGGCTTTGGGGCAGCATGTTACTCCATCACCAGATTTGCCTCCCCTAGATGAGGAGGGTCGATTGATACTGATACCTGTAGAGATTCTTGATATGAGGGAGAGGAGGTTGAGGAACAGAGTTATCAGAGAATATTTGGTGCGATGGAAGGACTTGCCATTGCAGGATGCCACGTGGGAAGGAGAGACAATACTTCAGCATCCAGCTTTGCAGTTGCTTGAGGGCAAGCAATCCCGGGAAGGGAGGACTGTAATGTCCCTTCCCTAGGCGTTTCAGATCTGAGCAGAGGTTGACCTATTACTAGCGTTCCCGTAGGTCAGCAGTATGGATAGGGGACCCATTCCGGGGTTTTGGAGCCTTGCTTGATGCCTTTTGAGCCTTCAGTTGGGGCTAGAGGGTGAATTTAGAAATAAATTGGTAATATTTAAGTTATCTCTAAGGGAATAGTAAAGGGGGTGAATAGTAACTGAAAATTAGAAGGTGGAATAGTGAAAAGTGTACCCCCTTGTGCCATGAAGCCTAGAGACATAACTTGAGGCTCTTAAAAACAACTTACAATGATCAAAATGAAGGCCTTAGTGAAAACCCACGCCTAGCTTAAAGGCACCAAGTAATTTCATTAAAATTACAAAAAAAACTCATGTTGCTAAGTTAAAAGAAACCCTAAAAGGGGCACCCACTTTGGGGAATAGTGAAAAGTTTATAAAATGAGTTTGAGGCTGCCATTTGACACATCTCAAGTTATAATTTTTCAAAGCAGCTTGCAGGTTGGAGCTCAAGGAGGATTTCTACATGCAGTTTGGCCTTCCAGGAACGAAAACTCTTGGGAGAAGGGAGTGTTGGACGTAGCCCCAACATTCTAGAAGTTAAAAACAGCTTATAAAGGTTCTCTTATCAGTTTGGCAGCAAGTTTTGAGGAAGAAGATTGCAGATCAGTCTATTTTGAGGGCAGAAATTTACATCAGATTGCAGATCAGTCCTTTTAGAGGGCCTTTCTACCATCTTACAGCAGTTACACAGTCAGCCGCACCTCCGTTGGGCATTTGGGCTTCAAACCCTAGGTGTCAAGTGGAAATTTTGAAATTTTGGAGCTGAAAACTCACCTACAGCAATGGCAAAACTCCTCTCTCGCCTGGAAACGAATTGGGTAGTCATTTTTAGAGCTGGGAGAGTTCGAAATTGCTGTCACAAGGTTATATCAGACCTGATATTTTATTTGCAGCCCTGTAATAATCCATTTCTAGGTCTTGGATGAATGGGTATGTTGTATTTAGCCCATGTCTATGTAATTTCAGTCTTTCCTTAATAGAATCGTTGTATGCCTTGGTTATTTTCCATTATCAACTTTGTATATGTCTTGTTTTTCGCATAAAACTCAAAAATAACAAAAAAATCAGAAAAAACGCAAACACAAACAAAACAAAACATCTCCTATACGCTGGTCAAAGTCTTCTTGAAGAGACAAACTCAGAAAAATCAGATCAGATTGAGGAAGGGATCTTTCACAAAACTAGGTGACTCTTCATAAAATTATTATATATAGCAAGTCCGACTTGCCTTGGTATTATTTATCCATCATTTTTAAATTTGAGAGAAAGATATCTCCACTGCTATAACATCAACACTCCCTCTTAGCTACGGAGGTATCTTTCCAAATATCCACGTCATGGAGTCTCTCAACATGACACCCATAATGGCTACACCCATTTGTGGAAAACTCAAAGGTTCATCACGGAGTCTCTCAACGTGATGTCGTCATGGAATCTCTCAACATGACATATCATCTCATTCACAGAGATGAACAAGGGCTCACACCTCATATTTCTCTGTCTCAAAGAAATATACACTACAAGGGCTTTCACTTCATATTTCTCCGTCTCGGAGAAATATACACTACAAGGGCTTTCACCTCATATTTCTCCGTCTCAGAAAAATATACACTACAAGGGTTGGAGTCTCTCAACATGACATCCACCATGGCTACTCCCATGTGTGGAAAGAAACACAAGTAAAAGGGTTCATCACGGAGTCTCTCAACGTGATGTCATCATGGAGTCTCTCAACATGACATCTCATCTCAATCACAAAGATGAACAACGGCTCGCACCTCATATTTCTTCATCTCAGTTGTCGTCATGGAGTCTCTCAACATGACATCTCATCTCAATCACAAAGATGAACAAGGGCTCGCACCTCATATTTCTTCATCTCAGAGAAATATACACTACAAGGGCTTTCACCTCATATTTCTCCGTCTCAAAGAAATATACACTACAAAGGGCTTTCACCTCATACTTCTCCATCTCAGAGAAATATACACTACAAGGGCTTTCACCTCATACTTCTCCATCTCAAAGAAATATACGCTACATTGGGCTTTCACCTCATTTTTCTCCGTCTCGGAGAAATATACGCTACAACAAATCTTCATGATGATGTGACTCCCTCTGAAGCTCCAAGTACTTGCATCAACCTCCTGACCTCCTCGTCCAAGGTTGCCTCTATTGGTTTGTCAAACTCCCTCTGAATGTTAATTCCTCCTCTTCGAAGAAACTGGTCGACTTTACAATAAGAAACCTTCTGAATTGACTTTAGAACTTGGGTCCTTCTGCAATGTCCCTATGTCAATTTCCATAGAAGAAACATGTTGTGTAGACCTTAATTTGCAATCTCAAGCAATGTGACCATACTTGTCACACTTGAAACATTGAATGTGAGAGAAATCCTTCTTCTTCTTCCTCCATTCTAGGGCAAAATCAGGTTCTCTGTCTCTATTCCTCTTTCTTCCTTTGCCTCTATCTCTAGAAGTATGTGTAGCAAGAACTAGATTTTCTACATCATGATAGTTTCGCCCAATTCCTCTTGCTGCCAACCTGGACTCTTCTTGAATACAATCAACTTGAAGACGATCAAACTTGGGCAACTTGGATCTCCCACTGATGCTCTGAATAAAGGGTTCCCAAGATTGAGGAAGACCATTTAGTGCCAACATAACAAGATCTTTGTCTACAATTATATCCCCAATAGTGCTCCTGATCTCTCAAATCAGCGATCTTCATAAAGAATGAGATGACTAAATCTTCTTTAGCCATTTTTACATGGCGAAGTTGTTGTCTCAAAGCAAGTGCTCTTCTGGTGTTGTTGATCTCATACAATCCTTTTAGAGTATCAAACATTTCTTTAGCTGTCTTCAACTTGGAGATGATCGGTACTAGGTGATTCATCACAGAGTCTATCATGATCTTTCTAGCCTTCGTGCCATTTTTCTTCCACTAGATTTTCTTAGTATCATCGAAAATCTCGGGCATATCACTTTCCACGAAATCAATAAGATCATTCTCCTCTAATAAAATGAGTACCCTTGGTTTCCAAGAGTTGAAGTTTGAAGCTCCATCAAGCCTATCTTCTACCTTGACACCGCTCACCATCTTCTTTTTCTGCACAAATTTACCTTCAAGACCTGCCCTAGATAAAAAGTTGACTTGACTACTTACACAAATTTGATTAGATCTTTTCTTAGACCCACTTTGATACCATGTTAGATTTAGGATCAGAAATGCAATAAGCAGAAATACACAACACAATAGACAATTAACACAGCAGTTTACCCTGGGAAAACCCTCCTACTCGAGGGAGAAAAACCCAACAAAAATATCTCATATATATCATATAAAAGTGCAAAATACTACTTTAAAACCAAACCCTTCTCAAGGGCGAATTGATACAATGAATTAATAGCATCTATCCTTTGATGCAAAGATACAAATGAATATGTTTCTCCTTGAAATTGGTCTGCTGCTACAAGATGATGATCTGTTGCTCAAGTATGAACTTCTTCTAGGAATTCAAATTATGATGAATGAACTTGATGATCAAATGAATGATCATCGCCTTGTATTTATACAAAACTAGGTGACTCTTCATTTGGGTTGGCCTCTTTTAAGAAACAAGGTGACTCTTCATAAAATTATTATATATAGCAAGTCTGACTTGCCTTGGTATTATTTATCCATCATTTTTAAATTTGAGAGAAAGATATTTCCCACTGCTATAACATCAACACAGAGTATTGGGGAGCAGTTAAGGCAACTTATGAGGCAGTTTGGCTTCGTCGAATGCTTGTAGATATGCAAATATCTCAAGCAGGTCTGACTCCCTTGTTCTGTGATAATCAAGGAGTTCTCAAACTTGACAAGAATCCAATCTTCCATGAAAGAACCAAGCATGTGGAAACTCATTGTCACTTCATTCGGAAGCTTGTTGAAGACAGATCAGTTCAATTGTTGTATGTTCCGACAGAGGAGCAAATAGCAGATATTCTCACTAGGACGTTGATTCCAGCTAAGTTTCTAAAATTAAATTTAGGGGGCATCTTGGTGTAGTTAACAGATTGAGGATTAAATCACATAAAATTTATTATTTTTCATTTAATGCTCAATATTGTATTTTATTTGTATTTTTTAGATGAGAACATTCTTTTGAAGTTTCTTTTAGAAACTTGCTATATTTGTAAATCATGTAATCTATTTATTGAGCGTTTGCTCATTGTAAATAACATCAAATTATTTTACCAATTACTTCCATAGTTATTTATGCATAGCATTCAAATTTATGATCTTTCTGCAATTCATCATTAAAATTTGTGTTCTTGTAGATCCAAACATTTTGTTTGTCTTTCATAGTACACTTTGCATGTCCACTAGCCAATTGTTCATTTGACACGTTAATGATATTGCATGCACATTACCCCTACTATGTGCATCATTAAATAAAAAGAAACAATCCTTCAAATGTGCCAATTGCCTTCCCTATAAAAGAGTACATTAGATTGTAGTCAAAAGGCAACCAATTTGAAAATAGAAAGTTGTTCAATGTACACAAAATTCAAAAATTTCAAATCTGATTTTTCAAATAAATTGCCCACTAAATAAAAATGCAAAAAAAATCTGATGGTACTCCACCAACATGTTCAGCACCCAAATTTTGAGGTGAACAACTCCTTGTAGCAATGGCAACCAAGTTTCAATGAATTAAAAGGTAATACAATGAACAATCAAATCACACAATTTTAAATAACAATTTAAAAAATTCCTCTAGATAGTGTTACCATACATGTCAAAAAAGAAGAATATGTAAAAAACAACCCTATCCTTTATTTATCTTCTTAAATCAACCCTTAAGTCTATTCTCCGAAAGCATCAATATTCTCAAGCCTTTGATTTTCCCTATTCTACTTCTTTAACCTTTTTTCCTCTTTCCTTTTTCCGAATTTTTTTATCATTCATTCTCATCCCACTACCTAGTCTAGGCTTATTCTCTATTATTCCTATCTTATACAAACATTTATATTCATCAACTTACAAGTTCACCCCTCCTAAGTTGCTTTGTCCTCGAAAAAATTCGACTAGATCTTTTGGCTCCATTTGGTGTACATTGACAGTAAAACTACTATATATCAAATCTTCTAACTCAATCATCATATGTTGCATTTCCTATTCTATGTTAATAAATCATCACATTTGTTGTCACTATGTAATGTCCCCGTTTTGCAGCTCACCTAAATAATAATATATTTAATTATTTAATGTTGCATGGCAAAAGTACAAATATAAAGGAAATATTAAATGATTAAATATTAAGGGGTTATAAAGTGACAATGAGAAATATTAAAACGTTTAATTAATAAAGTCACTTTATAATATTGTGTTAAGTTATGTAGGTGGGAATACCCTAAAAAGGTAAAAAGGCATTATAAAAAGGATTTGAGAGCTCATTCTCTCATATTCTGGATTATTATTTTATTTGGGGTTTGAAGTTTGGAGGAGGTCTTTGGAGTTCAAAACCCTAGGTGGTTTTCCTACAAGTTCCAGTTTCGGTGGTGAAAGATTCCTCCCTAGTTAGCGTTGGCGGATTCATCCAGGATTCACACTTGTGTGTTAAGGAAAATTTATGAATCTCCTTTGGAGATAAATTTGGAGATTAGCAATTATATTCAGCTTGTCTGAGAAGCAAAGTTTCTGAAGATTCAGTTTGAGGATTTATGAATAATATCCATATTTATGCTTGAGATTATTATTGCAAAATCAGAAGTTATTATTCTGCTTTGTGGAGACAAAATTAGAGGTTTCGACATAAAATCAGTTTCAAGAGATTTTGGAGGCATTTTTCAGTGCTGGCCGTACCATTCCAACTACCCTGAGATCACAGTTTTGCTCATATCTCGGAAAATGAGACATATATTATTCTGGGTATTGTCTCCAAGGTTTTCTTATGGTCAAGCGATGAGGATGCATATATAATATGTGGGTTTGGGATTGTCATTTATTTTCCTAGCTAGGTCACCCCTTGCAGGCAACGCCCAACTTGGATAATGGCACGTGGGAATTTGTGAGGCATTTTTCCGGTGTTTGAAGGCTGCAAAATCATCTCTGGAGACATCTAAGAGTTCCTAACATGTCTGGATCAGTTTGGAGGGAGGGGGGTAAAGGAAGTGACTGCAATTTCTTATATGAATCATCCAGGGCCTTTCCTTGCATTAAGTTGCTGGAGCAGACTTCTGAGTTACATTTTCTGAGTATTAAAGGCTGGAGTTACCATTTCAAACTTAGCATCTACACATCTGGGCCAGCATAACCTTCACGTGAGTCTCTTGGAGGTATGGCTAGCTGTTTGTGGGACGTGGAAGGGAATTGGAGCAAGTCGTGGTCATCTGCGGGTCTGCCATACAACTGAAGCCACTTCATAACATTTCAAGTTCTTTATCTGCCTTTGGCCAGCGCTTATTCCAGGTCTGTTTTCAATACATATTTATTGATGTATGGCCATTAACTATTATTGTAAAATCTGCTAAAGGTCTGAAGCTATTGCCTTACTGTTGCTCATTCTGAGAAATTTCTGTACATGCAAATCAGTGATTTATTGCTCAGAACTTATTTGTAAAAGGCTGTGGTATTTATTCTGCTGTTATCAGACAGACCTCTGAATATTGTAGTTCTTCATAGCTGTTAGACATTTCTGAGTGCCAACAATGATAAATCTGCTCTATGTAAATGCACAGTTTGTATTGGTGTAAGTCTGAAACTATTTCTAATTAGCTGCAATCATACTTAGTCATTGTAAAAGAAATGATATGTTGAAATAGTTTACCTGAGTGGTTAGTTATCTCATTTTGAATGCTATGGTTATACATGCAATGTTGTGAACTGAGTTTGATTAAATGGAACATCAATCAAACTAAACAAATCGCAAAAAATTTACCCATTTCGGAAAGGAACTTTACACACTATGGCCAGAATATATGTTAATAAATCATAGGTCATTACCACCCATTTGATTCTTCATTTTTTAGCGTAATACTGAAAATTGTAACCTATGCAATTTTGACACTACAAATTGTACTCATTTTTGTGTGCATTTCCGTATTATGTTTTAGGGGTTACCTTAGTGGCTTAGCCCAACCTATAGCCTCTTTTCCAACTCTAGATGCCAAAATCGTTTGTTTAATTTGACTACTTGTGTTAAATGTGTTGTTTTCTTCTAATTTTGTGCTCATTTTGTAATTTGTGTTATTTTTTAGAACTTTGAGATATATTTGTTCTTGGACTAAAGCACAGTTTCATTGACATCTTCACAATTGTGCTGCCATCCAGTGACTGTACAATCATGAGCTTCGTTTTACAACTAATAAAATGTCTTTCGAACTTCCATTTGTTTGTAACTATCACTCGCCCAACCTTGGAAACATTCCAACAGACTTTTTCCTTACTCTTTTACCAAAAATACTCTCTTGTATGATTCATATTTTGAATTGGGATTCCTTCTTCCTAGCTCATGCTTTTGGGAGTAGTTTTCTTGCTAGTTACTCTACAATCTCAAGACTTCTCCTAGATTTCTATGACACTCCAATACTCTACAATAGTCCTTTGGATAATTTGCACAGTTATTGTGAAGGTTTCTAAAAGTCATTGGACTCCACTCCCTTGGGATAGTCTATTTTGCTTTACCTTTTGTTTTACTAGTTTTTATTGTACTGTTTTTTTTGGCATCTAGAGATTCTACCTCTCATAACTCTCTTTCATACGCATAGGAATAAAAGTGGATACACTTATTATTGTTCCTTTATCATTTACTTTACTGTTCTTAGTTCCAAATGCACTTAGCATTAAGAGCACACATAAATTCCAATTTACCTTCTCTCTGATTGCCCATGGATGTCAACCCTTTACCCTCTATCCTGACTTCAAGCACCCTTATTGGCTATTTCACATGGAGGTTTTGTATTCTAGATCCTTTGTTATATTTATGTTACTCTATCGAATCTAAGTATTTTTAATGATCTTCTATATATTTTTGTTATTGGCTTCTATTACTATCTTTGTGTATTTTCCCAAACTGTGGAGACAGTGCAGGCATAACTATTAAAACAAATTAAATAAATTAAAAGCAGTGGAAATTTGAATACAATGTGCTGCATTTGCAATGTCAATCCTCCCCCTTCTGGTTTTTATGTGTTTTTAGCAAATTTTTCCATTAAAAGTTACCTTTCATATTTTATGCACCAAATAAAACAGGCTCTCCAATCCAAGTCCCCGGGATGTCACCTAGACACATACAGACGTATCTCATAGAGCACTGATGTTTCTTTTACATATCAGAATTACCCTTTTCATTATATATAATACAGCCATACCTAATCAAGGAAAAAAAATATCGACAAAAGGCCGAAACCTAACCTCAAACATAGTACCAACATTATAATACATTGTGAATATATAACCAGTTTCTATCAAACCTCATTTAAGATATGGTGCCAATCAAAACCATATGAAACTTTCAGACAAGACAGAGACTTTCAGTTGAGTAATCCAAATAAGCTGTCATCTGAGAGCAATACAACAGGAAAGAGATTACGTATTCATTTATTTCTTTGTGATGCTTCACTATGGAAGGCTACTCCTATGATCTTTTCACTATGATTTTCAACAGAGACCAAGAGAAAATATCCCCTAGAACAAGGAATAAATCAAATTCAATGAAACGCCCTTTTCTATAAGAAGGAAATGTGATTGTAACAAGGTTAAAGATTCCTTCCAAACATGCTTGCAAAGAATCCAGAAATAAGGATCTACTGTCATTCTGCATCAAGGTACCTTCATTTCTCACTAAGTTGACATTGTTAACTGCGACCCAGCATGTCTGATTTTCTATAGACAATATAAACATCCATGCCAATAGCAATTATCTCATAGCCATTCAATGGCAGTTGTTCTCAAAACAAAAAAAAACCTTCCATCAGATTTTCAGACATCTAGCTATTTAAAGGAGTAAATGTGATAAAACACCATCAACTTTTCTGTAAAAGCAACTGAGTAGTTTACTCAAACAAGATTCTTCATTAAAAGGTTTTTATGAAGAAAAATAAATCAGATTCTAAGAAGATAAAAACCTTAGCATATGATGCAAAATAAGCCAGGAGAACTATAAGGGCAACTTCTTAGAACATATCCAGTGAAACATTGTCAATAAAAAAGTTGTCTTTTTTCCCATTTTCAAAAAGAAATTCTATTAAATACATATATCCAAATTTATAAATGCACTTTCATTGTATCAAAAAAGTAAACACTATGTCATTTTCATAAATTATAATTCTCTTCAAATAGAATAGCTTTGTGCTGTTGAACACCTCCTTTTGGAAATCCATATTTACCTTGACCTTAGTGAAGTCAATTGTATGATATATAGCTGGAGCAATGAGCATTCTTGGGTCAAAAGCATCCACTACAGGCTGTACATCCAAACATAAGCTCAAGATCATTCATAAATGCAGAAAGTAAATACTGAATTTAAAAAGAAAATTAGAAAGAAGAAAGAATTTGCTGCCTAATAACAAAAGAATCATTACACGTTTCACTGTTTGGAAGCATTTTTTCATCCAGTTATCCATGAAAACCAAAAATCCAGCCTCCTTTCTCATATTACATATCTAAAATTTATTACCTAACCCTAAAACCAGTACTTCTCTAATTTTTAAGGAAATGCAGACATGCGGGCAGAGAGACAATGCAGCAAGCAGACACTTTTGCAGGAAGGTAAAATATTTCATTAATTTTTGTGATGGACTAGTGGATGCATGCTAAAATATATATATATTGAAACCTGAAATACTAAAAATAAAAAATAACATATACAAACTAACAGATGATCAATTTTTTGAACTATAACAAGATTAATCATCCAAACAAATTTAATGAAATTATCACATAATAATAAATACAAATACAAACAGCTAAATTTACAATAACAATCCATTAATCTATTGGTCCATCTGATACTATCACCCAAAAGTATGATTCATGAAGCACAACTACTTGAAGAAAAACATATAAAATCAAAATCAAATATAAATGCCAAAGTGAAACAACTTAACTACTTTAAGCAACATGCTCAATAATCAGGGTCATCATCGAATAGAAATCTCATGAACTACTCCTCACTAAAACTGCTAGACTCATCTCGCTCCCACAAGAAGAACCAAACTAGCCTTGATGGAAAATCCTAGTCCTCATCAAACTACCTTAGCTCCTCGGCCTGTACACTCCATCATGTTGTTGAATTCTTCTTGTACACATTTGGCTTGCAATAAATGAGATCAAAGGCACTATGTAAAGCAACAGGCTTTTTTTGTCTTATAGATGAGCATGTTCCTCTCGACCAGGTGCATAAAACTAAATGTAGACAAAGTCATCTCAACAGAAAAGGAAATTGTAACCTCTAAAAAGAGGAGAATGGCGATTGTTCATAGCAATCACAGTCCCATATATGATATAAGTGCCACCACCTTACTAGGTTTTTCCTCTTACCTTACTTTCCCTTTCTATCATAACCAAACTCTTAGACTTAAAGCCATTGAGTTCAAGAAATTCGAAGCATTTATCCCTCATTATTGAAGCATTGTCCTTCACATTTTCTTGAATACCTTAGTGAAGCCCATTCAATCATGAATTCAAGTCAAATTCAAGTCAAAATGCATTCAAGTTTTCAAGCATCCTTGGTTTCTCCACCAAGCATGACGTCCAATCAAACACCCTATTATTTTATCATTGGGAAAACTTGTGCATATTAGATTTCCTCAACAATGTTGATGTTTTAATTTGTCACTTTCATTACAACATAAAACACCACAATAGGCGAGGAAAACCTCTCTTCAAATTCACTAAGAAAACTGCTTAATCTAATTTACTCTTAAAATTTAAAACAAAATCAAGTTCACTAAAATGAGCAATGTTCAATCTAGTCTTTAGAGTTTTGCATAAGCATAAAATACATAAGCAAACCTATTTGTTTTCGTCACAGAAGTTAGAGCATGAGACTTTGAAGAATTCTCACCAATGAATTTTCTCAATATATGACAACTCAAACATAAACAAAATAAACAATCCAAGGATTAAAATAGATATCCTTAGAGTTGTACTAATCATTCATCTGATCTTGAAGAAAAAATAACACATGGAAACAACACTTAGAAGATGAAAGGACGAAGATTATCACAAAGCATTCAAAATTACTTCATAGATTCGAACACCAATGTTACACAAAGCTAACTTCCTTGAACAATTACAACAATAGGGATTAAGCTTGAATGGAAATCTCCGCAACATAAGAAGGCTTCAGCTTCACATTCTTTACACAAAGACACTTAGCAATTTAATTGGCCTTGAACTTGCATGACAATATCTATAGCATAAGTCTGGACTCACCTGTCATTACATTGTATGTGTCAATGACACATATTTATAACATTCTAGCTCCAAATTCTTGAAGCTTCAAAAATAGTAAAAATAATTATTTTGAAAGCAATTATATCCCCATCCTATAAAGATAAGATAAAATATTATTTTTTCAATTCTTCCATCTAAATCAAGGGCTCTAATCTTCTAATCATGTATGTAATTTGTTTCAAAAGATCCTCAATGTAAAGTCCAATTTTAATCCTGATTAATAATTTACTTTTATTGACAGAGCGACCTATGGATAGTATTCTATATTAATGATTCAATACAAATGAAGTAAAGGGGTCGATAAACGTGTCTAAGGCATTGATATCATCTTAATATATTATCGAGTAGCTTTCCTAAGGATAGAATAATTGAATATATGATTAGTGCTCCCTTATTGCGAAAGGGAGTCCACACATATCTGGTCAAACATTTATATTAGCATTCACTTAACTTATCGAAGGTCTGTGATTGGAGGAGAGGAAGTCAAATACAAATTAAATCGATTTCTTGGCATATATCGTAGTATTATTGTGAGGTCAAGTAATCATTCCAACATAGACGATAAGGAAGCCACCTAAAATCTTCTTTTTATCTATCAAAGGCATTATTAATGAAGAAAATTATTATCAGGTCGTCTATCGCACTAGGCATAAAAGGTCGCCTCATTATATGTTACTACCACCATTTCATATGTGCATATTAAATGTTAATAAATATTATTGGCTTTCTATTGAAGTCATCATCACCCTCAGACACTCTCATATCGAACAATCATTACATTATTGTTGCGCCTCTCAAAAAGGTGACTGGACTTGACGTGGAAGACAAAAAGATCCTCAATCATAACATCCAAGTCATTAAAGGAGTCGGTCGTGAATCTTTATCCTATCGTCAGAAGCATGTAATCAGTAAATCTTATAAATTTTGTCGAGCTATTGAAGACTGGGCAATTATCATCTTCTTGCAATCGATGTTTAAAGAGCTATCTTATATTGTGTGAAGTATTATAGCAATCGCCTCTTGAAGAAGGCTCTAGTGTATTTTCTAACGAATTCAAATAAAGAGTGGCCACTATCAAACAAATATGGAATATTTGACCTGGCATAATCAATGCTAGTTATCCTATCGGAAATTAGTAGCATCACAAAAAGCAATCAGGTATCCTTAGCACTAGTAATCAAGCCTTCATTTGATCAAGCATTACGTGATGAAGGAATAAAAGCAGTAAATGGCTTCAAAAGGAAATAAATTAATATTAAAGAAATCACTAGTTTGCAAGAAGCTGATCAGCATTACGGAATTGAATAAATACTTGGCCGACCTACATAAATAAATTAATTAATTAAGGAATAAAATTGCATGTGTTAGGATCTAAGGGAGCAGTGATCTATTTATGGAATGATTATGAATGTTTATAAAAGATAGCGATTGGAAGGGAGTGACCCTTTGGCAAGAGAGTTTATGAAGTGATGTCACCCTTCTTAGAGGTATAAATAGAATAAGGAATAGAGGAAGGAAATCATGGAATAGAACTCTCAAACAGATATATATACATTTAACATAGCAGATCGAAGTGCTCATAGGAGCCCAAGACCCTCTAAACAAGGATGCATGAATAATAAGAAGAATTTAGATACAACACCCACTTACAAGTTGCAGGAATGTACAGATAAAGTCAAAAACAACACTTTGAAAAAGAGGTCTAAACCTCTTCCATAAGCAATGCATGATTTCAACTTAACATATCAAAGACAACATTATATGTACTTGGTATATTGCCACTATTAAAATGATATTTATTTCAAGGCTCTTAATTCATCTCATAAGCATATCAATATACTAGTAGTTATCAATTGCTCTTAAATAAACCAAAGTACATCATCTCCACTATCTTTAAGGTTATTGGAAAATTTGACAACTTTATATAAATATTGGATGACAATCTTTGTCAATCCAATGAGAAATAAATCATGAATCGATTGATCCAAAGAACGGGTCATTACACTCAATCTTGGCTTCAGCATCACTTTGAATGAAAGGGCATATATTCATCACTTTCTCTCCTGCCTTTCCAATCTTCTCTTGAGAGCATATAATAGCTTGGAGTCACCTTTTCTTTGTTTCTATGTTACTTTTGACAAGATATAAATGTTATTTTTGTGTCCAAAATAACCTAGGCATCCAATTATTTTGTCTTTTAATATGGTTATCATTGAGGACTTGCTTATGTGACAAAAAAGAACGCATGGGTGCTTGCAATGTTTTCTTGATGAGTTTTCAAAAGATTTTGTAGAAACATTTAACCTTTCATGAAAATTGATCCATTTCTCCATTCTTGAACCCTACACCATAAAACCTCTAACTTTGACAAGTTTTCTATCATTTTATTGCCTTTTGGAACCATTTTTGCCTGCTGAAGCTTCAACCTATATTGTTGGCATTCTACTGCTACCATGTAATAACTAAAAAACAAACAAATTAAAAAAAAAAACACAATTTTCTGAACCTAAAAAGTTGTGGTTTTCATGCTTATCTACAAAATCCAAAACACAATGAAAAAGAAAAAACCAAAAATCCAATTTTAATAAATATGCAAAATTTGATATCTAAACTTCACTAAAACTGACAATCTTGAATACTGGACCTTCTCAAGTGAGAATTTTATGCTTGGAAGAAGATTCTCATATATAATTCTACCTCAACGTGCCAAACAAGATTTGCTTCCTCCTAAATCCTTCTTGCCTATACATGGTATCTATCATCATAGTATTTGTTTTCAACCTTTCTTTCCTCTATTGGTGTTAAAGTCTTCTTCACGATTCATTGCTTAATAATTTTCAAGATGAGCAACCTACATGCATCATTTTTGGACGAAGACAAACCAACCCCTAAGGACATAACCTCTTTGACAAAAAAGATAACATCGTTGAGATTGATGTGACAAGAGTGACCTAGTATTTGGCTATACACTTGATTAAACAAACACATTTTCTAGGAACAAATTAGGGTACTAACAAACAGTCAAATCCAACTAATCAATCAAAGTCAATTGTTTGATCTTCCTCGTGTGGGTGCTAATTTGAAAAGGATCGAGGTGAACTAAGGAGCAAGAAAAGATATTACTTTTCAAATTTTAAAACTGTGTAGTCACTCATAGAACAAAGCAATCCATTCCTCTACAACGTGATCACCTTTTGAAGAATGTTTGGGTTACGTGCCAACTAGTCCACTAAATGTTGCACTTGAACAATAGAATATGCAACAAGGATTGGATTCAAAGGTGACAAGACCAAATAAAATCATTGAGATATATTGCCAAATCCAACTCACAATGAGAACTCAACTAGAGAAGAATCAGCTTAAATTCAAGAAACAACATCAATATAGCACCACATGGAGCATATTCTCAAATTAGAAGACAATATATGGTTGTCGCTAAGAAAAGAGTAGATCCAAGCACAAACCAAAAGAATAAACCTCTAAGGTATCAGCATTTACCATCTTTGAGCTAGTTATGGTGAATGCGTTCAAATTAGACATACCTCCTTTCTTGAAACTCCATTCAATGTTCAATTGTGAATACCTCCAATTGTATGAACAATCCCTATTGGATGAAGATGGGGAGGAACCAATGCTACCCTCATTCGAGGACATGGTTAATGATAACCAAGCAATACTTCAATGCACGGTGCTCTAGAGAAAACAAAGAGAGGTCGTGAATGGAGGCCAAGAGTCTTGATAAGTGGAGACAATGTTTCCTCAATCAAGCCCAATGGCACTCCAGAAGACCATGGGACAATGTTTCCTTGGTGTTTAACTAAGCTTTTGTGGGGACAAGATCTTCTCAATGAAGGGAGGTATGAAACAAAAAGAATCAAGGTGAACTAAGGAACAACAAATAATGATTTTTTTGAAATTTTGAAAATATGCAAGTGCCAATTGTTTTATGACAAATGAATCTGAAAATGAATTATTGATTCAGCTATCCTTCTTGTTCTTATTCTCTGGTGTATGCTTCTATACATATGATAGTTCTCATTCTATAGCTATCATAATCCACTCTTTGTGGGATGCTCTTACACTTTATTTTAGCGTTTACCTTCATTTGCCAATTTGGCAGTTGACAGACCATGTAAACCACTCACTTATTTATTTGAAGAAAAAAACAAAAAAAGCCAATAGAACTGAAAGATGCAGGTTTGCCAATCATTGAAAATATTTATATCAGCATCAAAACACATGAGTTGCATTTAACCCTGTAAAAGAAAATGAGAAAATCACCAAAACTTTCCAACACCTGATATTGACAGTTCCAAAATTAATCATCCTTATTTGATCCCGTGCATTGTCAATCGCAATTTCATTACAATGATATACATATGCCACGAGTCTCCGAATTAGGGTCATGCCTAAATCTGCAGAATTATCTAAGATGACCATGCTTATTATCTGTCACCAACTGTTTGTAGCAGCAGCAACATAGAATGCAAATATTGGAAATAAATTGTAGTCCTTAAGAGGAAAATCTATGTAACTGAAGATTTGGTCACAATCCTTGCTTTGTTGCTTACACATTAGTAAAACCAGAATAAAGCAGTTACTATTTGTAGATCTGAAAACAATTCTCTCAAATAAAAATCCTAAACAGTATTATATTTTCAATATCTACTGGAATGGCAGAGTAATAGAATTATGTCAGAAAGGCTAGGACTACTAGTAATTCTCTTCATAAATATTCACCAGGTTTATCTTTGCATACTTTCAAAGCATAAACATGAAATGTTTTTCTTTCTGTAGGATTAACAGCCTTATGTGACAACAGTAACATGGACTGCAAGACTATAGAAATTCAAAGCCACACAGATGTTCTTCAAACAAGGCCATGAACATACTTGAATCGTAGATTAGACTGTAACCAAAACAAATAAAAAATGCAGAACTGTTCAGGTCATTGATTTTCAATATAGATTCCATTAAAGGTTACTCAGAAAGTAAAATGCATTTAAGCCATGACCAATCTCATATCCATCGTGAAGCTTGTATGACAAGAACAAATTGGGCTTTTTCTGCAATAAAAAACTACAACCACTCCTTTCTCCTTATAGATAAACTAAGAGTCAAACCTGAGAAAAATAGCCCTGGAAAGCAGATCCATGCAATGGTGTCAAGTCAACACCATAGTAGTTTTGCTGTTGCCAGAATAGAGCCTGAAAATAAATATGCAATCAATGAATAAGATTATACAGCTCTTAATGAAAATTTGCTAATAACTCAAGGTAATATCATGCTACCATATCCTAACATCATGAATCACAACAATTGCATCCAATAAAGTGCAGACGAGGTTGTATTCAGAATGTCTATAACTGAAAAAGGACATAAGTGATGCAAAAAGAAAATAAACCAACAAAAATAATAAGATAATAAGAATGCAACCATAACAGTTTAACAAAGTTAAAGAAAGCAACCATAACAGTTTAACAAAGTTTACTTATCTCAATAAAGAAGAAAACTACAATGCTAGTTCAAACAATACTTACTTCCAAAATTAAATACATACGTCATAATCAGACCCACAATTCATTCATTTCAAATATATTACACTCATAGTATGTAATTCTGTTTGGTTATTTTTCAATATTTTATAGCCAACTGCAAGTTTTGAATTAGCAGTTAAAAATATGTACAGAATCCAATAAGACATACTTTCAACTGTCCATTTCACCAGCATACGCTAGTGTTACTTCAAATGTCTTCCTCTAAATCTGCTAAACAAACATCTCAGCAACCTCAATTCTGGAAGCCAATCCAATGTCTTAAAAAATGCCACTATCATAATGATGATCTGCCCATGTAATAGAAACCCTGCACAACCAAGTCATCCTGCAGTTTGGGTGTCACAACTATTAAATGTTTCACGCCTCATTTCCTTCCAGTTACCAGTTTTCCCAGTAGTTCCACACCTTTATGTGGAATTTCAGTTTAATTATTTTGCAATGTATTCCACACCTCCCCCAGCAAGTTTGCAGTTTGATGCACCACCAACCGCATTTATGCGGTCCTTAGTTCATACCTTGCAATTTATGTGTGAACCTCGCATCCAGCAAACTTGGTTATAAAAACTCGAGCATCCTTAAATGAGCTTGCAGCTTTTCAGGGCGAATTCTCCCAATCTTTAATAGCCAGAGTAAAATTTGTTGGACACATATACCTTAGAGTCAAATTCACACCAATTGAGATTGGATTCATGTAATGTCCCCAAATTCTATGTGTCAACATAAAATTAAATAATTAATTTAAGTTGTTCAAAAAGGGTAAATTAAAAAAAAGACAACTTAAATTAATGGTGCAAAAAACTTAAGTTATAAAAGAATTAAAGTGAATTAAATTAAGTTACTTTTGGATGGATTCTCAAAAAGAATTAAATTAAAAAGTGAATTGGAAAAAAGGAGGAATTCAAGAAGACATGAAGGAGTTATGGAGGTAAGTCAATAAAAGTTTTCAGGTGCTTTCTTGCAGCATGCTGGATTTGATTTTAGAGATCAAGTTATTGTGGGTTGAACTGAGTTCACCACAAAACTTTGTGGGGACGAAAACCTCCATAAAGAATATCACCTTCAAGGCTGAGAGATGTTTCCTGGGTGATTGAGGACAGTCTCACTCAGAGGCTGTGCTGGAGCTAAATTTGGAGAATTCAATGGAGTTTCTATGAGTTCTGAATTTGGTCACAAAAAGTCCAAGTATTGTGGGAGATAATTAATTTACGTAGTTACAAGGATTTTAAGAGATTGACAATTCTGGGAATTTCAGAAGTTAATATAAAGAGTATTATACCTGACCGTATAGTTATTGAGGATGTCTATATCCCACATTTAAGGTCGCGGAAGGGAGTAGTCAGGAATTTTGATTTGGGTAATTTTTCATTTGCTTTTCTCTCTGCTGGTCAATCAATTTAATATAATCAAAAGGTTTTACTGATGCTAAATTGAATGTCTAAGCAGTCCGTTCTACTGCAGAGCCGCACTCCATTTTCTAGTTTGGTAGAAATTGATATGAATCTAAAATGTTTATGGGTATGTTTACAAAGGATCCCTTGGATTTAAATGGAAGCCGCATCTCTCAAGAGGCCGAACATTTTAAACATGCTGGAATTGTGAAGGAGTCTGTTTGTGACGATTGCTGCTGGTTGATGGTTGTTGGAAAGTTATGAATTTAATATGCTACAATTTGCAACTCGAAGGGATGAGCTTTTTATAAACCGGTCACAATGCAGAGTCACGGAAGTTGTAAAGACCAGATTCAGGCCACGGTTACACCTGGAAATTAACATTATAATCCTTTATGCTATTCATTCTTGTGAAGCTGTTGTGCTGTATGAAAGAATCGTTTATCGGTCTCCAATCATATTAAACAAGGAGGAAACCATATAATTGATATTGTGGAGATTAATAAAGGCTGAGGAAATTAGAGCCACATGGGTCTTAGACTCCCACTCTTTAAACTGCCATCCATATTCACGGAGAAACTTTAAAGGCATGTTGAATTCATTCATGAATTAGAAATTGAGCATTGATATATTTGAAGAAGCCGTTTTCAAACATAGACACCAAAGTAAGGATCGACAGAAACAATTAAGCCAAGTACTAAGTCGATGCATTTCTATATTATTGTAAGGGGTCAAGTATCTTCAAATTAGATTCTTGAAGAATCGACTCAATCCAATGTTTGAAGAATTGTGGCTTTTGCATATTGAAATCACATACTGGAAGCCTTCCGCTAGTGCTACTAAGAATTGAAAGGTCATAGGGAAGAAAGATAATTAAAGATATTGAAGATTTGAAATTAAGGAATCGGGTATTTCTAGGTAGCCGCCCAAGTAAGGGAACCGGGTAAGTTTAAAGTTTATCAGAGGGTTATATTGACCAAGGCATGTGGTGGTAATTAGGCCTAGCAAGACAGCGTAACACCTCCTTGTCAATATTTGGCAACGTGGAGTCTTCGAGCAAATTCATAAGTGTCGGTATTTGGTGAAGCCTACGGTTCACATAAGAGAATTGCCACCTTAAATAAGGAATGAATTAATATTTTTGATTCCATCTTATTACCTTGGCCGGATGTATCAAAAGGGGCGTTCGCTTGTTACAGCTGCTACTCTTCCAAGGGTGCCATGCAGCAGCTGGGAATATTCAACATCTCAGTTGGAGCACAGGTCAGCATTGGGCATTCTGATAGAAATTAGTTACCTGTGTAAATCTCCAGGAAAGTAAAATTTTAATGATAGTTTAATTGTGATTGAGTTTTGAGTAAATTTTGTGTACCGCTGCGTGTTATTTCTATTGTTAATAAAATGGAAAAAATATGAATGAGCTTTGAATTATTGGAATCTTTGCTGTTCATAATATATGTTGTACATTGTAAAATTGTGTGAGAGATTCGTATTGTGAATAATTGCTCAAGTCAATCATTCATCTGTTGAAAACAAACTGAATATAGACTTAGTACAGTGGAAGGGTTATTGTTAAAAGAAAGGACCAGGCTTTCAGAGTAGTGAAAATTGAAAAAAATTATATACAAAATAGGGCAGGTCATTACAATTCACTCCGTATGCACCTTTAAGCCACCTCGCTGGATAACACTATGTAACGTACAGTGTACACCCTTGGATTGGACTCCATGTGCATTGCAAGACAGATGCTTTCATTAGCCTGAATCCAGTTCTACATGTCCACACTTCACATCTTGGAAAACATTGTGATATAACACAAAAGCTTCATCATAACCATGAACCATAGCAGGTGGGTAATCAATGTAATCAACGGCCTCAATCAATCTTCCCAACAATACAATAACACAAGGATCCTAGTCTATGTAATTAAAATCATTTAGAATTCATCGTATGGCTTAGATTAATCACTACACTGATTATAAATGATACTGTAACTGACTGTTGAAGATAGATAACTTCGGTCAGATATAAATGATGATTGGATTTATTCATCATCATCATTTATATCGAAATCTCCAAACACTAAGTATAGGTTTTCGATCTGCATTGAAAAATATAAATGATATATATTCAGATCGAACTAAATCTAAATGCATACATATTATGTTTGATTATTGTTAAGAGGCTAATCGTCGGCTGTAATAGATGAAGGGACTAAATATTAAGACACGTCCGCTCATGAGACATGTCGCTCATGAGACGTGTCTCATGAAGACGTGTCTCTCATGAGATACGTCTCCTGAAAGTCCCGTCTCCCTATCTTGGGCTGTGTCCTCCTTACCCATATTTATGGGTGATCGGATCCTCTAAGCAGAAAACTGAAATCAATAAATTAATCTGCTCTTGAAGATCAAAAAAGTACAACAGAATTCCAGACTTAGTACTTCATAGATACAATCAGAATAACTTAACATCAACCTCTTTATTTCTAGTTCAGATTTAAGTATATAATCTGATAGATTTGATCAAATTTTAACACTGACGAAGATGGCAATCAATACAAAACAGAAAAGAGAAAGGATAAGATGCAACAAGGTTTGCACTTGCTTAAAATTACTTCTTGATTGATTTTTTAATGCATAAAGTTTTAACATTCAGATAGGAGTTCAAATTCTAATAAGCCATCACATATGATTTCTTAGTAACATATTCTTGAGAGTAAATGGGAGAATACCGGCAACAATGGGGGAATTTACTCTAAAGGGAAGAAACAGTAACAGAGGTTAGACCAGAGAGAAATGACAGCAACCTGTATGGTGTAGGAAATTAAGAAGATGCATTTTAAAAAACATGCAGGTCTGATTTAAAATGTATTTGATTTCAGATAGTAAACCAGTTTAAGTGAATCACCTGTGTAAATTGTCTTGAAACAGTTTTTGTAAGGTAACGAAATTGAAGCATCTGGGCTTCTGTGTCAAATTCATGTTTCCTATTGTGTTTGTATGCTGTAAATTGGTTGTATAGTTGATGACTGTTCAGTTGGCCTTTAACCACACAATCATAAAGTATCAGAGCAGTTTAAGTCACATGTTGTTTAAATTGAGGTGAGCCAAAGAGGAAATGCAAAGAAGTAAGCATGGTTCTCTTGGTGACTCAAGTTTGTCGGAGAAGAGGAGCACACTAGCTAGAATTCTCCTTTTGTTTAGCGAGTTATTGTGAGAGTTAATTGATACTAATGCAAGTCACAAGTGTTGAAGTTGCATTGCAGAAAAGTCTTAGCTATGGCTCATGGAGTTGGGCAAACTAGAACAATCTGACCACCATGGATAGCTTTCATTCTTGAAATGGTAAGAGCTATGGAAGCCAGTGAGAAAGCACAACGAAGAGCCCCAAAACTGGATAAAGGACAAGAAGCTCCTAAAGAGTAACTAAAAGGCTTAAGTGCAAATCTCAGACTCAAAGAAATGATAGCCTTACTCATAGATAGAATGGAGCTGAGGCAAAGATTGATATCCCTAACTTTTCAAGAATTTTGAATACTGCGAATTTGAAAGATTTAATCGTGCTGATCATTGGATCACATAACAATAGAAGTACTTTAGCTGAGAAAAAGTAAAAAAAATGGAGTATGAATGAACTAAGTTGATGGGCCATGTATCCTACTGATGGGATCATGTTTAATTAGAAAGGGTTACAAATTAGAAAGTGAAGCAAAAAGAGAAAGACTCACAATAGGATAGTTATAAAGCTCAAAGGGAAGTTTTGACTGCCTGACCATAAGCTTAGCTTGTTTAAGAAGTCAAAAAACTTTAGGCAGAGAGATATGAGCATAAAAAGCTACTTTACGGAAACTTATAACAAACTATGTAGGCCACACAGAGATGAAGAGGAGATTGATAGTTATGTGAATTGTACTCAGCCGAGAGTATACTTGGTCAGTAGTGAGTCATAAGTAAATAAGACTTTAGTTAATGTTAATAATTCATGTACTTGTTGTGTTATGTACGTGTCATGTTAGTTAGTAGTCTCGGGAATTAAGTTCCTAACGAAACAATTAGTTATAATGAAGGGACGCGACGGTCAGTCTCTCAACCACCACCAATGTACTATATTTACTCGAGTCTTGTAGTCTGGAAACACGGTTGCTATGATTATTAATGTCATGATTTTATTATGTACTTGTGACACACTGTTATAGTATGGATGGTTGTACTGGAAACACGGTTGCTATGATTATTAATGTCATGATTTTGTTATGTACTTGTGACACACTGTTATAGTATGGATGGTTGTACTTGCACACATTCTATCAATAAAGACAGTATGATTATTTTGTGCATTGTATTCTAGTACGTGCATTATGTTCTATAAGTTATTCCCGTTTACCCACGGGAAAGAATTCCAACGTACTGTGAGAGTAAACAAGAATAACTTACAGTACATAACGCACACACTAGAATACAATGCACAGAATAATCATATTGTCTTTATTGATAGAATGTATGCAAGTACAACCATTCGCACTATAACAATGTGGCACAAGTACACAACAAAATCATGACATTAATAATCATAGCTACCGTGTTTTCTGACTACAAGAATCGAGAACATATAGTATGCTAGCGGTGGTTGAGAGACCGACCGTCGCGTCCCTTCATTATAACTATTGTTTGGTCAGGAACTTAATTCCCAAGACAACTAACTAACATGACATGTACATAACACAACAAGTACATGAATTATTAACATTAACTAAAGTCTTATTTACTTACGACTTACGTCCGACCAAGAACACTCTCGGCTGACTACACGATTGGCCTTTGGATGACCATTCAGGATAACTTTGGTATAGCCAAATTGCAGTCTATAAGGAAATCCTATCAGTGTGCCTTGAAACCAAAAGGGAAATTATCTAGGAGACTTCAGAATGGAAGAGGAAGAGCAAGAGATTAGGAATTGGAAGACATATTGGTGGACGCAGCCAAACCTATGGAAAGTATTAAGGATAATCAATCTACATGTAACAAAGCTCACAAGTAGCATGACACTCCTATAGAGGACGAGCAGGTGATCAACAAGATCATGAAGGAGGCTTTAATAGTTTGAGTTTTAAATTTCGTGAATGTGATCATAATACCTAGCAATGTTCTAGAGCAGACAAAGAGAACAAAAGAACCAAGAAAATAGCACATGTAACCAAGATGAATATAAGGAAGTCGAAGAGATGGCTCCACTAAAACATTAACAATAAAATTCGTGCTATGAAGATTTTTGACAAGGCCAAATAGTATCCAGAATGTGCAATGGAAGAGACAGCATTATCAAAGGTAAGTGCAAAGCTGGGCATAAGTGTTGAGAGTTGATTATAGATAGTGGTAGAACAAATATTATGGTTTCTATTGAAATGAAGCAGAAACTAGGGTCAAAAAGGAGACCTTAAACCCATAGAAGGTCTCATGCTAATGAAGGAGTTAACATGTAACTGTTGACAAGCATCTAAACTCGTACAAGGTCTCTTGCTAATGAAGTAGTCAACAGGTAACCATTAAAAAGCATCTGAACCCATACAAGGTCTCTTGGTCATGAAAGAGTCAACACCTAAATGTTAACATGCAATGCAATATTCATTAACACATTAGCAGATATCATGATTAAAATATGGTATTATGTCCACGAACGTATGCCATGTTCTCTTTGGTAGATATTGGTAGTATGAAATAAATGCAATATATGATGGAAGAAAGGGTTGACCCCGCAGTGCAATGGTTAAGTTGCAAGGGTAGTAGTTGGGTTGTCTAAGGTTCAAATCCAACGGTGGATAGTGGGATTTCCGTAGGGAGAGAGCGGCATCATTCAGTGCTCGAGGTGAGGGGGTGGAATGATGGTCAAATTTGGTGGGCGCTACGGCAGGTCAACAAAGGAATTGGTGGCAGTGGATATGGTGGTGGTGGCAGTGGTGGATATGGTATTGGTAGTTCGAAATGGCAAGGATGAGGTCCTCCGAATGTGGCCTCATCAATTCATAGCTCTAGTCAAAAGTGTTCAAGATGCTACCCCTTAGCAGCATTTTACCAAACAATATATATATGTATATAGGAAGAAAGAATGCCTTCCAGATTAGCAAAGGTGGAAAGTAATTTGAGTTGCTTCCTATGAAAGGTGGATGAAACAGTATCAAGTGATATTAAATCCAAATAAGAGTTCCTCAAGAAAGTAAAGAAGATAATGGTACATTATTTTCTCTAATTCCAAAGCCAAGACAAGTTGTAGAAAATGTTCTGACATATGGATTTGATACCAAAAGCTATCAGTAAATCAATAAGTGGAGTTAAGTAAGCAAGTTCATGATTTGTTGGATATAGATCTGATCAGAGAAATTTTGAACCCATTCACAATACTAGCACTGCTTACACAAAATAAATATCAACAATGCAGGATGTGACATTTCAAGAGCAATATATAAGATCACCACTAAGTAGAGATCTACATTGCCAATAATGGTACGGTTGATGGATTGTTATAGTGATGCTAACTATTTGCCCAAAACTAAATATCATAAAATTCATTAAGAGAAGGTGATATATGGAAAACAGCAAGTCAGACAAAGCAAGGATTATACAAATGGTTGGCCTTGCCATTTGCACTAACCATTGCTTCCAGCACTTCCATGAAACAAATGAATGAAGCACTTAACCATCTTTTGGGAGTGTTATGTGCGTTATACAGAAGATATATTAGTTTTCAACAAAACCAAAGAACATGCATTTTAAATAGTTACTGGTGAAGCTGAAGCAACAGAAACTGTGTACTGAATTCAAGAACTCAAAATTCATGATGAAAGAGATTGTAAATGGGCTTTTGGATTTTCAAATAAGCATTGAGTATGGATCCAAAAAAGACAAAGGGAATATCATATAGTGGTCTGCTCAAAGAGTAACACAGATATAAAGAAGTTTTCATGCTTTGGAAAGGTTTTAAACTTAATAAAGAATTTTGGTAGAATTTGTGTGTCCATGACTGACATATGAAGAAAAGACTGTTCACATGGAAAGCAAAAGCTGAGAAAAGTTAGAGAAAAGCCTCGAACAGGAATTGAGCAAACATTAGACCACTTGCATAGTTTAGTGAAAAGTTGAATGACAAAAAGAAAATGCATTCAGTGTATGATCCAAGATAGTATACTAAAGTTCAAAACTTCAACCAATGAAGAAATTATGACATTGCTTACTGCCCAAGGAATTTTCTTTGTACATAGATCATCAAGCACTGAAGTTCGAAACACAAGCAAGCAAACTTGAATTAGAGATGCATGAAGTGGGCAAATATTTGCAAAGCTACTGATTTACAAAAAAGCACGAATCTTGAAGGTCTAATAAGGTATCATATGCTTTGAATAAGACAGAGAAATTGTTGCCTAAAATGCCAATATAGATGATCGCATGAGAAAGAATGAAACAGGTGTATGCAGATGATAAAGATTTTGTAGAGAATTTGAAGCTTTATAAGTAACCTTAGCATAGCCTATTTAACTCCAAGTGACATGATTCATCCTCAATCCAATGGTAATCAGAATACTATCAAACCAATCTGGAGGGCTAGATGATGAAACCTATGTTACCCAAGGATGCATCCCTTGCATTTTTTGACACGCCCACATACCAAGAATGTTCGAGGGATGAAGGGACACCTCGGGGACATCCCCTCACCACTCCCAAAGATTTAAATAAAAAAGAATTAATAAACAACAACAAAAAAAAACTGGCCATCCCTCAGGATGTGTCCCCCGCATTTCACAAGGACGACTGGCCATCCCCGAGACAGCTCGGGAGGTCAAGGGCATCCCTTGACTTCGCAAGGGATAGCTAGCCATCGCCGTGAAATTACACTCAATTATTTTACAAAAATTGATCAAAATGAAATTTAAAAAAATATTGTTCTTTTGTGGGCCACCACACCACTCTCACCACTAAATGAAATATTTTGATTTGCAAAACAACAGGTTTTCAAGCTCCTTAAGAGATAAAGTTACAAAAATGTTCAGACACTATGCCCACGTTCAATGTCTTACAATTGCATTCTAATAAAATGATTCAATTAAATCTCATGAGGAACAACTTGCTAATTGGGAAAGACATGCCCTTGAAAACAGAACATGAGTAAATTGTGGAAATCATGGATAAGCATATAGGTGACACCATGAGTACAATAAGTATTTGGTTCATTGCAAAAGAAAAGGAAATTAAGAAGAGTAATGGGTATTATATCAAAAACTGGGCTAGATTGATATTTTAATTGGATTTATAACAGTGTGGTTGTTTCAACAATAGCATAGTGATGGTGCTACATAATGTAAGAAGCATGCTACAAGACAATGCCCCTTTCGCCCTCAAGCAACTTTAGTATGTGCACTAGATATTTATCGCTTGATGATAGCGATAAAACTTTCAAATGCTGTTGGATTGAACCTGCGAGTTCTTCCTTTAATCTTTTCGTGACAAAAACCTTAATTGGATCACTGGTATCGGATTTGGACGATAATCCCTACCTGGTTTGGAGTAGTTCTCCTCAGGAATCACCACTATTCTTCACAGAATTGCAGATTAGGGTTTCAGATATGAAGATTTTTTAGGTGTTTGGAAAAGCAGATTTTTGGGGTGTGATTATTTCTAATTTTTAAGATACTTTGATGTAATTTGAAGTGAGTTCTTTCAGTGATTCTCTTGCTAGGCATACCATTCCCGCAAGCAGGTTGTACCACACATTTATGTTGGGAGGACTTGAGCTAGGGTTTGGATTCATTTGAGTCTATGTATATTGCTTCATTATATGCAGGCAACCCCTTGTGATGATTTTTTGATGTAATCTCAACTTCCACGAGTTTCTATGTCATGTCCCCAAAATCCTAATACTAGGATAACAAAATATATATTATTAACCACTCAATATAATTATAATATTATAATTATAATCATTATATATAAAGTATAAATATTAAAATAAAAATACTAGCAAATTAAATATTATAATCATCACGATATAATAATTATAAATATCAATATAAAGAATTAATATAAAACAATAAAATTGTGATATCCCACTACAAATAATACCAAGATAATTATATCGCTGGTCCTAGAAAGAATGATTTCTTCAAACAAAAATCAAGGCAAAGATAACTTAAGACGATAGACCTTTAATCAATCAAAGGAAACAACAATATTTATCCCTCGATATAAGCCAACTTAAGAATCTATTCACTTGTTAGACAGGCCATTCGATATTGACATAAAAGTAAGCAGATTACATATAATAAACAATCTCAATGAATAATTACGATCTGCAGCAATCAGTGTTTAGGAAGCGTAGTGATAAAATAGTGAATATCAGTGAAATATTCCCCTTAATTTTTTCCTTTATTTTTCAGTTCACAACAACGCAATCATGCACCCGTTAAAAATTAGCTCCAAACCAAAACACTGTTGAAACAACTCTAACCAAGAATGTGCCCTAAAACCACTTAAGGAGGAGGGGCGGGCATATGGTCAAAGAATCCCTAGGATCTAACAAATTGATAACACTTGAGATAGAGAGCTAAACTCGAAACCAAGAATGTGCACGCAAAATCCTTTTTTGCAAGGAGAGGTGCTAAAATATGGTGGAGTGCTAGTTATAAAACTGAAAATAACACTTCTTTTGTTGATGCAAAAATCCACAAGCGGCGGGAATACTCCACTTATCTAGTGGGTGTGATTATTACATTTATTTGAAGGCGGCAAGCCAGCCATTTAACCTCATTTCCACTTAAACTGTGGCGGGTATACAATCCACACAACCACTTATTTTTTGTGGGGGGAATATAATAAACTAAATTGCAGCAAAGTAAACAATTGTTGTTAGTACTACTAATCAGCTTACAAACAAATAACATACAGCTGCAAATGAGAATGATATGCTTCCAAAACACTCAATGGTTAGAGTAACACTTCCTCTAACATTTACAATGCCAAAATGATATAGAAAGAAACTCAAAACAGCATTATAACAATTTCTAACTAATTTGATCAGAAACATGAAATACAGAAAATCAGATCAGCAAGGTGAGAATTCACCATAATGGACGTATCTTCTTCAATTCAACTCGGAAAGCTCTCAAACCATAGCCAATCAACAGCTAAGAGCTAGGCGTCCAACCTCCATTGAGAAAACAAGCGCAGAACAGAGAGAAACAACTGGCATGATTACCAAGACAATCAAGAAGAAAGGTATGACCTCCAGGAAGGGTCGACCTTCTCCCAAAAATCAGAAACTCAATGATAAAATCTGCAAACTTGCAGAAAGGGGCGCCCTCCACAGTGGAACAGCATGGACCAGTACTCAGAACGATAGAAATATCGTTGGCGAAGCTACGAACAGAAATTCGCTTCAGCCATGAACAAACCAGCAACTCAATAACAAGTTATACAGCAGCAACCTGTCAAAAAACATCAAAAATAAAGCTCCATCTGCACTCCTGTATGAAGTACAGTCTCAAAGACCCACCTGGGAATCCATAGTTTCACGCCCGAAGGATGGATTGCAAAATGCTAAGCTTCCCCTTAGCCAGGTTCTAGATTTAAAACTAGCAACATAACTTTACTTTCAAATTTCCAAGATAATCAGCTCTCCACAAAGCATCAATATATAAGTTTTAGTTGGGCAAATGAATAAACTGTAACTCCCACAAAGAAAACTCTTCAATTCCTTCATGAAACGCCAAACACCACAAAATGCACTTTTAAATATTTAATATTTAAACTCTTCATTCTCCTCTCCAAATCGTCCCACTTTTTAAAAAAAATAAAACATTTAATAAAATATTAAATGTATCCACTTTATAGCCCCAACTTAAAACAACTTCAAGTCATTAAGCTAGGCGTGGGGTACAACTTCAAAACACAATTTTAACTAAGTATGGAACTTAGTCCAAGGAAGTTACGGAGAGCAATGCTCAAACTGCAACTGATTACTGCTAAAAATAGCAAACTGACATTAGTCAAGCTAAACCAAGCTGATAAAGATGCCATTGCCACAAATGGACTTACTAAAAATAGCGAATGCCAAAAATAGTAAGCTCACTACAAACACCACAGAAAGCCAAACTGAATAGCCACACTGAACTACAAAAGGCTGAACTGTTTCCAGAATGATATTGCTATAAATTGACTTACCAAAAATAGCAATTGCTATAAATAGTAAGTTTGCGAAACATCAATTGAACACCAACTGAGCAGTAAACAAGACTTACTATAAATAATAAGTGTTTCCGAACGCCTTACGAGCACAAACCAGGAAGCCAACATGACTTACTATAAATAGTTAGTGTCTGGAAAGGTTAACAGATGGAGATACATGTTACACCATTCTGAAGCTCTCTGGAAACCCAAAAAACTCCCAGAAACACACTTCCAAACTCCTGCATGCAAGCCTTCAAAAATGCATCTAAAACCTCCTATAAAATAGGAAACCCTAATTTTCCATTCTGCTTAGCCTACGAGTTTCTGGAAATAGGCTAAAACCTGAAGAAGAGCATAGGGCTAAATTGGCGACATTACAATCTGCCTTTCCCAAAATTGCTTGTCCTCAAGCAATGCCGCCACACTCCAAGAAAACAGTTTCATCCATACTATGCCAAGTAGGATCCCAGGGTCCCAAGTCCATCTCCAAAAAGACCCACCATGGTGATGTTGTGTCAAACTAATCACACAATCAAAATGATCATACCAAAACAGCATTGTTCTCATCTGTATCCCTAAAAATTTACAAAGCATATGACTTGAACTGAAAGACCAAGAGGAACAAAATTCAAAACATTGCAACATCTCACACCCCAAAGTCTTTGAAAAGTTAACATCATCAATGCCAATGATCAATATCATTTGGAGCACAAGGAACAATGATATAAGCAACTCAAAATTATTCTCATTAGCAAAACTCAAAGCATCAAATAGAATCACAACTGCAAAGGTGACTCCCACAAGGATATTCACAAAGAGGGAAACAACCCTTTGCAGATACATAATAGCCCCATCCTCAAAGCTCTTCAAGGATGTCCAATGCCTTCTCTGAAGATCACAAATGTATACAAGAAGACACTTGAACTCTTTCAAAACTGTCTCTCCAAAAATCTCAGAAATACGAACCAAAACAGCCCAAGCGTCGCTGCCCTGAACATGAGTACCAAAGAATGTTCGCAAGTGACTACTGGAAAGAACTCCAACTCTATTCAAAGACTAGTTTGGATCAGTCTGAATCACCATTCTTCCCATTTGACGCCAAAAATCATCTCTCGAAAGAGATTGTGAAGTGAAAATATGAGCGTACCAGCTGCCCATTAAGTCAAAATTAAATGACTCAACATCAGATTTAAGATAAGTCAGCATGCTGGGAAAGGAACAGCAGCTGCAATACTGAAAATCCTCGTCCATTTTGACAATTCTGGTCACATTCAAAGCTGGAAACACCCACTCTAAAAACTCCATCATAGCAAAGAACCATTCTTTGCTCCCATTTCCTCTCCAAGCCATCAATAGATGATCAAATATAATCATCAATTGGCTGATAAAGAAGGTAGCAGCACCTCTAGCACTGAAATTTTGGCACTTATCACTCCAACATACTTCTTTTCACACATAAGGATCTTCATCAAATCATGTTGAAAATGCCATAATAAGATAAACAACCATGAAAATTTTCTAATACACCAAAACAATTTCTCTTTATGATTCCAAATGTTAGATAGAGCCAAAAATGATATCCAAAATCCGGTGTCCTCTTTAGTGTTCCATGGTAGCCATATCATGAAAGCTTCAACAACAAGAGTACATGGAACAAAAAATGTCTTCAAATCCCATCTTGAGAAGAAATTGGAGTGCACTGAGTTAACACTCAACTCAAAAGATGGATTATTAAACATATAAACTCCTTGAATTGCAACAATTGTCTTCTTTACAAATTCAATTGCATGATCTCTTTCATTAATCCAACATTGATAATCTGAATTTTTAATCTCTAAGGAGTCTTTGATGAAATGCAAATTAAAGAGAGTGGCTCCATCTCTAGCTCCTTCTTGTCTCTCTTTAATCAAACTATATGAACGGTCAACTTTGATTAGGACTTGCACGTCATCTTCAATGGATATCAAAAATTGACCTTCCCACTCATAAATACTCAAAGATGGTTAACTGCTGGTAGGCTGCATATCAAAATCAGAACTTCATATCTTGTCTTTCCTGCCCTCATAGCTGCTCCAAAACTCCTATCCTTCACCACCCATCAACTGACAATGAAGAGGATCAGATTTTACCAATTCTTCAAACCTTTGTTTACAATCAACTTCATGAATTGGAAAATCAGATTTGTGTTTGAGATCCTCTTTAATCTTTTCATCAGCAAGTGCCTTTTGATCTTCTAATACTGCTTCCACCTGACTGATACTTTGATCATATGTTTTAGCAGCCCCCAACTTGATCATTGAGTCATTATGGGGCTTTTCCGTGCAAGCTTCTTTGTCAAAGACATTTTCTCCTCCCATGGCTATCACATAGCTTGCATTGAAATCAGAATTTTGTACTATATTGGGATCAAATGGAAATTTATCCCATAAAGATTCCTTGACAACCTTAGACACCTTCACACCTGGATCTCAAATGTTGAAAGGTTGATTTATATGATAAAAAAGAAAGTTCTCTTCATGCTGCTTTTGAAGTGTTGCCTCTTTGAACAAGACACCTCCCAACACACCAAAACTGATATCTTCATAAATATCTTTTCCCAAGAGCTTAGTTTGATGATCAAACTCAAAACCTTGTAAATCTTCATTGTTACAATGAAGTAAGAAATCATCACTGTTAGCTGATTTGAAGATTATATTCTTCTTACCTTCAATAAGCTCTTCATGTGTAGGTACATTGCTGATTTCTTCATTATTTGTCACAAGCAAACCAAGGAAGTCTTCTTGATTACTTGTCATAGACTCTTCATGTATATTTAAAACTGATGTTGCCTCATTGCACTCATCCTTAGCATGTGCAAACAAATGCATATCAATAGGTGCATCATGAGAATCCGCCATAGAATCATTGAGAAACAACATTTTATTCCCGTCTTCTACATTAATGACCACCTCATTTATCTGCTCTATCTTCTTCAAGTGTGGCTCCAATTTGCCCTCACACTAATTGAACAAACCTCTGATCAACAAACCAGCAGTAGAGGAGTTCTTCCTTTCTTCTTCATGAATGTTTAGCAGGAAAGATAGGACAGAATTTGGAATGTCATCCACCTCTTTGATAATCAAAACTAAAATGTTTCTCATTGCTGCAACTACATCCTCCCCTTGTTCACTCCAAGTTGAAATGAAGAGGTAATGGATCAAATAATATATTCGATCTTGCATACCCAATTCAACCAGCAACCAACTTGTTTTGAGTTCTGAAAAGCTCTTTAGTATAGAAATTCTTCTGGAATACTGATTGCTATCAGTTTCATCGAGATCTTGAAACCTTTCCATAGTATTATCATCATAGGGCACCAAGAGTGCCCAAATTCTCATCACTTCACTGAGGCATGAAGTAACCCGCAGATTGATCTTATCATCCAGATGCCACAACCAATAAGGACATTTCAATAAAGTCACTGCGGGCGCCAATGTTGTTTTAATTATCCCTGAAGGTGACTGCTTCACCTGGTTTAAACATTGTTCCAATGTAAGAAGTATTCTCAATTCTTCTTCCCTTGTCTGGCATTCATTAATGAGCCTTGCACCCGCAAAGTGCAAAGATCTTGCCAAATCTTTCTCTTTATCTGAAGCCATAGCTTAAACGACAAGACAAGGTTTCTTAAAACCTTTGAAATACTGTCAACTTCAAAATATTTTGAAGCTGAAACTAAACTTTGTTCTGCTTTTTGATGTAGTATCGGTCTTCTCTGACTCTCATCTGATAACATGAAAAATTGAAACTCACAGGATGCCAGGAAAACAGGCTCTAATACCACTAAAATGTTCCCCTTAATTTTTTCCTTTGTTTTTCAATTCACAACAATGCAATCATGCACACATTAAGAGTTAGCTCCAAACCAAAACACTACTGAAACAACTCTAACCAAGAATGCGCCCTAAAACCACTTAAGGATTAGGGGCGAGCATATGGTCAAAAGATCCCTAGGATCTAATAACTTGATAACACTTGAGATAGAGAGCTAAACTCGACACCAAAAATGTGCACGCAAGATCCTTTTGCAAGGCAAGGCGCTAACATATGGTGGAGTGCTAGTTATAAAACTGAAAAATAACACTTCTTCTACTAATGCAGGATGCAGGAATCCCCAACCGATGGGAATACTCCACTTATCTAGTGGGTGTGATTATTACATTTATTTGAAGGCGACAAGCCAGCCATTTAACCTCACTTCCACTTAAACTGTGGTGGGTATACAATCCACACAACCACTTATTTTTTGTGGGGGGAATACAATAAACTAAATTGCAGCAAAGTAAACAATTGCTGTTAGTACTACTAATCAGCTTACAAACAAATAAAATACAGCTGCAAATGAGAATGATATGCTTCCAAAACACTCAATGGTTAGAGTAACACTTCCTCTTAACATTTACAATGCCAAAATGATATACAAAGAAACTCAGAACAGCATTATAACAATTTCTAACTAATCTCAGCAGAAACATGAAATACAGAAAATCAGATCAGCAAGGTGAGAATTCACCATAATGGACATATCTTCTTCAATTCAACTCAAAAAGCTCTCAAACTACAGCCAATCAACAGCTAAGAGCTAGGCGTCCAACCTCCATTGAGAAAACGAGCCCAAAACAGCCAAGAAGAAAGGTACCGCCTCCAGGAAGGGTCGACCTTCTCCCAAAAATCAGAAACTCAATGATAAAATCTGCAAACTTGCAGAAAGGGGCGCCCTCCATAGTGGAACAGCATGGGCCAATACTCAGAATGATAGACAATTCGTTGGCGAAGCTACGAACAGAAATTTGCTTCAGCCATCAACAAACCAGCAACTCAATAATAGGTTATACAGCAGCAACCTGTCAAAAAACATCAGAAATAAAGCTCCATTTGCACTCCTGTGTGAAGTACAGTCTCAAAGACCCACCTAGGAATCCATAGTTTCAAGCCCAATGGATGGATTGCAAAATGCTAAGCTTCCCCTTAGCCAAGTTCTGGATTTCAAACCAGCAACATAACTTTACTTTTAAATTTCCAAGATAATCAGCTCTCCACAAAGCATCAATATATAAGTTTTAGTTGGGCAAATGAATAAACTGTAACTCCCACAAAGAAAACTCTTCAATTCCTTCATGAAACGCCAAACACCACAAAATGCACTTTTAAATATTTAATATTTAAACTCTTCATTCTCCTCTCCAAATCGTCATTAAGCTAGGCGTGGGGTACAACTTCAAAACACAATTTTAACTAAGTATGGAACTTAGTCCGAGGAGGTAACGGAGAGCAATGCTCAAACTGCAACTAATTACTGATAACAATAGCAAATTGACATTAGTCAAGCTGAACCAAGCTGATAAAGATGACACTGCCACAAATGGACTTACTAAAAATAGCAAATGCCAAAAATAGTAAGTTCACTGCAAACAGCACAAAAAGCCAAACTAAATAGCCACACTGAACTGCAAAAGGCTGAACTGTTGCTAGAATGATACTGCTATAAATTGACTTACCAAAAATAGCAACTGCTATAAATAGTAAGTTTGCAATTCATCAATTGAACACCAACTGAGCAGTAAACAAGACTTACTATAAATAGTAAGTGTTTCCAAACGCCTTATGAACACAAACCGGGAAGCCAACATGACTTACTATAAATAGTAAGTGTCTGGAAAGGTTATCAGATGGAGATGCATGTTACACCATTCTGAAGCTCTCTCAAAACCCAGAAAACTCCCAAAAACACACTTCCAAACTCCTGCATGCAAGCCTTCAAAAATGCATCTGAAACCTCCTATAAAATAGGAAACCCTAATTTTCCATTCTGCTTAGCCTACAAGTTTCCGAAAATAGGCTAAAACCTCAAGAAGAGCGTAGGGCTAAATTGGGGACGTTACAATCAGCTTCATTACTCGATTGAGAGCTAGCATAGAGGAGTTACGTGGAGTTCTTCCTACTTGTCAGGCCCTGCCGCCATAATCATATTTTGCATCGTGGAAATCAAATGAAAGTCGGGATTGATGCATATTAATATTATCAGTGATTTATTGGGTGAGATCATAACCATCTAAGTTGTCATAGGGTATATACCACGGACCATATTAAATAAAAAGTTTACCATATGGTGTGGGCAATAGCATGAGTATCAAGCCAATTTGTCCGTCATGTCAAAGATCATTCACTTCAGAACTCATCGATGATTTCCTAAAAATAGCGATCAGATAATATAGGCAGAAAACACCCTCCAGGCAGATCGACAATTCTATCAAGAGACGATATTAGTAAAAATTAGTTATCCCTTGAGTGATTAAGGGAAGTAGTAATTAGCTAAGATAAATTAATAGTTACGTCCTTTGATAAATACATACCATGAAGGGGTATGACTCACCCTATCGTCGGTGTAAGAAGGAATGAAAGTGGCAAAAGGCATGGATCATGTTTTGAAGAATAATTCAATTGCTATAACAAGGATCGCTCCTAGGGAGCAAATGAGCATCCATTCAGGCTGTACACTCATCAGTAGCGATCAGACATCTAGCCTTCCATAGCTTCGCATGAATTAAAGGGTAATTGCAGCAGAAACAACATACAAGATTGGCACCAATATACTTGTTCTACATATGCATGTTTCTAATTGAAGAAGTCAAAAACAGCATCTACTCTATGGTGTCAAATCTGTAAGCTTAAACAAGTATACTGCAGACGATATAAATATATATTCATACTGGAAATTATAATGGATAATTACTTATTCCTATTTCTATATGGTCAATCACCATCAATAAATAAGTGCATCAGATTTGAATTTTCTCTTATAGTATATCATTTCAAGTGATTGGTCCTTGGTCCCTTTCAAATATCTTGATCTAGAGGATTAAAGGAAATGATTTTCATAATTTTACAAAGCAGACATTACAAGTGGTATCAAAGCATAATCTACCATCTTGTGAAAAATTGGTTAATGCAAACTTACCACAAAAGGCACCCTAGGAAGAACAACACTCAAGACAACATAAGCGAATAAATGAGCAACGAAATGAGATGAAGGAATGAAACTCTCGCGATGAACCACACCCTTCACCATGACCGTGAGGAACTAAGGAGGAAAGACTTTGCCTTGATTGCGGGAATGTATAGAAACCAAGGCACCACTGCAGTCAAAAGACCTTACAAGGATATTGTGAAGGAAGACAACAGTGATGTCCTCTTCTAGATACGCCACATAGGAGGGGACAAGATGAGCCCACTTGGGCCAAGGGCATACTTGCCTTCGAGGTATCCGAGGGTACTTCCTTCGAGTCTAGAGTTGTTGAGCCACTAGGGAAATAAGGTCCTCTTCTAGATACGCCACCCAAGAGGAGACAAGTTGAGCCCACATGGGCCAAGGAGGTACTTGCCTCCAAGGTTTCTGAGGGCACTACCTTTGGGTCTACAAGAGTTGAGTCACCAGGACAATGAGGTTCTCTTCTAGATACGCCACCCAAGAGGGGACAAGTTGAATCCACATGGGCCAAGGGGGTACTTGCCTCCAGGGTATCTGAGGGTACTACCTCTGGGTTTAGAGGAGTTAAGCCACTCAGACAATGAGGTCCTCTTCTAGATACGCCACCCAAGAGGGGACAAGTTGAGCCCACATGGGCCAAGGGGGTACTTGCCTCGGAGGTATTTGAGGGTACTGCCTTTGGGTCTAGAGGAGTTGAGCCACCAAGACAATGAGGCTCTAGTATTACGATTTCGGGGACATTACATTCTAGGAGGGTCATACCATTGTGCCAAGTCGTACAAGGTTACCTGGAGCTGGGCATGAGTCCCTATCTGCAAAAGCGCTGCCCCTTTGAGTGAATTGTGACGATAGATTATAGCACCTAGTCCTCTTATGACTAGTTTGACACATTTCACAATGCTCTTTGAAGCATGAATGCCCTTACAGGTCGTCGTACAGTTCACAGTACCAGCTCTACATGTCCTTTCAGACCCGCCATATGCTCAAAAAAATATGGCAAACTCGTCTACCCACACAACAGCAAGTTGTAGGGTGATTGGAGGTGATATTGTGACTGCTATTTCAGTTCCAAACCATGGGACATGTGTGTATGAGCATTGGAGACTTGCTAGGTGAATTATGTTTGTTGTCCTGCCCGTAGCAGCAAGTTTTATGTCCACACTCAGACCTGCAATCAAGTTTCCAGCCTTTTCTCTGAGGTATTACTTGTTGTCTTCTAGTTAGGTGTTGGTTAATTGCATTATGGGCAGCTTGTGTGATAGTTTCTACATTGCTGTTCTGCTCCAGCACTTTGTATCACCATTGTAATGCTTTTTAGCTGTAACAGTGAATTGCATCATTATTGTTATGTTTAAATTGACTTTTCTTATTCTCAAAAAGTAAAAACAACTAGGGTGATTACAAGATTGTTGTCGATTTTGCGGCACCTATCAACCATCTTTGTGAAACCCGAGGATGCCCCAGTGACCTTTTCAGACAGTTGTTATAATTATATTTTCCAATGTTCTACAGGGATGCGCCTCACCTCCCTCCATCCCCCCCTCTCCCTCCCTAACCAGCCCAATCCACAAATCCCCATGTATCCGGGACGGGGACATCTCTGGAAGGTGGGGGAGGCATATCCCGTGGCCAGCAGGCTATAAAAGGTGAAAAATTAAAAAAACATATATTTTTTTTTGGAAAGGGCGCCCAAGGCCCAACCGTAATGGGCCCCACCAAAGCTTTCCAAACCCTATAAGATACCATCAAATCCTCACAAGAGTGAGGAGGAGCACAAGAGTGAGTGAAGGAGTGGAAGAGTAAGAGTGAAATGTTGCAAATGCAACGAAGTTGAGAAGGAGCAAGAAGAAGAGGAAGAAGCTTAGAAGAGGGATTCTACACCAAGCTCGGAGAATTTTCTAGGCACAAGGTAGGATTCCATGATTGTTTTTTATTCTTTTCCTTTTTTTTAATTAGATTCATATTCTAATTAATATTTTTATTTCGTTCATAATTTCATTGACATGGCTGCAAACGCATTAGCAAATAGCATATTAAATTTTAATTGTTCAATGTTTGTTGTTCATATTGTCATCAAGATTTAAAAAATTAAAAATAAATATCCTATTCATAAACATGGCTGCAAGCTATCATATTTTCTAATTTATTTATTTTCAAGTTTTATTTAAATAATTATTTAATTAGTTAAACATTTCAACTAGTCTATTTAATTAATTATTAAAAAAACTAATTAATTAAATACTCAATTTTATTTAATTAATCAATGATAAGCCAAAAATAATCAAATTAATTAAAATATAAATTTTAATGTATTTATAAGTATGTTTCAATTAATTATATATTTAATTAATAAATAAAAAATTTGAAAAATAATTATTTAATTAATTACATAAATATATATTTATTTAACTAAATTATATAAATATTTAAAATTTTGTTATATAATTAATAGATGGAAAAATTGAATCATGAGTGGTGTAAATACTAACATTATTATAGGAGAGACCTATGAAAAAAATGGGGAGCAGAGTAGGCTCGCAGGGTGGCGCACACTCACAGGGCAGTGCGGAGGAGAAGAGTGAAGCAGCAAAGGTTGGTTCGGCAACCTCAAAGAATCGTTGGGGCGACGAAGTGAATAAGGAGAAGGATGGGGAAAGGACATCCAAGCACACCCCTCAGTGGGTGTTTTCAAACGGGGAATGGGTGGATAAGTGCCATTCATTTTACCGCAGGCAAGAAATGCCATTGGAGGAAGTGCGCAAATCAGGGCGAATTCGTCATGACACTCCTGAGTCACCAAGAGAAAAAAGAATTCCTTGGGAGAGGAGGGCTCAAGCATCTGGGAAGCAAGAATGGATGGAGCCGCCAACGCATAGAAGATCAAGAGAGTGGAAAAAAGCAAGAAGAGACCGGAGGGCGCCGAGGCCTAATAGGGCTTGGCGCACTGAGGTGAAGGAAAATCCCATCGGGAAAACCAAGGAAGAAACAATTGAAATAGATGTCTCTAAGGAAATTAAGGCCGATGCTGCGATCCTAAAGGATTACGCCTTCATTTGCCGATTCATCGGACCGTCATTGAATCGGGTTGCGATAAAGCTGTGGATCTAGGAAAATTGGAAGACGGAGGTCTTGTTAACATTTTTGCCAAAAGGCTTTTTCATGCTAGTCTTTGCAAATGAACAAACAAAACGGAGGGTCACGGAGGGAGATATGTGGTTCATGAATGGCAAGCCCTTGTATATGCAACCCTGGAATCAGAACTTTGACCCAATCAAAATGCGACCATACGACCAGCCGATATGGGTGAGGCTATATAATTTATCAGTGGAATACTAGACGGCCGATTGTTTGGAGAAAATCGGTTGCTCCTTGGGATCTCTATTAGAGATTGACATTGGAATTCTGGACGGCGATCTTTACAAATATGACGAGCTGAACATCGCAGCAATCGACACCATTCCCTCCAGTATTTGTCTGTTGGTTAATGGGGTGCGATGGATTCAGGAAACTGAGGTAGAGGATTCAAGGAAATTTTGTATCGATTGCGGCACACGGGACCATTGGACTGCCGACTGTAGCAAAGAAGTAAAAGAGCATCGGAGAAGACCTGATCAGGCAAATAGTCACATACCCGACACAGAACCTGCTAAGGAGCTTTTGGTAGGAAAGTTGGCACAAGCAAGAGCTTCCCCAGATGGCAGTGTTGTGCTGGTGGACACGGCACTAACCCCTATGGATGCACCTGAAGAAACGTATGTGGAGACCAAAAAGTTGTCACCTTCACCATAGAAGGATACCTACAAATTGAAGGAAAATGGGGAAGATGAGGAAGCCTATGTGGCAAGTGAGGACTTGGACTCAAACGTAGATCTGGTGGATGAGTTGGACATAATTGAGGAAAGATGCATATCCCAATCAACGATTAAACATCTGGGTTTGGGCAAAACCAGCACAATCGGCAACTCACGCGAAAGAAAATCATTTAAACAGCTGAGGGAAGAGGAGGTTGTGGCAAGGAAGTATACTAGTATCACCAAGTTCTTGAGTACCAAGGGAGTAATTCCCTCCATTGGAAAGCAATGAGAATCACAACCTGGAATGTCAAGGGCCTGAAGGCCTTTGACAAGAGGCGCCTAGTTAGGCGTCATCTACAAATAAGTGCAAGTAGCATAATACTTTCACAGGAAACAAAGCTAGCAAGCGAGGATAGTTTAAAGTTTGTAAAATATTGTCGGTGTTGGGACAGGCATTTTCAAGATTCTTTGGGTACTGCAGGGGGTATAGGCATACTTTGGAAGGTGGTTGCAGTTTTCATAAAGGTCCTATATTCATCTGCAAACTGGATGGTGGTGAATGTTTATGACTTAGACCTAAATTGCCACTTCACAATAATCAATATTTACGATCCAACAAAAACTGAAGACAAAGCATCCCTTTGGGGCTCAGTTTCAGAATATGTGCGCCCTCTTCCGAAGGACGGGTTGATCATAGGGGTGACTTCAATGCCATCTTGGATTGATCAGAAAAGAGTGGTGGGCTCAGAAGTGTGTCACAAACCACTGTAGATTTTAGAAGCTTCGTGACTGAAGTAGGATTGACAGATTGCGCCACAGGGAACGGGATCTTCACATGGAACAATAGGCGCAAAGATTTCACCGCGATCGCAAAAAGACTGGACAAATTCCTAGTCCCTCCCAAATGGTTTAATCTGGGATTGCAAGTGACAGCCAGCATTCTTCCAATTTCAGTCTCAGATCATTTCCCAGTAGAATTATCAATCAATGGTGGAAGCTTTTCGGTGAAAACATGCTTCAAATTTCAAAATCTGTGGTGGCGGGATTCCAGTCTGCTGGATCTTCTGGAGGGTTGGTGGAAGGCAGCTAAGGTGGGAGGCTCCATCAGCTTCAAACTGGCAAAGAAACTGCAAATAATGAAGCAGAAGCTCAAGGAGTGGAATAAAGCGAAATTTCAAAACATTTTTATTGAAAAAGCCTATGTGGAGGCCAAGTTGGACATCCTTAATGAACACGTGATAAAAAAAAGGCATGAGGAATGAAGAATATCTCAGAGAAAAAGAGTTGAAGGCAAAACACGCTAAACTGTTAAAGAGGGAGGAAATATTCTAGAGAGACAAGTCTCAAGAGGTATGGCTAAGTGAAGGGGACACAAATTCCAAGTTTTTCCATGCCTCTGTCTTGGCTAAGAGGGCAGCCAATAAGATAGAAGAAATTTGGACTCATGAAGGGCTCCTTATACGCGATGGACCTAAGGTAGGCAAGGTTGTTGTTGAGCATTTTGCTCGCCTACACGGGAGTCAACATCAACAGGACTGCAGCGATGGTTTCCTTGAATCAATAGGCAAACGGGTCAACGAAGCAGACAATAATTTGTTGTGTGAGAAGGTTTCAAAAGAGGAAGTTTGCAGTGCGCTCTTTCAATTGCATCTGGATAAAGCGCCTGGGCCAGATGGTTTCTCGGCCAAGTTCTTCCAAAACTATTGGGGCTCTCTCGAAGATGACATCTGGAAATTGGTTGAAGATTTTTGAAGGACCAAGAGGTTTGTCAAGGATCTGAACAATTCGGTCATTGCCCTAATTCCTAAGAAGTCTGAGTGTTCTTCCTTCAATGACTATAGGCCCATATCACTATGCAATACTATCTACAAGGTGGTGGCGAAAGTCTTGGCCAACAGACTTAAAAAAATATTGGGTAGGATTATATTTGCTGGGCAAAATGGATTTGTCCTTGGCAAAGAGATAACGGATAGCATACTTCTCATATCAGAGGCCGTCCATTCTCTCAAAACAAGCAAGCTGGCGAGTATGATCATTAAATTGGATGTGTGTAAGGCGTATGACAAAGTACGGTGGACCTTCTTACTAAAAGTTATGAAAAGGATGGGATTCAACAATCATTGGTGTGCCCTCATGCTCCATTGTATCTCTTCGATCCGTTTCTGAATATCAGTCAATGGCTCACTTCATGGTTTCTTCTAGGCGACCAATGGCCTCAGACAAAGAGATCCCATTTCACCGTTCCTCTTCATAATTATGGTCGAGGCTCTCAGTTGTGCAATCAAGGACAGGAGCAGGCGTCTGGAATGGCAGAAGTGAGAGTGGCACCAACTCTTGAACCCATTACCCATTCCCAATTCGCCGATGATACCACTTTATTCGGGGAAGCGAGCCTTTAGGAGCATCAGTTGTCAAGTTGCATTTCTCTGTAGCCTCTGCTGAATGGGCCTCTGATGTAGAAGATGGCATACATGTAAATTGCCTCTGCAAAGTTGGAATGTCCCTTGCCAAATCTGCTCTGAATCTTCAATCTATGTTGTTTGACATTTCGTCAAACAATTGGCATGCATGTGACAGTATGTAGAATTCTGATTGCCTATCATAGATAGAGATAGATTGACACCACCCGATTATGCATAAACAATATTTGACAAAGGAAGTTACTGACTTTCATTCAATCATAACCTTGCAAATTAGTGTACTCGGAATTATTTACCAGCAATGCACAAACTCAGAAAAATGCTTCAATCACTGAGGTTACAGCAGATAGGACTAACAATATGATCACCTAACAACTCGTTGTTATTGGAAGTCTTTCATGGCAACATTTCAAGACTTTATCGGCATAAAATAGAGTAGTTTCTGAATAAGACATGGACGGATTACAATGATAAAGAGTTTCAGATTTATGACATCAGACCTTTAGATTCTTGTATCTTTATTGAAGACCCAAACATTCATTCAATGCAAATTCTAAATCAAAGCCCACACCTGGAGTTGCTAATCAATGACTGAGAATACTATGAGAAAACTCGAAACACTGCCCAGAAATGCACCTCCTTCTACACACAGCAGTAAGAGGCTTCAAACACAATCGTTCCATTACACAGGGTGCAGCTCCATGACTGAATATATCAACTACTGTCCTTGATGAGTGTAACAGACCTGGAAATGCAATTATTCAGTGAACAAAATGGCGAACTGCTGTAGGTGAATGTCATGCCACACAAGATAGTGCCTGCTGGAAACTGACGGAACTTGCCACGCCTTCAATGAGGGTTTATGGTGGTCAATATCTGATGAACAACCTGGAAACATGTCTTCTTTAGGGATGATGTCGACCTCAAGGAAGCCTTCAATATTATTATCAAACCCTCAACCAACTTGTCTCCTAGTAATTGAAGCGCCTAGGGTTTCTGTCAAATCACGTCCTCTCTGTCAGTTGTTACAAAGTCAGAATAAATTCCATCGATGAAGCAATAATCTCAGCAAAGAATAGCAAATTATTCAACCTGAAAATCCTTGACAAACTTCCAACTGATCTTTAACACAATCTAGCATAATAATGCCCAAAGAAAAGCAGGGATGCTGCAACGTTTCAATCTCAAACCCTAATCGACTTCAAACTAAAACCAAACAATCTCCTCAAATTTGGTCAATGAGAATGACCCTTAAATCAGTAATGAAGACAATCAACTACAAGAAACTCTCAAACTGAACCTTCAAATCATTCGCTTCTTAGACAAACAAATTTCACTCTTTAATCTTCAAATTTCGTCGCTGAAAGTGACCATTAAATTTGCAATGATGTGCCCGTAGATACCTTGAATGGATTCCTCAACAATCTCCAACTAGGGTAGATAGTTTCACTACCGAAATTGGTGCCCTAGGGTCTTCAAACCCTTAGACTTGAAAAGCCTTCAAGAAGCTCTCCAAAATGGGATGAGGAAATAACTCCAAGCATGAGAGAAATAAGCTCTTTCTTGCCTTTTTAAACAAATCCTTGTCCTTCTAGAAAGATCCAAAAAGTATCTTCCACAAGCTTCTAGAAGAATATTTTAATATTTCCAAAAGTAACATTATAATAATTTATTTTCACTTAAGTCACTTTTAAAATATCAATTAAGTGACTTTATAATTTGTTCTTTTATTTTAGTCACTTCAATTAAATTAATTAAAAATAGTTACTTTTATGATTTAATTTATTTAGATAATTTTATAAATAATTTATTTGATATAATTCCCATTTTATTTTAATTAATATAATCAATTAACTCATCCTTCTGAAATAATATTAATTTTTGGACAACTTAATCAATTAAATTAATTAAGTCACTTTACCACAAATTTGGGGACATTACAAAAGTAGAAGTAGAGAGCCATGTTGTTGGGTCTAATGACTCTTTGGCCTATGAGAGAAAGAAACAAATAGTGTGCAGTTGCATTGTCTTCACCACTAACACCCCATAGCCTACATGTCTCAACTTTGAATTTCAAGTTAGTCAGTGATGCGAAAAAATCACATATTTCCACACCTTTTCCTCGTATAAGAAGGAGGTGGGCATTAACTCTAGTAATGTTGCCTTGAAATTCAAGGCCACAAATGTGGCACATCTGCAACCTTGTGCCCCCAGATGTCCCAAGCTTGCTCTGTAATTTTGTTGCAAATTGTTTCAAAGGAGACTTTGGATCAAAAGGACCCTTGGCAAAATTTGCTAGTATTGTGGAGGGGCAATTCATATTTGAAGTTGCACTAGCCATGGAACTTGTGGTGTGGTCTCATGACCACCCTTCGCTACTTCTACATTTTCATCATTGACTTTGAGAGTGAACCTCGACATCATCCTCACTTGTGCCATTTGAACTAATTGTAACATTGCAATAAACAATATAAAATTTATAAAATTAAGATTTAAAATTTAAAATTTAAAATTCAAACTATGCAAGCAGCTGCGTAGCATAACGCAAAGGATGAAGACACACAGATTTTATTTTTGTTTTGCTTACTTTAGATCACATGATGCGCAAAAGTAGAGGATACACAAATAAAAATCTTTGTTCTTAATATTTCTTAACCAAGGATTTCACTTTTGTTTTTCTTGCTTCGGGTCGCACAAAGCGTAAAATCAAAGGATATACAAAAGTTTCATCCTAGTTTGACAAATGTGAAAATAAAAGTTTATAAATTTGATCATATATATCATAAATACAATCGGAAAGTAATTTACTAATTTCAAATTTGTAAAACATTATCTGTTTTAAAATATTTATATAATTTTAAATAAAATATATATTTATTTAATTACCTAAATAATTACTTTCCAATTTTTCCATCTATTTTTTTATTTTTATTTTTTTAATATAGATAAGTGCTAGGAGAAGGGGGTAGCGCCCAAGTACAATTGAGAGAAGGCAAAAACTTGCCAGGAAGACGGCAAAAACTAATTTATCAAAAGTTGGTAAATAACGACCAGACACCTACCCAGCTTGATAACCCTTTCAAGACTCTGCCCTCCAAGCCATGAGTGGCCTTGGCGCATAAACCTGGCGAAGGCGTCTAGAGTGTCATTTTTGATCCCCGACCTGAAGATCTCCCATGCATCGGCCATAATACTTGCTTCTTTTTCGAAGTCTTTGCCTTCATCGTCCATCACCTCTCTGTAGGCAGGGTCGAAGAAAAGGCGTAGATGACTGACCATACCATCCTCAGCTAGCGCCATAGTTGCACTGGCAATCGCTTGGGCATTTGTGGCTGTCACAAAGCTAGGAAGCAACTCCACCGCTTGAGCCTGGGATTCAACAATATCGGCCAAAGCACTGACTAACGTCTCGTAGATCTTCTCGTCACACCAATGTTGGCGATCATTCAAGACCCGGGTAACCAGTTCGACCACCCCAAATCTCCTCGACGAACTTTCAATGGTGAAGAGCCTCGCACGCTGATCCGCTAGGGTTTCCCTGGCGCAAAGGCAGCTCAAACCAAAATGATGCACCATCGCAAGACACCTAGAGTCTTTCCAATCCTTTTCCGCTTTGTATAGGTTCGAAGCTTCAGCACTTCCTTGAAATAGCCTCACAACCAAGGCCCAAGGACAACATAAAGTAAAAAACTAGCAGTCGAGGTAGGTCCCAAATCCAAACCAAATCTGTCCTTGTCGGACTGCGTGAGCACCAAAGCCACCAAACCCAGTCACATGCCCTAGAAAAGGACTTCTCAGGACTCCACTAGATCGCCTGCCAAGATTTCCTGCAGCCCTAGCCACCGTATTGGGACAGAATCCGAGATCACCTTCTCTCCTTGAAAAGTGCCCTAGTTGGCCAAAAAGTCCGTAGCCTTATTTGCTTCTCTATAGACATGCGTTAAGGTGAAATTTGCCAACCTGCCTAATAATTCTTTGATTGGTGCAATCTAGTCGTCAATACGCCAATTCTGTGATTTGCCTGCCGTTATCGCCTGCACACAGAGCATCAAGCCTCCCTCAATTTCAACTGAGTCAATGCCCTTCTGTATACAAAGTTGCAGACCAAGCCATAGAGCTTCCATTTCCGCCATGTTGTTTGAGCAGACATCGAAATTCTTCGACGCCACCCAAACACAATTACCACTCGAGTCCTTGATTATGCAGCCTGCCTCGACTTGCCCAGGGTTGCCCTTAGCAGCCCCATCGAAATTCAGTTTCCATTTTAATCTGATTGGGTGCATCCAATGGATCTCTTTCTTGTTCACCTTAGCTGCCCCAGTAGTTATAGCTTTCGGGACTTTAAGCTCGTTCTGTGTCTTTTTGATTTCTTCATCCCACATTGAGAATTTTGCTTTGGTGTCGATATTTACTCTGTTATTTGTTGTTTCGATAATGGCTCCATGGATTTTTTCAATCCACTGGACGCGGCTTAAGGCTTTTTCCTTAAAAATGTGCCTATTGCTCTCCTTCCAAATGTGCCTGACGATCAATGATGGTGCCAATGTCTAGATCCCCTGCTAGTAACCACCTTTATTCATACTTGGCCAGCTGGATTAGAAGTCCCACAACTTGTTTTGTCTTGGTACTATGTAGCTGAATGCCTTTTGCAACCAATTCCAACATGTAATTGCCATTGGGCACGGGAGGAACAACTGGTCTTCGTTCTCCTTCGCTTGTTTGTAGAGTATGCACCTAGTGGGTCCAGCAATACCAAGTCTTTTTAGTCTTTCGCCCGTTAGGCAGTGTTGGTGCAGTGCCACACAAAGAAAAGCCGCTGCCTTGGGCAATACCTCTCACTTCCAGCATAGCCTTGCCATCTAGGATTTATCCCTTACTTGTGCGGACTGCATTGTATACCCCATTTTGGCCGAGTAATTTCCAGACACTACACCACACCAAATGATGGAATACTCCTCATTGCTTAACTGCAACTTCTTTTTGTTTAGTTCCTGGACAATTGTTGTTGCCAAGTCTTGAGGAATTGACAGTGATTCAAGGTTGATTCCACTTGCACCAACCTTCCAACAAGTCCTCTTCCATTTTTATGTATTCTGCCACATTGGAGCTGAACTCCGACTGCAACCTTTCCATGTGTTGGCCCAATTCAAAGAGCTCGTTCAGACTTTTGTGGCCATTCCACGAGTCCGTCCAAAATAGCGCCTTCCTCCCGTTTCCTAACCTCCATGAGAGGGGGCAAGTAATGAGTGGTCTGCATTTTAGTATATATCTCCAGGCCGCTGATCCACCCTCGAGGTTGGCAACAGTTAAAATCTTGGTGGGATCCATATTGTCCAAGTACTTGCTTTGCATGATCTGACACCAAAGCCTGTCGGGATTTTTGAACATCTTCCATGTAAGTTTTGCCCCCCAGAGCCTTATTCTGCCACCTAATTTTGTGAAGCCCTGCCTCACCGTCCTCTTTTGGTTTGCAAGCCGAGTCCCAGCCAATTAGTGGTATTTTCCTTTAACACTTCGATCCTTCCCAGAGAAACTTCTTGAGGACTCTTTCCATATCATTTTCCGTTTTCCCGGGGACTTCAAAACTAGACATTGTGTATGTTGGAATTGTGGACAGTACTGCTTTAGTCATTGTGATTCTTCCTGCTAGTGTGAGCCAATTGTTTTTCCAAGCCATTGCCTTATTTCGGCATCTTTCTACCACCTCCCCCCAATGCTTTGCTTTGCATACTCCTTCAAAGATTTGGACTCCAAGGAACTTAGCCGGTAGCTTCCCTGCTTTGTAACCTAGTATTGCAATTATACCTTGCTGTAGGCGTGTTCTTGTGTTGAGGAAGTAAACACATGATTACTCGTTATTCATCCGCTGACCCAATTGTTCTTCATATTCTGTTAGCGTACGGTTTATGCATCTGGCTTCCCCAACAGCCGAATTATTCAATGTGCAGATGAAGGATGATGCAAATGATGCCATTGGCAAAATCTTCTTTCACAATGGCATTCCATTCCATGTGGCCCAATCTCCTTATTATAAGGAGGTGATGGCAATGGCAGCAAGAGCAGGACCATCCTATGTGTCACCAGGGTTGACAAAATTGAGGACCACAATCTTGGATAAGAACTATTCCAAGATAAATGTGTTAATGGAGATGATGAAGGAATGTTTGGTAGCAAATGGATGCAGTATTGTCATGGATGGGTGGACAGACATTAGGCGTCGTCCACTCATCAATATCACGATTACATGTACAGAGGGCCCATATTTTCTTAAGGCAGTTCACTGTTCACGACATCGCAAAGATGCTAAATTTTAGTTTCAAATACTCAAGGATGCTATTGAGAAAGTTGGACCACAAAATGTGGTCCAAGTAGTGCCAGATGCAGCCCACGTGTGCAAAGCTGCAAGGAAATTGATTGAGACAACTTATAGACACATTTGGTGGACTCCTTTTTGTGTGCACGCCCTGAATAATGCACTCAAAGACATGGGAAAGATTGATTGGATACAAGCAATGATCAATGATGCTACAGATACGCAAATTTTTATCTACAACCACCACACTTCACATGCACTTTTCAAGAGCTTCTCTAAGAAAGAGTTCTTGAAACCTATCAAGACTACATATGCATCCTATTTCATTCTCTTGGAAAGAATGCTTGAGTTTCATGAGGCATTGCAACTAATGGTTATGATAGCATAATGGAATTCCCCGAAATTACGACACTAAAAAACCTGACATTGAAATACAAATGAAGAAGGGCTAAATTGGGGACATTACAATTCCATCCTACAATTCTTTAATTATAGATTTACATGAGGAATCAAATACCATTGCAACCAATTAAATAACTAAACAATAGAGATTAACAGTATACACACACACAATGGAAAACAAAAAGGATTTTACAAAAGAGAACCTGAACTCTAGGAGAAAACTCCAACAAGAAAGAGGTTTGTGGTGGCCTTTTGGGCATACAAGATGCAAGAACATACAATTTTCTACACCTAAAATCAACACTAACTATCAACAATTTTCCCTTTGTCCTCCTGCAACCTATTTACAATCAAAATTGCTCATTAAATAACTAAAATATTCATTTGTACTTCACATGGATGCCCCCACTTTATCCCAACTCATATTTACAATGTCTATTTATTCTTTTACAAGCCCAAATAATGGGGAAAGGATGCCAACAAGTCAAAGAGTGCACAATTTGAAATGTTGTACATAGTTTCAAGATGCGGAGAAAAACCACTACTTGCTGCAAACAAATAGTTATGGAACAGTCACTTTTTGAACCAGCAATTACATAATCACCTATTGGAACTAGGGGTTACATACATGTGCTCAAGATACCTTTATTTTCTACCCAACACCTAGCTACTTCCACATAAGTGTTCAAATTATGACAAACTTTCTCATGGATCCAATGGGTGACCAATACTTATTCGAATCCATTTACATGTGACACCTCCCAAATATATGACAAGTTTTACTCTCGAAAAACTATGAACTATTGGAAAATTAGGGATGAACCCTTACACAAATGACATTGTTGCCACTAAACCCTACACCACCCCAATCAAGGACACAGAAATCTCTCTCTAATTATCTAAAAATGTTTGTATTATAAAACTGCTTGAACTAGATGCATTTGTACTATCAACCATAGCTGAAAACTTGAAATCGGCAAATACTCAACAAACCCAAAAAAAATCAAAATCTCAAACTTGGCAAAAAAATTTAGCATTAAGACACATAAATTTGTATAGTAATATTAAAAACATGCATAAAGCTGAATTTTAAAAGATCATACATACCTTTCCTCCATTTACAAATCAAAAAATGAGTTCAACTGACATCATGGTGCCATATGATAATAACTTACTTATGTGTATTAATATTTTACAAAGCTCAACCATTGAAAACATAGGCCATAAATTTTTATTTTTTCTTTATAAAGCCACACCAAAGGTCTCAAGGCAGCATCCATCGCAAGGTTGGGGTCACCACCCACCACAAGGTCTGCGCATACCTTCTTGCAATATAGGGTAGGCCCAAGGGGTGGAGCGCCCACAACCAAGCCCAAAATAGCGGCTTTGAGAATACATGAAATTTCATCGATCATCCTTAAATGCTCAAGAAAACAATGTAAGAAATGAAGCATTTTTGGGTGGAAACAATTTATGTAGCACAAGTTGAATTTTTTATATAGCATTGCAAGTTATTCGCAAATTTTGGCAAGAAATCATCAACAAGTTATTTGACGATTGACTCATCAGCCTAAGTGGTGAGTTTGTTTTCAGTTTTCCAATAATGTTATCAAGTTCAACACTCTTTTTCCTCCACTTAAGACGAATGATCGTTGTCCTTCTATTGAGCATCTTCCTTCCCTAAAGATTAAGAACCTGGCAATTCCTAAACTTGCACTTATGTGCAAGCAAAGTAAGGTGATGAACATCCTTTGACTAAGCATTATTTGGTTCCATGTCTCTAGCAAGCAACAAACTTCACATACATCCAACCAAATAACATCTGCCAACACTTCTTCAAAAAATTCTAATTAACACCAAACTTTTATCTACATTGCCTAGAAATGAACAAATCAACTTTCTTCTTCATCCAACCCTAACCATCTAGCTTGAGGTTTTAAACAATTTCTAAACCAAAATTGCATCGAAAAGTGGAAAATTTTAGAAATGTGGTTGGCTTGGGAACAAGAATCAAAGAGTGCATCAACTTTAACATTCTTCATCTCCCCAATAAACAATTGGCTGTCTTATCTAAACCATATTCTTGATCAAATTATTAGTACTAGACAATTTTATATGCTCCTTTCCTTTTGTATTTGGTTATGAAAACTAACCTTCCTCTACACAAGAAATTTTGTAACTAACCTTTGAACAACAAATGATTTCTTTAGTAGTAGGCATACTAATTATTTTTACCTTTCTTGCTCTTCTAGTGTGTTGACTTCTCTATATTTAGCTTCCAACAAGTTTCATCTATATGACAGTTCAAATCACAATGGTTACAATCCCTTCAAAATTTGGAACTTGTGGCATTCACCTTCTTCAAGGTTACAGCTCCTTGGGCCTTTAGAAGCAAAGGTTGAGCATACACCTAATCATAGTGAGCATGTGTGAATGCCTCAATAATGTCATGCAGTTTTCTGAGCAACATTGGCCTCCAAAGTTGGCTATGAAGGCTTCTAGTGAATTTCAACAGCGCATAGTCATCCTACATATCCCTATCCATTTGATAACCCTGCTTTGAAACCACCAGTGTATTCTTAATTTCTTACACACTTTGTCCCTTTCGCTTCAAAAATTGCCACTGCATAGACTTTTCATCTTTATGTCATGGTTAAAATTGTTTCTCAATCAATTTTTCAGTTCTTCCCATGACCTAATTGGATTTCATTTTCTCCAAACAAGGAAATGTAAGATACTCTTAGAGAAAGTTAAAGCATACTTTGCCATTCTCAATCTAGTGAAGGAAATCTTTTGTTCTACACTAAGCAATGCAACCTAAAATATACCTCCAAATCTGCCAGCCCATTGTTGAGTTTTTTTTTTCATTTTTTGTTGCAGCCTTGGAACAAGGTGTCTTTGGTACACTTGTTTTGAAAAGAATTTGCTCTTCTTTTATAAAGGGGACTTTTCCCTTGCTCTAGGTGTCTTGCAATGAACATAACTTCTGCATGAAAGCGTCCGTGAAACATTTCAACACCTCCATTGATTTGAATATGCTTGTTACATAAGCTTCTACCTTGGGGAATTTTCCTGCCCCATCAAGAAGTTCTACATCTCTTGCCATGCTTTTCAACTTTCTTTTCCAACCTAAAAGATTCAATGTCTATTTGCAAAGGCAACAACTCTTTCTCACTTGATCTGTTGTAAGACTAAGGATCAACCTGCAAAATCAGTCACACACAACTTCCAACCAACACAAACTAAATCAACCCAATACATATTCAACCACTTGATGCCAATTGGTCTGTATGCTAAGATGGAGATTCCATACCATATTGCTTCAACTACTAGAGGAATAAAAATTGTAATAGCCAATTACAAGACAAAAACATGAGATTAGAAGAGAAAACACAAAATAGAAGATACAAATAATTTTACCTTCCAGAACCCAAATTTCAAGGAAGGGATATTGTAATGTCCCTCATTTAGCCCTACGCTCTACAATTGGATTTAGCCTATTTCCGGGAACTCGTAGGCTAAGCAGAATGGGAAATTAGGGTTTCTTATTTCATAGGAGGTTTCAGATGAAGTTTTGAGGGCTTGCATGTGTGTTTTTCTGACGCATGTCTAGTGGAGCTTTCTGGGCTTTTGAAGAGCTTCAGGATGAGGTAACATGCATGTTAAAATAATGACATGCAGTTTTGAGTGATACCTTGCATGCAGGAAAGGTTTCTAGGTTTTTCTAGGTTTTCAGAGATCTCCAGGGTGGTGTGACATGCATCTGAATCTGACATCCTTTCTGAGCACTTACTATTTATAGTAAGTCATGATGGTTGACTAGTTTGTGCTTAAAAGATATCTAGAAAAACTTACTATTTATAGTAAGTCATGATACTGCTCAGTTGGCGTACAGATGTGGTTTTGGCAAACTTAATATTTATAGCAATGTGCTATTTTTGGTAATAATATTTATAGTAGTATCACTCTAGCAACAACTCAATCTTTTGCAGTTCAGTGTGGCCGATCAATTTGGCTTTCTGTTGAGCTGAAGTGAACTTACTATTTTTGGTAGTGGCTATTTTTAGTAAGTCTAATTTTGGCAGTATCATCATCTGTAGTTCAGCTCAGGTCATCATGCTATTTGTGGTAATCCTTCAGTTTTAGTATTGGCAATGGTTTTGGTTATCTCCTTGGACTAAGTGTTATACTTAGTCAATTTCATGTTTTTAAGTTGTACCCCTATGCCTAGGAGTGATAACTTCATGTTATTTTAAAGAGGGGACATTAAGGGGTCATGTTGAGCATTTAATGATTTAATAAATGCTTTATTGTTGCAAATCGAAATGGACACCTAAAGGGAAGGGGAATAATTTTTATTATTTCACAATGAAGTGAATGGGTAAAGGTGGCGTCCCTTGGGAAGTTGAAGTGATTCGACTTCTTGGAATTCAGAGTGTTTCATTTGCCCATTGAAACTTATATATTGCTGCATTGTGGAGAGTTGATTATGTTATGTTTTGGAAAGCAAAGTTATGCTGCTGGTTTGAAATCCAGAATCCGGCTAAGGGAAAGCTTAGCAATTCTATTCCACTCTTTTGGTTTCAAACTATGGTTCCCTAGATGATGGATTGAGAGTGTGCTTCATTCAAAAGTACATATTGAGCTTCATTGTTGGAGAAATTGATGTTATTTCCAGAATTTGTCTTTATTGGTCCTTTCATGGCTAAAGGACATTTCTATTTACAGCTTTTTGTACAAACTTTATGGGTTTTTGGGTATTGAAGCAATGCATTATTAAGACCTGGGCGACCCTTCTTGCAAAAGATGGGAATTTATTTTGAAGTTCTAATTTTTCTAGAGAAGGCCATACTTCTTCAAGGCCGTACCATTCTCATGAGTCATGCTTTGGGATTCGAGCTATTTGTAGAGGCTATGTTCTTGGTCAAAATTCGGCTTGAAGCGGATTGCCCAGCATTTGGATTGAAGATTTCACAGACTCAATGAAATTTGGTAAAGTGTGGTAAGAAATTTGAGCATTTTTTTGGTGAATTATATCTGCTGGTTGGAAATTGCAGCTTGCTGGTTTATTTTATCAGATTTGTGATACTTCTAATTTGAATTATAAATCTTGTAATTGGAAATATTTGAAGTTAGTGAAATCACTCCTTAATATTTGCTTTGAAGGTTCAATTGTAAAACATTGTAATTTGCAGAACTTGTACATTGTAAGGCTGAGAATAGTAGTACTATTTCAGTCATTTATCTTTCTACATTTACTTGTGTTTAAGATTCAAACCTTTGTAACCCCTGGATGGTTTACCGCCAGTGTGGAAAAAGAACTCAGTTTATTTCTCCATCTTACCCACTAGAAAGTGGAGAATTCTCACTCTTGAGTGGATGCCCGCCGCAGCGGATGAATTGTTATTTGTAATTCCTCTTATCGCTGGTTATCCACCTATTTCATTTCACTTCAGTATTTAGCACTCCACCATATCTTAGCACCTCGCCTTCTAAAGGATCTTGTGTGCACATTCTTGGTGTTGAGTTTAGATTCTCTCTCTTTCAGTTGTAACCATTTCAATTATTGAATCAGTAGATCCTAGGGATCCTCTGACCATACGCCCACCCCTCCTCCTTAAGTGGTTTTAGGGCGCATTCTTGGTTAGAGTTCGTTTTGCAACGTTTTGTTTTAAGCTAACCTTAACGGGTGTGTGGTTACATTGTAATTTCTATTGAAAATCAAAAAAAATTGAGAGAGTATATTTCAGATGTATGGCCTTCTTGTACACTATCTCCAATAAAATTACTGTCCTAGGCCTCTTGGGCATAAAACAAGCAAGAATATACAATGTTCTGCCCCCAATAATAAATATCAACACTTGTATTTATTTTCTTCAACAGCCCACTTACAGCCACAATTGCTTAGTAAATGACTGAAAGATTCAGTTGTATATCACTTGGATGCTTCCCCCATAACCTAATTCGCATTTGCAATGTCTATTTATGTTTTTACAAGCCTGAATTGTGAAAGGATGATGGAAAGCCAAAAAGTGCAAAATTTAAAAGGCAACAGACTGTTTCTACATTAGGGATGAAAAAAACAATTGGCAAAAACCGGCAGTTTCGTGAGGCATTGCGAAACCACCGCTTTTCAGAACCACCATTTACATGATGGGCACCTCTTGTAATTGGCAGTTTCATATAGATGCTTAAAGTGTGACCTGCTCTTTTTCTACTTTCTCATGGATCCAGAGCGTGACCTGCTCTTTTTCTGATCCATTTACAGAGCAGAAAGTGAGCTAGAAAATATACAAGTCCTGAAAGTTACAAAGCTTTCCTTGGAACCCTATTGATCAATCCGATGTCTTCTGTTTTCTTTTCTTATCTGTGCGTATACATGGATAAGTTATATTGCATGTTTAACCTTGTTTTACATTATGGTTAGCCGCGTGTCAAGGGAATCTTTGGTTGAGCATGTAATGTCTCCAATAGTGATGGTCTGTCAAGGGTGTTGAGTTAAGCATTCAATGTCTTCAATGATAACATCTGATAATACAATATCCTACTGTCATCAATTCCCTTCAGCTCATCAATATTACAATTGTCAAGTCTCATGCTCAACAAGTTCAAATGCTACAACTAAAACTAGTCAAAAGTTCTAACTCATAATATCACAAACCAGAAAAAATTTCCCAAACAACTAGAATGGATGTGATGAAACTTAAAACATCATCCATACAAAAAGAAAATTTAATTGCAAATAAAAGGTGGTAATCTTGCTAAAAAATACACCAATCAATCACGGTGATAGGTATTTGGCTTTCTTACGATTGATTTCTTGAATAAATTTTACTGCATAGAATGAACACTATAGCTCATTTTCTCCTTTAATGCATAAACTGACATTAGTCCCAACACTACAACAAAACTATGAGAAACAATGTTTAGTAGAGTGCTAAATCCAGGGTGACAATTTTTTCATACCAGCATATCCATTATAACAATATCAAAACTTACAGTGTACCTTGTTTGCGATTTCAACATAAAGATACTCGTCACTAAATGGAGCCATATGGATCCTGCAAGGGCAACAAAAACGATTACAATATATATGACAATACAAAATAGGTTGATGCATGAGCATAACAATGCATTCAAATCATATTAGTATAATTAAGTGTCATGTCTCCTCAAATCATATCAGAAGAATTCTATGTCATGTCCCCTTTCCAGACTAAAATAATTACTATTATTAATTTAAGCGCCCAACGATTGCTAATTTGGAGAGCAACATAATATTATTATAATTAAAATAAAAAGCACTTTTTAAACATGTATTAAAATAAAATATTTTTAAATACTTGAAATAAAATAAGTAATTGTACATAGTTGGAGAGAAAGTTAAGTCTCAGGGCCCATTTTGCAATGGTATATTGACGAGGCTCCTAGCTTCATCTTAACATGAAAGTTTCATTTGGCATATTCATTTATGAGTTTGGTGTTTGAATTTGCATCCAAGGATGAATACCCTTAGCTGTTTTCTAAGGACTTGGAGAACGAAAACCCTCTTGGATCTCCATTTGGAGGTGAGGATGAAAACCCTTGCCTCTAGCAATCCACTACAGGAATTCCATGGAGGACCAAATTGCAGATCTGTGTGTTATTGTCAGCTTAGGTAATTAACATTTGCAATCAAATCACTTGGATCCCTGATTTTCAGATTGTGGGGTTCTGTTCATCATCATTGCTATCATCCATCGGAGTGCCACACTTGGGGAAGTTGCCATAATCATCCATTGGCAGATTTGTGGGGATTCATACATCCATTGCTCCTGCTAGGGGTCATTTGTTGCATTTTTGGAGTCTGCTATACTAAACTCTTGGAGGGAAAATCAAATTTCTACACATTTAACAGGGTGATCAGCAGTTTTGGCACCATTTTTGACATTTTAAAGGGTAATCTGCATATTAGTGAATTTCTGGACAACATTGGAGGGTGATCTGCATGTTAAAAATAGAATACCCATCAGCCATATCCATAACGGATCATTATACCAGCTGTACAAAGTCATAACTCAGCTAGGAGCGGCCATACAGGTCTGAAACTATCAGTACAGCAATTTTCAAGCCATTTGGGAGACTCGTAAAAATATTTACACCATGTTTGTGAGTTGAATAAATTATTTGTAGAACTGTTATTGAGTTTTTCTGTGCATCGTGTCAACTTGTAAGCTTCCCAGCTCCTGCACATCAAATTAAACTCAATTTTCAGAGGGTTTCCATTGCTGTCATTAATATTTCTGAGTGTATCTGTTGGCTTAGGGCTTATACTAGCATTGTACTTGATACAATTTGGCTCATATAAATCAGATATGCAATATAATTGAAGCATGTGAGGGTTTGAATTGAAATATCTAGCTTGTAGATGATGTGATCAGCATTAATTTTCTTTTTCAGTTTAGTTTTACAGTTTGTTGTTTGTTTTAAAAATTCAGGAAATACAAAAAACATTAAAATTTGGGAACACTACATTCTGATTCCAAAATCACAAATCACATGCTCATATCAAAGTTGCATACAGAAGCTATCCACAGAGAGAAACACAATATAATGAGCACAGAAATCACAAGAATTTGAAAAACTCGAAAATCCTTACTAGCTGATTAGCTTAAAAAACATCTTAAATTCATTTAAACAAAAAAAATATGCAAACAGATTTGCATTACATGGGCCATTGGCCTGTTTAATCGAATTCAAAATCACTAGCATACTTGAAATTGTGCTCTGCTCAGAGCACCATATAGTTGCAAATACCTAAAAATAAACCCAAACTACTAGTTATTAAATGCAATTCCTCTAGGAGAGAAGTTGAGAAGAAACAGGATCATCTTCATAATTCATAGCCAACAGAAATTATCATTTAGTTCACATCTACTTATGAGCAATAAATTTCCTTTCGCTGTCAGAGATATGGTTTGTGATTCCTATAGCGTAATCCTTATTGCAATTGCCATCCCTTCAGAAAATAAAATGTGTACAATGATGCACAATAGATGAGAAGTCCCGTGATAATTCAGAAAGCAGAATTCACTGAGCAAACTTCTACAGACTTCACAAAATAAATATATCGGCATAAGCATTTATATAAGACCTAATGATCTGCTTTGTTACCAACGCTACTATATAGATTACAACTACATAAACAACCACAGTTGTCGTAAAACTTGAAGTTTGCAAACAATGATAATACTAATTCAGCAATACTTGCTAACAAAACACCAAGCTAAGAGTGACATCCTACTTCATTGATTTCTAAAAAAATTGACCACATCTAAGAAGCAAGCCATGTCTAAATAATAGATTAGTTACTGTCAAAAAGTAAATAGGTCAACTTCAATTTGTTTGAAATTTAAATTTCAAGAGTACTGTTCCCTGTGTATTTGTTTCAAGAAAACTCAAAAAATTGAGTGTCACATAGCAGCTCCAAAAATATGCCACTACAGCAGTAACTGATCAAAGTAAAGACAGTAAACTCTCCCTAAATGATCTAGCTCCTATCGATTTGTAAACCTATTACAAAGATAACTTACAGTCTGCTGAGATAGATATGAGATAAGAAAGCATCCAGAATAAGCAAACTCTGTTACCAAAGCTGGTATTTTTGCTGCAAGGAATTTATTTGATTGTAACAGTCCCTAACAATACCTCCTTCAACCCAACTTTCCCATCTGGAACACTGCTGAAATATTTTACCATGTGAAAGTCTTTTGTATCACAATTCAAAGACTTCATTGGGAATTAATATATAATGATTGTTATAATTTTTAATTATTATTTACTAAGTAATGCTGATTATTCTATTTGAAGGTTAATTATTATCGGCTAGTTTGTTGGTGACCAGAGTTGTAGCCCCCAAATTCCTAAAGTCAGGCCGTCCTCTCAGAGCAACAAACCTCTAACTCATGATCAGGAAAGGAAAGACAAGACCAATCAACTAAGGCAGGTAAGACTTTCAACTTTCGACTCAACTAGACCCAGGCGAGCTTCCCTAGAGGTATCCAAGACCGATACCTACTCATTGGGTTACAAATTCCAAGAACACCATAAGAAACAAGAAATTGAAATCAAAAAGGAATATCAGCTATGCACACATTTACACCACAAATAATGATATCGTGCAACTGCGCACAATTACTAATCCATCCCAGACTGCAGAAACTAGTATGCAATGAAGAGAAGACCATTACAAAACTTGTAACAACGTAGAATGTTGTCCCATTCATCTAATCTTAGATTGAATTCATACCAACGAACAGGGAATAGGAAACCCTAAACTAGAAATTCCAAAAAAGTTTACAAATGGAACCGTTCGTGCATTTAACTACAAAATCATCTAAATATTAACATCCTTGAGATTTTTAAACATCTACTACTCTAATGGTAACTAGAATTGTAGGGGTTGAAAACCTAGAAGCTCCTTTGGCTCGTAGTTACATGAAAATGTGAAATGACCGTCCTTACTTTTGGAAAATGAACTAGCATATATAGCACTCTATTAGTTGCCCTATCACATTAGGAATCAAGGAGAAATTAGTGGCGAATGGATATTGTGTGTAAAAAGAGCTCAGATCCCATGAAATTCACGACATGAACAATTTAGATCAGAAGCAAGGACCATCAAGAGCCAAAAAGCAACCACCACATTAACAAAAGCATGGTCATCCTCATCCTCCATCACCAAAAGTACATATGAATCTATGCCCTAAGATGGACAACTATTTTTGGGCAAGGAAAACACTTACAAAATACTTGAGGCAACAAATCTAGTCATTAATGGCCACCTAGATTGTGTAGGATATTGGTGGGACAGAACAATGCAAATTGTGAGAGTTTAAAACTTTTGGGTATTAGGGATAGCTTATAACCAATACCATTCACAAGGGTTCCAGGATAGAGTGTATGCCATGCTTCATATTTAAAAGCAAACAAATAACAGTATCTCTGCATATTTGACTCCAAAATGTTATGTAAAGGAATTTTTTGTGGAGTCCAAGAACAAAGGTGCCAAGGAATTCATCTCCTAAGGCATGCAAAAAAGTTGTGTTACCGATTCAAGCCCTAGCTTTGTTGGTTTAGGTCTAGTCTAGCTTGGATAAATGTCTAAATCCAATCCAAATAGGGATCATCCATATTCCCATCCCAAACATATCAATCCATCTAAGACGAACCCAAGCAAACCCACAAGGAATTTCACTGCCTTCATGCCCAACCAATGGATTTGGCCATTTTTTAAATTTTTTCTTCTAATTTGACTTTTAACATAAAGTAATATAGTAATACTTAGTATATAATGGTCAATTAGTCTTTAGGCTAGACTTTAGGAATATTCTTTTAATATTTTAGTTAAGTTCTTATCCTTTTGCTTTATCAATCGTCACTCTTATCCTTTATTGATAAATCTTTCGTAACTCTTATTTAAGGAGACTTTCACTCCATTTTTAATAATTGAATATCTTGGTAATAATTATGTCTTATATTTTTCATAATATGGTACCATAGCCCAGGTCAAGTTTCTTGGGATGAGTGAATGTGTGAGATCTACAAACTATTGCAATGTCAACTCACACACGTGACATTGAAGGACCAAAAGGAGGCTGTATAGAATACTACGAAATAGTACAAAAGTGTATGGTACTGTATGTCATCATCAAAGGTTTTTGGCTGAGCAAATCGCAACATCTAAAGAAAATCACAACTTTGTTTTCTAAAAATCATGTAGTATTTTTTGTTCTAAAAATTGCATAGTTTTCTATTGAAAAATCGAAAATTGCCAAGATTGGTTGCAAAAGGGTTCTCACAAACAGAAGGCGTTGACTATGAGGAGACCTTCGCTCCAATAATGAAGATGAGCACCATTCATTTAGTTCTGGCCATCACAGCACAGTTTGGTTGGAAAGTCCATCAAATGGGCATAAACAGTGCCTTCGTCAATCATGATTTGGACGAAATAGTGTACATGTCTCAACCTCAAAGTTTTCAAGTTGCAAGAAAGGAGCATCAAGTATGCGAATTAAGGAAATCTCTATATGGCCTAAAGTAGACACCTAGGGCATGGTAAATTAAAATTGATAGATATTTGGTTGAAAGGGGATTCCAAAGAAGTCCTTCAAATCCAAATTTGTATGTCAAAAGTGTAGGCAATAAGATCATTCTACTGTTCATTTATGTAGATAATATCATCATTATAGGTAGTGAGGCGCATTTGATTGAACAAACCAAAAGTAATTTGAGTAAAGATTTGACTTGACCAATTTAGACCTCCTACATTACTAGCTAGGTGTAGAAGTTTGGCAAACAAGTGGTGTTTTTTTAATTTCTCAATACAAATATGCCAAAAGTTTGCTCGAAAATTTCGGAATGACAAATTGCAAAATCGCATCTACACCTATGGAGAAAGGGTTGAGGCTTTCAGCCAAAACAGACTCAAAGGTAATAAATGAGTCCGCTTTCAAGCAACTAGTAGGCAACCTTATTTATCTTATAGCCATTAGACCTTATTTGAGCTTTGTTGTGAGTTTCATCTTTCAATTCATCACAGCCCCAAAGATAGAGCATTGGGTTGCAACAAAGAGGGCACTAAGAAACGTTAAACAGACACTTGACTTTGGCATTTTGTACAGCATGTACAGCAAAACCAAAGATCCTCAACTAGTTGGGTGCATAAATTCAAACTAGGCAAGTTCTTTTGATGACAAAAAATCCACGTCTTCATATGTTTATAGCCTTGGAACAGGTGCAATCACATGGACCAACAAGAAGCAGCAGGAAGTAGCTCTTTCCTCGACAGAAGCAAAGTATCGAGGATCAATAAAAACATGTGAGGCAGTATGGCTTCGAAGGATGCTTTCAAACATGCACATGTGTGAAGTAGGGCCTTCGCCCTTGTATTGCGACAATCAAAAGGTGTTAAAGCTTTCCAAGAATCCGGTCTTCCACAAGCATATCAATGATGTTGCAGTATTGTGCTTCTGAGGATCAAGTTGTAGACATTCTTACCAAGTCTTTGGGTTTTGACAAATTTGTCAAATTTCAGGATAAGCTCGGTATAGTTAATAGATTGACCATTAAGGGAGGGTATTAAAATAATCTTGTAATATTTAGTAGATAATGGTCAATTAATCTTTAGGATAAACTTCACGAATATACTTTTATTCTTTTAGTTAAGTTCTTATCCTTTTAATTTATTAGTTGTCACTCTTACCCTTTACGGATAAATCTTTTGTAACTCATATTTTACAAGACTTTTGCTCCTTGTTTTATAATCGAATATCTTGGTAATCACTTTGTGTTATATTTTTTCTAATATGACTTTGATCGAAAACCAAAAAAGCCCCCCTACAATTTTAGATGTGGACTTCGAGACATTTTGAAGACGAAAACAATGTCATTTCCCTTATTGTGAACGCAAACCAAAAATTCCTTCATCCTTGCTGAACTTTCATTCTCTCTTGCAATTGCATGAATAGAGTTGGATATTGATCAGTGAACATTCCAAAGTGGTTGATTTGTTATCTCTACACATTTTCTAGAGCCCATTTGTTGCCAAGGAGATTGTAGAGGAAAGTTTATGCAAAAGAGGTAAAAAAAAAATAATAAGTTTCCAATTTTTTTCTCTACATTTTTTTAAACAAATTAACTCTCTTGTTTTTGTATTCGATGGTTTTTTCTGTTTTCATTTATCCAATAATCTATAACACAACTATTTTTTTTTAATTAGATTAGCCGTATATATATATTTTTATTTCATTTGTTTTGATTCTTCAAATGTGTTGTCTATTGAAATTGTTGTCATAGGTATTACAATGGCAAACGATTCTAGCTCCATGGGCCAACCCCTCTTCAAAACAAACCCAAATTCTCCCCTTTGTAAAATATGTTGATATGGTACAACAACTTCTAAGTAGTAGGGGTTATTCTTGGATTTGCAAAGGGTGTAATGTCACATATTCAAGCTCATATAGTCGACTAAAAGGTTATTTGTGCCACATCCCTAGACAAGGTATCAAATCTTTCCTAGGAAAAAATGGTGTACCCATTCTAAGACCATAATTCATGACATATATTGAGCAAGAAAAAGCAAATCAAGCAACAAGCCAAAAATCAAATCATCATTTGTTAAACACAGAATTTCAAGGAATGAAGCCCCCTACATCACCTTCTGATCTTCAACTTGCAAAGAGCCACCCATTTTTTGGCCACATTGAAGAACAACTTGTGGCCTTTACACATACGAGATCAACAAAAACATTAGAAATGACATTTCAAAATGAGTTTCCAAAGATTGTCAATCAACAAATAGTGAGATGTTTCTATTGAAATGGATTGGCTTCGCTCACAATATTAGCAACAAATGGTAAAAGCAATTAATGAGGCTCCAAAATGGTACAAAGCTCTAGATTTTGAAAAACTGCATAGCATCTTATTGGAAAAAGATATGAAGTTCATAGAGGAATCATTGAAGCCCATAAAGAATTTGTGGGCCGAAAGAGGGTTGTCCATTGTTCTGATGCATGGAAAGATACAAGAAATCGGCCATTCATCAATATTATTATAGTGTCCTCTAAAGGGGCAATGTTTTTGAAAGCACCTAGGTTACTGGTTGAGGAGCGCTATTCATACATTTTTTGGACACATTCTAATGTCCACTTCCTCAATCTTATGTTACACAAAATTGGCTCCAAAATTGATTGGATCAATCAAGTATAAGCCAAGACAAAAGAGATCTAAATGTTCACTAACCAGCATATGTCACAAGGCATATTCAAAACATTTTCGAAATTGCAGCTGTTGAAGGCAAGTTAAGCCATAAGATTTATTTTAATAAATATGTTTCACTTTAGTAAAAAAAAAGATTTTATTTTAATTTTATTTAATGCAAATTTTTAATTTTTATTTTCAAATAGGTTGTTGAGAGATGTTTTCCCTCCAACACAATTGTCTTGGGACAACTTGTGACAGTTCATGAGGCCCTTTCTAACATTATCATCAACCCAAATTGGTCCATATAGAGCCAATATACCAACACAAGGGCAGCAAATATTAAACGCATGATCCTAGATGACATTTGGTGGGATCATGTTGAATATCTCCTCAATTTTACCGAGCCCATATTGAGTATGATCCATTGAACGGATATGGATAGACCTTGTTTGGGATAGAGATACAATTGGATCGACTAAATGATTGAGAAGATAAAAGCCATCATAAATGCAAAAGTGCAAGATCCTAAAAAACTTTTTTCAAAAAACTACAAAAAATCATTCAAGAGAGATGAAACAAAATGACCACCCCTTACATTTTATTGCCTTTGCATTGAGTCTCAAATATTAGTGTTGAACTCCTTTATATGTCAACAAGAATTGCCCCATATAGAGATGTTGAAGTCACCCAAGCGTACAAGGCACCATTTCATAGACTATTCATTAATCCTAACATGCACGATGCTGTGAGGAATGAGTTCATGGATTTTGAATGCTAACATGACTTTAGTATTGATACTCTTTGTGAAATGTTTAAGGTCAATACCAATTGTTGGTGGTACTTTCATGGCCAATCTTTCAAACACCTTGTAATGTCCCCTTCTAGTCAATGATCAGCTCAGTAGCTCTTCAGCCTATTCCGGAAGCCCGTAGGCTCGTTGAGCTGAAATCAGGGTTTCCTTGTTTGGAGGGTTTTTGGCATTTCTTTGAATTTACAATTTTTAGTAAATTCTATGTTTGGCAGTGATCAGTTGTCAGCACTCCAGTAAGTCATTTTTAGTTGGAGCAATTGCTTGGGTTTGTTTTTGGCTTTTAAAAAGCATTATTTGGTGAAATATTATATTTCAAGGCATTAATGTTATAATTTCAAGTTGACCCCTTGGCCTAGTTCGTTAACTTTAAGTTGTGTTAAAAGGTGGCCATGGAGGGGGACACCTTCATGAAGGAAATATTAAATATTTAATAAAGTTTTATTATGCCTTGAAGTGGACACCATTCTAAGAGGAATTTGATATTTGTGAATTTTAAAATATTTCAAAGAAAGAACTTTTGGCGTCCCATTCTTGGAGGAGTTTTGGGAATTCGAAAAGTCACCTCTTTTTCTATAAAAGAGAATTTTTCCCAGCTCTTATCATCCAATGTTTATGCTAAAGTTATGCTATCGAAATGACATTGTAAATTCAACTTCGAGGAATGCTTACCTCCTAGCAATTAACCAATTTCGTGTTTGAAAGATAACACCTAGTTGGCTTCATGGCTGCTTCTCATCCAGACAAGCAGATTCAGCTTCAAAATGGAGAATTTTGGTGATATTTCTCAGTTTTGGTGTTGTTCGTATTACTACAGTTGAAAGTGTTTTTTGTTAGCAGCTTTTTGAGCAAATAAAATATCATTCTGGGTATGTTTGCAAAGTGTTTCTTGACTCAAAGCGACCCCTTCCACAAGAGATTGGAATTTATTTCCAAGTCATTATTTTTACCTTGCAAAATCGCACCTCCCAACAAGCCGTACCTCTCATGATGGGCTTTGGAATTTGTGCCAAATAATTGGAGGTGATTTGAAGTTGTTTCATCATTGCAACTTGGGCGCCTACCCTCCAAAGAGTCTTTGCACTTCGTTTCATCACGTTCGGAGGTATATTGATGAAGTTGTAAGCATTTATGTGGTTTTCTGTTTGCTGGTTGACATTTTCAGTATGCTGGTTTTTGTTATCAGGCTTCAATAAGTCCAGTTTTTGGCTTCAATTTCAGTATTAGAGAGGTTTAAAACTTGGAAGATTCATCTTTCACATATTTGCAATGTTTCTATCAATGTAACACTTGTAAATTGCAGATTTCTCTAATTGTAAGGTTGTGAATTAGTAGTACTAATCCAACCATTGTTATTACTGCACTTACTTGTGATTTCTAATGCAAACACAATAACCCCTAGATGGTTTACTGCCAATGTGGAGGAATTTACTTCTATCACCCACTATTAAGTGGAGAATTCTCACTATTGAGTGGATGTCTGCTTCAGCGGATAAATTAGTTTGTTTTGTTTCTTTTTTCCCCCCACCAAATAAATGGAAGTGTGGAAATTGTTCATGGCTGGTTCACCGCCTCTCTACTTTCAGTTGTAACTTTCTTTCAAGTTATTGAGCATTTACCTCCACCATATGCTAGCCCCTCACCCACATCAGGTTTTAGGGCACATTCTTGGTGTTGAGTGTTTTCAATTTGCTTATTACTTTGTTGAGCTAACACTAATCAGTTGGCTTAGTGCTGGTTGTATTGTGAAAATTCCAAGAAAAAATTGTCTAGCTCATTTCACACCTACAAATTCTTGCAATCAAAATTTTAACCCAAGAAAGTTTATGCAACAGGTAAACAGATCTGAATTTTTATCGCCAACCAACACAAGTCACACAACATATTCAAATCATTTTTTAAATTGGAGCTATTGAAGAGAAGTGAAACATTATGATTTATTTTAATATTTATGTTTCACTTTAATATAAAAAATGTAAACCTAGTTATGTTTCTTCACTGTTTGTTATTTTGATTTTCGAATAGATTGTTGTGGCCTATTTTTCCTCCAACAAATCACTCTTGAGACAACTAATTAATGTTCCAAAGGCACTTTCCAACATGGTCATCAACGAAAAACAGTCCATATGGAAGCAATCCAGCATTGAGAAGGCAGCAAATATCAAGAAGGTAATCCTAGATGACATTTGGGGGGATCGTGTTGAAAATATCATAAGTTTCAGCCAACACATTTTGAAGTATAATCAATTTTAACAACATGAAGAGGCATCACAAATGAGAAAGACTAAGATCCTAAAGAAAATTTATTCAAATAGATGCACAAAATTATTGAAATGTGATGGAACACAATGACCACCCAACTACATTTATTTACTTTCTTTTTTAGTTCAAAATGCTAGTGCTGAGATCTTTTTTGTACATAATCTTGATCTCTAGAAAGCATTGAAACTCTTTGTGACAAGTTTAAGGTTGTGTAAATGTAGTCAAATCTGATAACTATTATTTTCTATATGGATAAACTACGAATCATATATGTCAAATCTGTAGATGTTTTCTAAGTCTGAATATTAAACTTCAGTTTTGATCTTTCTTATTGCAGAGTATTAATTGATTTCTATATCCACCAAGAGAAGATCGATCTACGCCTTATATGTCTAAGAGGAGACATGCCTCAAGGAGAGACGCGTCTCATTAGAGGACGTGTACCTTGAGCGCGCGGGCTCCCTAACCAACCGAAATATTCGGTAATTATTATATAATCTAATTCGCATGCATTAACAAGTAGCGATCATAAAATATGAAGTTCGATTAGCATTTAGACTTCAAATTTATTCATTTATGAAATTCGATCATCATCAGAAATTCGAATAACTTATTTGGAGATATCATGTTTTAAGAACAGTTTGATTATATATAAATGATGATGATGCATGAATGCAATCATCATTTATATCTGACCGAAGCTATCTTAAATCAACAGGTTGATGCTCACAATTGGTGGTACTTCCATAGCCAAACATTCTTACACCTAACCTATTCCAATCAAAGTTTTATTGTAAGTAACTTTTTTACAAATTTTTACCGTTTTATCTTGGAAGTTTCCTTTATAATTTCAAGTTTAATAAGTCTAACCCTCCAACTTTTTTGTAATAGGTAGCTAGTTCATCTACATCTAAGATGACTTCGAGTACATACTCCATCATCCACTTAGTAAAGCACAACTTGCACCTCTTTTCACACAAACAAATTGGGTGCAAGAAAGGAGACACAAGGAAGTGGGATATTGACCCAGAGCATACTATGGCTCTTTTAATATACGACTATGTACATCATCTCATATTGATGGTAATGATGATATTTTTAAGACCCAATAATACTAGAGATTGATGACATTATTGTTTTTAATTTAAATATTGAAGTTTGAATAATGAATATATATCATGGCATTCAAGTTTCACTAATTGACATTGCAATTTTATTTTATTTTTATGGTGGTTTTGTTAATTATATGTTGCTATGTGGCATTCTAAACTTAATTCCTGCAACAAATATGTGTATATTTCTGGTTTTTATATGTTTTTGTATGGACGAACTCAAAACTAATGCAACCCTGAGAAAAAAAAGTTAGCAAATCTGCAAACCAAATCTGTGACCAGTACCAGCAGCGGCAATTTAATATATATCAGCATTGCTGCACATGTACACACAAACATTTTTCATAATTGATATTGTACTCGTTAATCAAGCAAGTGTCCAGTAAGATCTAATATAGCTTTTAATTAAACACTCTTTATGCTGTCCAACATCATATGTGCATTCATATTTAAATTATAAAGTCTTGACTTCAAAGCTCCCCACTTAAATACAAAATAAACGAAGGCCTTAAATTGGATTTTGTCTCAACTCTAGGTGTAATGATAGGGAGTCATTACACAGTTAAAGAATACACTTCATTTGAACATAGTAAATTAACTGCCTGTAAGCCTTTAGAAACTTAGACTCATCAAGTAAGAAACTAATCTAGCAATGTCATATGCAAATTGTTATGTGACTTTTTCCCCAAGAGAAGAGAAATTTATGAATAACCCTTTAAAATTGAAAGGGGGATGTAAAATAAAAAGGATATTATGATCCTTTGGATAAGAGAGAGATTAATAAAAAATATGTATAAACACTCTTTAAAAAGGAAGAATAATTATTTATATAAATAATTATTAAAAGGCAACCTTTTGTGAAAGGGTATGATGGATTGGAAACCACCCCTTAAAAGGATATATAAATCATTCATGTGAGACATGGAAAAAACATTCAAGGATGGTGAACATTCAAGTAGAGAAGAGAAAAAGGAAAGAGGAACTAAAAGGGCACAAAGGAGTGAAGGTTAGGGTCTAGGTGGGCATTTAAACATTTGGAGAAGGGGCTGTAATGTGCCTTACCCAACTTTGCCCTAGAATTCGCTTGTTGATTAGATTTTGGGTTTCTTCATTTTCAAATGAATGTTCTCTTTGACTAAGTAATCTTGGATTGAAATCTACATTTAATATTTCCACATGTTCATACATCTGTTAGCATTAATATCTAGATATCCAAATATAAATATAATCACAAATCAATAATAAAGACATGTGAGGTGTGGCATTGGTAGATCCGCAAGGTATCCATCTAAGCCCAAGAGCACAAGCATCCTATCAGGACAACCCACCCCTTGGCCCCAAGCGACATGAACATCTCGGAGTGGCATGCTTAGAGGAAACATTTGTACCTGCTTTCTCTACCCGTGCAATCACCTTGGAAGACACTTAACCTACTGGGGGAAGCCAACGGAGCTTATAAGTGGTTCTGAGCCTACCATCCCTTCATGGCCGCAGCGGATTGTTAAGTGGGACCCCCACCCCTCCATGGCTGCAGTGCATTGTTAAGTGGGATTTTTAGGCACCACTTTTCTTAGGCCCTTCCTCCCTACTAGGCTTGCAAACACTCAGAAGACAATCTTTTAGCAATCAAATACATTTGCATTTATTGTTGATTTTGTAAGTTAATATGAACATCATTATCATCATGATAATATTAAAGAAAGTATTACACCAATAATCAGATTAGCCATATCTATTTTTTTATTCAAAATATGCTAAATATTATTGCTAAGTGAGTACATTACCTGAGTTGCTATATCTCTCCATGTTTCCTTAATCGCCTCCTTCAACCTTATACTGAATTGATCATAGGATGAGGACAATCCATAAATATACATAATCTACTTATGTTTATATTAAAGATTCATCATTACTTATAAGTATTATGATTGCATAATCGTGTACGTATATATATATATATATATATATATATATATATATATATATATAATTATTCTTTCCTTATTCATATATATATATATATATATTCTTTATTCATTGCATATTATTCATTATAAAATTTATCTATATCTATGCATATATACTTGTATGCCTATTAAATTATATATATATATATATATATATATATTAAATGGCTCTATATTCCTTTGCATAACAGTCATTGTTGCTGCTGTTCTAAATTGCAGATCGTATTTCTCAATGTTTTTCCCTCTTCCTTATTTTCCTTCCTTCTATTTATACCATTCAAAGTAAGTGACTCATGGGGGGAATGTATTGTTTGGTGAAAGAGGTGACTCTTCATAAAATATATCCCTTTGTTAGATTTAATTGCTGCCTTTAAAGGCTTATTATCACAATAATATCTATTTTTGAAAATAATATATTATTACTAATAATTATGATATTTCAGATTATATACTTATTTTAATATTTTATTTTGATTTTTTACTAAACATATTTTAACATTAAAGTATAATAATAAAACCAATTTGCTACTATCTTATTATTATTTTATTCTAATGTATTACAATCTTTGATGTGTAATGATTATAATATTTATTTATTATTATCATTTTTGATATTAAGTTATTTAATACTAGAATGTAATAACAATAATTTGCCTATTATTATTATTATATTTGTTATTTCATATTTATATATTTTTATATTGCTATGGTACACATTTATTTTATATTTAATATTAATATTGTTGTTTATTTTATTTATTAATTTATTTGTATTTTAACACTTGGTGTTTATGGTATTGCTATTTCGGGGACATGACAAACACAGCGTGTGTCCAACTCGGGGTGCAGCATACACCCGAGAGTATCCTAGCAGGGCTGAGTTTATGCTGTGAGGGCAGGTTGGTTCTGTGTAAGAACCGGTTCCTCTGGGGATGTTTGTGTCAGCAAACAGCCTTGATCTATAACCATTCCTCTAAGTGTCGGATAACAGCCTTTCCATGACTTCAAGATAAGTATTGAGCACCATTGATTCAATAATATTGGGAATATTGTTTATATGACTTGGTGTTAATATGATTAATCTATGTGGAGGTGTTATTCCATTTACTATGTTGATCATTTAATTGTCACATGTTTGTAGCTTACATTAATTATTCATATTTATTTTGATAATATTGCATATTATAAAATATATTAAGTAACATTTGTTATATTAAATCTGCTGCTAATACTTAATAACCATAAGAGAAAAGGTGACATCACACAAATGATGTTCTTGTCAAATTTAGACTATTAGCTTTGACATGATTTACAAAAGCTACCTTAATTTAATTTATTTTCTATCCAGAGACAATTATACCATATGATTTTGTAGAACTGCATTTGCATTTGCAATATGAAAAATGAACATTTTGAGTGAACTAGAAATATTTGATGATGGACAACAGCACAAAAAAATAAGACAACTACCTGCCAATCGTAGGAAACATTTTGCCAACAGGACTAAGGAACCTGTCCCTTGCTATCACATATGATTCTAACATCCTCTCATTAACTAGCAATGTTCCTGCAGTAATAAACTAGTTAAGATATTACACTGACATGCAACCAACTAAAATACTCAAAATAAAAAAAATACTAAATTATAAGCATCTATTTGATGGAATTGCAGCATGCAGTGAGATAGAAATTAATAAGGATGGTAGCAACTAAACAGCTTCTCCATTAGTGTTGATGTTATTGAGCAGCTTCGGTCTGCACTTCCCAAGAAGAAAAGAATAAATTAAAGGTATAGCCTCTAGGCTATTTAATTTATATCATACAGTATACTTGCTAAGGGCTGACCCTTATAGCTCGCCTATCCTTGTCTCAACTTGAGCCGACTTCAAGTTATATTATTTGTTTATCATTTATTATGTTTTTCCAAGTAAGGCCGACTTAAATGAAGAGGCGCCTATGTTGTATAAATGAAAGGTCATTATCATTGTAAAGGCGATTCAATTCAAGCAAGTTCGCATATGTTTGTCAAGAGCAGAATTCGCACTTCAAGAGCAGCAGTCCCATTTCAAGAAGAAGACAGTCATTTGTATCTTGCATACTTAGAAGGAGGGCGAATATATTATCAAGCATTGGCCATTGTTGGGCCAAAGTTGTAAGCAGATTTCTACTATTGTGTTATCATATATATAAGAGAATCATTTGGTGGGTTTTTCTCCCTCAAGAAGAGGGTTTTCCCAGGGTATCTTGTCGTGTTCATTGTCTTATGTGTTGCAATTCTATTGAGTACTTTATTGTCTAATCTGATCTAAGAAACACTAACATGGTATCAGAGCGGGTGTGAAAAAGATCGTGATCAGATTTAGTGTGCAACACTTACTTTATTCTTTTTCAGTCTATCTCTTATTTCTCAAATTCAAGATGGTGAACAGTCTGAAAATCGAGGATAGACTCGAAGGGATTTTGAACTACACATCATGGAGGTTCAGAATCATGCTCACTTTGGAGGAGAATGATTTAGCGGAGTTTGTGAAAACAAAAGTTCCTGAACCTGAGGAGGAAGAAGAGAAATTGCAGTGGAGGAAGAAAGACACTAGGGCAAAGAAAGTATTGGTTAATTCCGTCAAGGATCATGTTGTACCTATTGTCTTCAAATTGGATATAGCAAGAGAGATGTTTGCAACCTTGGAAGAGATGTACGAAATCAACAACACTAGTCGAGCTCTCACACTGAAGCAACAACTTCATCATGTGAAAATGGCGAAAGGAGAATCTGTCATTACATACTTCATGAAGATTTCAGAGATAAGAGATCAGCTCTCTACTATTGGCCACATGATTGATGATAAAGACCTGACTATGCTTGCTCTCAATGGTCTTCCACTTTCATGGGAGGCGTTCATTCAAGGAATCAGTGCAAGATCTGAACTTCCCAAGTTTGATCGATTGAGGATCGACTGCATTCAAGAGGAGTCAAGACTAACAGGAAGGGGAATTGGTCAAAGTTCAAAGAATGAAGATTTACAAGTTTTTGCCTCTCATTCATCAAACAAAGGCTTTAAGAAAGGATTCTTCAAGAGGAATCGAGGAGATGGAAATGATGATGCTCCTGCCTTCAAAAGCAAACAAGACATGTCCAAGATTCAATGTTTTCGTTGTGATAAGTATAGTCACTTTGCGAGGATTTGTCCTCAACGACCTAAGCATCAAGTTGCCACTGCAGATGTTGAAGAAGTCGCTCCACAAAAGGACTCCAGTGATTATTTGTTTTATTCAGCTTTGTCTAGCAATGTTTCTACCGACTCCAACACTTGGCTGATTGATAGTGGTGCTTCTAGGCACATCACCGGTTTCAGGGGTCACCTTTCAAACTTAGTGGAAAGCAACTCCAGTGATCAAGTTGTTATTGGAGATGATGCTAGATATTCTGTAAAAGGGATTGGAAATTCCACTCTTCACTTGGATTCTGGGATTTCTTTGGAGTTGAATGATGTACTGTTCGTGCAAGGAATAAAGAGGAACCTTGTTTCAATTTCAGCATTAGAAGACAAGGGTTATCAAGTTGCCTTCTCTAAAGGCAAAGTTCCTATATGGGCAAAGAACTCCAGCTTCAAAACTGCTCAAGTGATTGGAGTTAGACATGAATGTCTTTTCAGTCTGTGCACTCGTCCTGTTCAAGCGCTTGTGCATAACAGTACCAGCATGTGTGATCTTTGGCATCGAAGATTGGCTCACATTCACTTTCGTGCTCTACCTATCATGGAGAAGATGGTCACCGGTCTTCCGAAATTCGATCAAGAACATGAAGGTACATGCAAGGGATGTGCCCTAGGCAAGAACACAAAAGGTACGTTTCATTCCAGTGAAAGTAGATCTAAATGTATTCTTGATCTCATTCATTCTGATTTGTGTGGTCCAATGTCTATTGCATCATCTAGTGGTTTCTTGTATTATATTATTTTCATTGATGATTACTCTAGAAAGACTTGGATCTATTTCTTGAGATCTAAAGAATCAGAAGAAGTATTAGAAAGATTCAGAGAATTCAAAGCACAGATTGAAAATCTGTCTGGGAAAAGGATCAAGGTATTGAGATCTGATAATGGTGGAGAATACACTTCTGGCACATTTCGTGACTTTTGTATTGAAGCAGGGATTAAGAGGGAGCTTAGTGTTCCTTATAATCCACAACAAAATGGTATTGCTGAAAGAAAGAATAGGTCTATTGTGGAAGCAGTGAAAGCTATGATCCATGATCAAGACTTACAAATCTCTCTTTGGGCTGAAGCATCAAGAACAGCCGTCTATGTTCAAAACAGGAGTCCCCACAGGATCTTAGAGAATAAAACTCCTGAAGAAGCATTCTCAGGCATGAAGCCTGAAGTTAGTCATTTGAGGATCTTTGGCTGTCCAGTCTATGTTCATATTCCAAAGGAAAAGAGAACAAAGCTAGAGCCATCTAGGAAGAAAGGAATTCTTGTAGGCTATAGTGAGACATCAAAAGCTTACAGGATATACATTCCAGGACAGAAGTCTACTGAGATTAGTAGAGATGTCACATTTGAGGAAGATGTTGCTTACAGAAGATCCAAAGGCACTCCTATGGAGCTTGATGAAGAAGAACCTCCTCAAGATATGGAAGTTGACCATATTCCAGAGAACCTAAACGAGGATACAGAATCTAAAGAAGATATTGATCCAGCTGAGCCTTTGGATCCTACTGATGGGCCCCTAGACATTGTGATTGGAAAGAAAAAACCTCTTTGGGCTCGTAGGACAATGCAGGAAGCAGAAAGTTTTGCAGCTCCAGGAGGATCTTTCAGAGAAAGCAAGAGACCTCACAAGTTCTCTAGTTATGTCGCCTTGATGAGTCAGATTATTGAGTCAGAGCCTTCAAATGTTAAAGAAGCTTCTAGTCAACAAGTATGGAAGGATGCCATGACTAAGGAGTATCAGTCCATACTTAAGAACGATGTTTGGGATATAGTTCCTAGACCCAAAGACAAATCTGTGGTGTCTTCTAAGTGGCTCTTCAAGATCAAGCATGCAGTTGATGGGAGCATTGAGAAACACAAGGCTAGATTTGTGGCTAGAGGGTTCTCACAAAAAGAGGGAGTTGACTATGAAGAAACTTTTGCTCCTGTGGCTCGATACACGTCTGTTAGAACCATCATTGCTATTGCTGCATCTAGAGGATGGAAGATTCACCAATTGGATGTAAAGACAACTTTTCTGAATGGTGTAATAGAAGAAGAGGTTTACATTGAGCAACCAGAAGGATTTGAGGTGCATGGGAAAGAGTCTCATGTCTGCAAGCTGAAGAAGGCCTTGTATGGTCTTAAACAAGCTCCTCGTGCTTGGTATGAAAGAATTGATCAGTATCTTTCAAGTCTGGGTTTCTCAAAGAATGATGCAGATTCTAACCTCTACTTCAAAGTAGTAAATGGTGAAGCATTGATTTTGGTTTTATATGTTGATGACTTGATCATTACTGGTGAAGAACATCTAATTCTAAAATTCAAGAAGGAATTAGCTTCAGAGTTTGAGATGAAGAATCTAGGTCTTATGCATTAATTTCTTGGCTTAGAAGTTTGGCAAAATTCAAACGAAATGATTCTAAGTCAAGGCAAATATACTGTTGAGATTCTCAGAAGGTTTGGTATGATTGACTGCAAACCTATGTCTACACCCATGGAGACTAATCTAGATAAGTTGAAAGAAGCTGCAGCTAGTTCAGAACCAGTGGATTCTACGATGTATAGACAGTTGATTGGTTCATTGATGTATCTAGTTAACACTAGACCTGATATCTGCTATGCAGTGAGTGCACTTAGCCAGTTTATGTGTGAACCAAAGCAAATACATCTTGTAGCAGCTAAACATATCCTGAGATATTTATGTGGCACAATTGGATATGGGTTGAGATATTCTTCAAACGTGGATTTGGAGCTGCATGGTTTTACTGATTCTGATTGGGCAGGATGTGTCTCAGATCGGAAGAGTACCTCTGGTTGTTGCTTCAGTTTGGGGACTGCTATGATCTCCTGGTGTAGCAGGAAACAGTCTTCAGTGGCCTTGAGTACAACTGAAGCAGAGTATATAGCAGCTTGTGTGGCAGCTCGTGAGGCAGTGTGGCTTCGTAAGCTCCTTGCAGGATTGTTTGGACAATCAATGGAGCCTACTATTATACACTGTGATAATCAAAGTTGTGTGAAGCTATCTGTCAATCCCGTGTTTCATGACAGAACAAAACATGTTGAGATCAAGTACCACTATATTAGAGATATGGTGCAAAGGAAAGCTATACAGTTGAGGTATATCAGCACTGAAGAGCAAACGGCAGACATTCTCACCAAGCCTCTCGCCAAGATTAAGTTTGTGTACTTCCGAGAGAAACTTGGTATGGTGGAGAATGCAGCCTTGACTGAGAAAGAGTCTCAGTAATCAGTGATCCTTGATTGATAATGCAATTCTCTGCTGAGAGAGAGTTGAGGTGCAAGCCCTTGATAATGCAATTCTCTGTTGAGAGAGAGTTGAGGTGTAAGCCCTTGATAATGCAATTCTCTGATGAGAGAGAGTTGAGGTGTAAGCCGTTGATAATGCAATTCTCTATTGAGAGAGATTTGAGGTGAAAGCCCTTGTTTCCACCCTCTAGGAGAAGCTATGGTGGATGTCATGTGTGTGACTCCATGACAACATCATGTGAGGGAATCCGTGATGATTTTATTTATACCATCTATGGAAGTAGCCATAATGGTTAATATCACGTTGAGGTGATATTCTATTTTGTTTTCATTCTAATATGATGTGTCTTGTGCAGATGGAGGTTCATCCCTAGCTGAGAGGGAGTGTTGATGTTATTGAGCAGCTTCGGTCTGCACTTCCCAAGAAGAAAAGAATAAATTAAATGTAAAGCCTCTAGGCTATTTAATTTATATCATACAATATACTTGCTACGGGCTGACCCTTATAGCTCGCCTATCCTTGTCTCAACTTGAGCCGACTTCAAGTTATATTATTTGTTTATCATTTATTATGTTTTTCCAAGTAAGGCCGACCTAAATGAAGAGGCGCCTATGTTGTATAAATGAAAGGTCATTATCATTGTAAAGGCAATTCAATTCAAGCAAGTTCGCATATGTTTGTCAAGAGCAGAATTCGCACTTCAAGAGCAGCAGTCCCATTTCAAGAAGAAGACAGTCATTTGTATCTTGCATACTTAGAAGGAGGGCGAATATATTATCAAGCATTGGCCATTGTTGGGCCTGAGTTGTAAGCAGATTTCTGCTATTGTGTTATCATATATATAAGAGAATCATTTGCTGGGTTTTTCTCCCTCAAGAGGAGGGTTTTCCCAAGGTATCTTGTTGTGTTCATTGTCTTATGTGTTGCAATTCTATTGAGTACTTTATTGTCTAATCTGATCTAAGAAACACTAACATTTAGAACTGCAAGTCAAAATGTCATAATGCAAAGGTTATATGATTGCAAGGAGTGATGTTTATTTTTTAATATAAAATTAATGATTTAAAAGCAAACACATTTCGTTCATTATTGAGACCAAAAAACACATTTTTAACAAGGCACTAACTCACGAGCTTACAATTTTCTCAGGTGTTCTAATTCTTTATCAAATTCATTTCATTAATACTCTGTCACTGTCCTACAACAGCTAGGTTTTATGTCATCTTATTCCTGTAAAAATTGACTGATCTGTGAATCTTTTATCATTTCTATTACATTTTTCTTTCCTAGCTTCTTTCTTTCCTTTATCTGTCTTTTTAAAAGGTAAGTCCTGGTTTTTTATCATGGGTAACTACATCGATTTCAACTGCCTCGGGAAAAAGCCCAAAATAGAAAAAAAAATGAAGATAAACTATGACAATGGAAGACAAATCAAGAATTTGACATTCCTTAAAAACCTAAGAATCTAACCTACCTAAAGCTCAAAGGGAAAAATATACCACTGACAAACATTGATAATTGGTCAGCCATCACACAGCATTATCATAAATAAAAAGCATGAAAATCAGAATCTGGCCTTATTAAAAATTTCCCAAAAAGAATCTTTGAAGGAAGTGTCACCAAAGAGATGGCAACAAGAAAGAGAGAACTGCAACAAAAAATCAAAGCTATTACAATTCCTTTGCTTAATGTGCATTTTAGCCCACACTTCCTACTTGTTTTGCATCCATATAGTTGTTACGAACTTCTCTTGCTCGCACTGAAATGATGTCTGACCAATTAATTTTAGGGTCCCTGGCCTGAGGTTGATGAGGATGGTCAAGTGAGAGGACCCAATATTGTCAACCATGCCAATCTGAAGAGCTTGGTCCTTTAAGAGATTTAGTGGACTTACCATTTCAATTTGGACCTTTCAGTGCAACAGAAAGTTCAATAGATGTGCAATAGAACCACCAATAGATTTAGAAAAGGAAGCTCCTTGTAAATAAAAACTAACCTAATCTACACAATACATACATATTATTTACAATCTTTACAATCTTCTCTAGGGTAGTCAATGATCAAGTTGAATAAAATAAGATAATATATCTTTTTTCGATTCACCAAGGGCAAACAGTTGAAATGCACTTCAATGCAAGGAAAAAGGTATTTATTCTTCTCAATACGATTATGCTATTCAGCTAATAGCAAAGACTAAACAGTGCAAATATACATAAGCATTTAGAAAGCTTATAACAGATACACTAGACAATAGAAGCTAAACAAAACAATTGTATTCAAAGCAATGAGAGCTATGACCTAGCACCTATTGAAATACAAAGCTTTCAATAATATTTAGCTGATATTTAGAAGCAATTAGGTGTACTAAATTTTACTGAATGAATAATAAATTCTCAAATTACAATAACGAATACTTCGTGAACAACAATTTCAACAAAAAGCAAGTGTGAGAACTAACATTAAAAATCTAAGCAAACGGCCACTTATTTGTAAGGTTTACAAAACATTGCAAGAAAATAAATTGAAAAAATTAAAAAAACTTACTACACTTCTACTTTGTCTACTGATTGGTTGCATGCAATTCAAGTTCTATTATAAATTACTATCCACTAAAACTAAATCTAAACTATGGCAATCTGCAATTAACCTACTGGTTCAAATTATTACCACAGAAACCCAGGGACGCATCCCCGCCGTTTTTTCCTATGTCCCTGTTTTTGGGACGTCCCAAGGATGTGGTGACACCTAGGGGATGCCCTCGGGCCATCCCCGAAAAACTAGAAAAGAAAAGGAAACGCACTCAAGACACAGGGATATAGTGCAAATATGGGGTAACGACTTCCCGTCCTCAAGACAGTTGAGGACATATGTGACATTCCTCGACCGTCCTCAAGGACAACCAATTCTCTCCCCCCATAAAGTCAATTTGAAAAAAAAAACACTAATTTAAAACAAACAAAAACATTTTAAATTATTATTATGTGGGCCCCCACACCTAGCTCACCCTAAATGGACAAAAAGAGGTCCATTTCATTTCATTTCTAAATTTTATTTGTGCAAATGGGTTTAAAGGAAGAGCAAATTGTTTGAGAAGGGATTGAAGGAGCAGCTGCAAAAGAGGTTCAATCTAGGGCATCATTGTTAGTGAGGTTGCAAATTCTTCAAAGAGGTGACATTAGCTAAAAAACATGAGCAACAGTGAGAATGACATTAGTGACAATGAAGTGCAAGAAACTCAAATAAATGTAAGGGTTTCAGCCTCATCAAAGTGTGGATGTGTTGGGGGTGGAAGTGAACAGCCTAAGAATCCATTTGAGTACACTTCAGAAATCTTGAAAACCTATGCAAACGGCACTTTTAACAACGAAAAAAAAAAACCTTCTCCAGTTTCTGACAGGCCTAGATACCAAAGGTAAAAATTCATGGGATAGTAGGGTGCGGTGGTGTTACATTTGCAATATAGATTTTAGAGGGAGCTGCACAAGGGTACGGTCTCATTTCTTGGGTGTTAAATGTCATAGAGATAAAGGATGATGAGAAGCAAGAGGCTCAAAGATTGCACATGGTGGAAGAAATGATGCCTACCGGTGTGACAACGCCGACACATTCTTTTGCAATGTGTATATTCATCTATGCCTATGTCATCCATGCCTGCTGGTGGTAGTAGTGATATTGCCACAAGAGGAAAGAGGAAGGTTAGTGATCGTGAGAGACCAGGGATAGTTGCAGATATGTTTAATGTGCAAGCACAAGATGCAACAATCTTCCATGGCCAAACAAAATTTATTCCCATGACATACCATTTCATGTTGCTCTCCCTCTTAATTCAAACAAATGATCAAAGATGAAGCATCTATCTAATGTCCACGTTTTCCATCCCGTCGTCACAAGACTTAAAATAATTAATTAATTTAATTATTGGATATTGCCTGGCAAAAGTTTATAAAAAGAGGTAATATTAAATAATTAAATTAAAGAGAGCAATAAAGTGAAACCATGTAATATTTAAAAGATATAATTAAGTATTTTACTGTCACTTTATAAAAAGGTGTTTTGGTAGGAAAACCTAAAAGAGTGTTATAAAAGGAATTGAAAGCTCATTTTCTCATTATGCCAAATTTATTATTATTTTATTGGAGATTGTGAGAGCCCAGCTTTCAAAAATGAGAGGACGAAAACCCTCAAGTTTCAAGTATCCAAATTTGGACAAAAACCCAAATCTTCTTGTGGCGCAAATTCATCCAAGGTTCACGTTTGTGCTTCATCGAATTACAGGAAAGGATTCAAAATAAGGGTTTGAGGTAAAGATTATAGTTTTTGGTTCTCATGCATAATACAGGCTGAAGCCATTGTTGCAACAATTAACTATATTGTGGACTGTTTACACTTGCAAGGAGGTCAAGGCTTTACTTAAACCCTAGGCACTGCCATAATAAGCAAAATGGAGGAGTTTGTCCCTAAGTTTGAAGAGCAACCAAAGCCATGAAGAAAGGATGTGGTTTTCTATTCATGGAGCGAATCATTTCCAGAACTTCTTGGCATCGTGGCAGCTTATACACAGGGTTCTAAGGCCATTATCCATCGCTTGAGTCTAGGGAGCAGCATAACGTGATTTGGAGTAATTTTGGACAGTCTTGAAGGGCGTATAGGTTGATATCAAGCATGGCGTGACTTCATACAGCCAACTCGTATTCTCTACAACCCTGCTCTCAGGACGCCATACTCATACCTGAAGTTTGAATGCATCTTGTGACTGTTTGGGGGTGCGAATCCAGCTGTGGTCTTCCTATTGGCAATTGCATTGCAATTATATTGTTTAGAGTCTCAATTGTAATCTTCATATACCTGCTGTTATATTCTGAGTCTATTAATATTGTAATCAGTTCAATCTAAATGCTCAGACATCTATATTAATGCTTATTGTGATCAGTCCTTTAATGATCAGAAGTCAGTAATCTGCTGTTGTTCATGCAAGCATTGTTGTTACTGAGTTTTGTGCAAATCTGGGTGATATAAGGCCCAAAATCAGAAGTATTGTTATTGCTTTTCATACTGTGAATGCATATGGCAGTGTCCTCTGGGAAGTTCATCGTGACAGTTCTGGGTAGTTTTCTGAGTAGTTGCAATGCTAGTAATGAGTTTTGGGCAGTTCTAATGGTGTAAACAGTCACTACTTGTACTTGGAAATAGGTTAGCTCAACTGCTGTTCATTGTTTCAGTCACTGAGTCTGTATTTACCACTCATCCATGTATCGCTGTTCATTATAATGCAAGAAGTTCAGTGATGTACTCTGTTAGCAAATGAAAGTGTATTGGGAAATCATCTTGTTTATCATGCTTCATGCTCAGACAAGTGTGAATATGCAAATCAATTTGTGAGTGCTTAATTGACAAATGAAATATGTCAACTTGAGTGCTTTGGAAAAATTATTGTTCCATTTCGGGTGGGACATTACAATCTATTGGTCCCTCATTTGAACCCCCTAGAGATAATACACTACGCACTACCCTTTGTAATATGCACACTTGTTTTGTCTTGGTTTTTTTGTTTGTTTTGATGTGTTTAATAGAAGAAGATGGAAATTCAGAAGGTGTTTCTTTTTGCAATAAAGAGCAGAAATAAAGTAACTTGCCGCAATTAAATAACTCAAACAAAACAATGTTCAGAAATACATATAGCAGAAGTTTTCAAATTTAATTGCTGATCTAAAAATACAAAATTTCCCAAATGTAAGAGCAACCCAGCTCACCAAATGACATTACATATCTATTTCAAACATACCAAGAAAATCTGCTTCACCTTGATAATTTTCCGCACTTGCAACTAGCTCCTAAAAGCTCTCGGAAAATGATGCCACACCTTCAGGACTAAGTATAAATGCTCACGAATGATGAAATCTGTCCTCCAACCCTAGGCGCTCTCAACACAATAATAAACTGCCTAACACCCTAGGCATCCAGCTCTAAAAATAACAAGCTCCTATCAAGATCGTACAGCCAGCCTTTGGAAGTCAGAACAACAGTAGATCTCTACCATCCTCCTCCAGTTTGTCACTACAAATCTGGTATACAATATGCTGCTACAAATTGAAATAGAAACTCCACAAATATGCCCAAGTGTGATCTCTATAATGAAATCACCAAATAATCCTCCAGATTGTGTCTTTCAACGTGGAGAATGTTGCCTATAAGGGGTTTCGTCCTCACAAACCAAGAAGAAGAACCAACTCCTCCAGCAAAGAAGAATATCAAATAACAAGTCCAACATATCCAAGAATGACCACCAAAACTTCTTTTTATTTCATATTCCAAAACCAATGCCCCCTAGGAGAAATAAACATACTTTATTTTATTTTAATTTAAACTTGGGCGTCCCATTTAATGAGGCTAAAATATTTACCTTCTAAAATTATTCCTTATGTATCCCCAAAAGTCACCTTTTAATATTTTAAATAACGCTTAGTTAAATATTTTAATTTAACTTTATAACTTAAGCATTACATAAAATAACGCCTCCAAAAAGTGATTTATTTTACTTTTAAAACATTTTCGACGTTGAAAATCACTTTTACGCGTCCCATCATTTAAAAATTTGTATTCTCTTTCCAACGAGCTATAATATCTCTTTCCAACGAGCTATAATCTTGAGGTGCACGATTAAATATTTTAATTAAAATGGCAACCTTAGTAAAATTAATTAAATATAGCTCAATATTACACCCAATTAGTGAAAATGGCCAAAATCCATCGGAACCGAAAATTGACTACACAAGAGTACCTGATGATGAAAGATGATAAATGGAGCCGATTAGGTCACTTACTAAAAATAGACGCTCCCTTCAAAAAATTTGGAGCCGAAACCAAAAGTCGGAACTAACATCTGAAAGTGTCATATGACTCCTTAAAACCATCTAAGCTCACTAGTAACATCAAATTACCCCTCTGAACATGCTAACACAAACCCAAAAATTCAACGACAACTACACTACTAAAGAACCTCAAAATGGGGACATTACAGTCCACCCTTGCCAAAGATTCCTTGTCCTCAAGCAACGCCAATACAACCACACAATCATCAAACTAATCCAAACAAAAACCAAGAATGATCCCATGGCCCCAAGACAACCTAGGAGATTTGTAGCATCATCTTCTCAAGGTACTGTCCTACAAGGTACCAATACAAGAGACCTCCTGGAAACCTCATGTAAGAAGAGCAATCAGATACTCCATAAACTCAGTCAACTCCTGAGAGAATTGCTCTTCAAAATAACCACACTGAGCCACCATAGGAGTAAACTCTAGGTAGCTAACCTCGGCTTTCTCATTCCCAACAATTGTTGGATTGCAAACTAATGTGATTCCAAGGGTTCAAATTAATCTCAGAAAAGATCCACCATATTGATGTTGTAGCACTCTGGCCATAACTAACAATCCATCATGCCCACACTGCACTTTCCTTTTCGGGAAACCAAAATAGTAATCATTATAAAATCCCAAACTAAAATAAGTACAAGGGTTGAAACCTATAGGATGAAACATCTCCCACTGAAGCATCCCAATAAGGTCCATAACTGCAATCCATGTACCTAACATGATCCTGGGCAAATGCAAGAAATATCTATTCAACACAAAACCATACTCTTCAATATACCTCCTCGAGGTGTCATGCAAAGTCATAACTACAAATGAGAACTCCAAACTTCTTGCAAAAATGAAAGCTATCCTTTGCAAGAGTTCAACAAACTCACCAACATAACACCATATGGATCTAACATATCTGCTCTATGTTAATCTGAGACAACCATGAAGACTAACAAGGACACTTATTGTTCCAGCTCCAAGGGTCGCCAAATGATTAACCAAAGCATGTTGAAGTTCATTATTCTGAACCCACATCGAGAGTAAACTATCAAAGTTTACATCACAAACCTTCATAAGATGAACTCATCAAGTTTGGAACGTTTGAAGTAAACAATAATGTTTGTTGTTCAAAACTGAATGTAATGGAGTATAATCTGATTTTAGGGCTCTACACAAAGGACAACAGCACCAATGAATTTCACAAGTACAAGCATGTGTGAAAAAAATTGTGTTGCACCAAAATAACTCAGAAGTGGTTGGGAAACACCTCCAAGCAATTTCCAACTGAAATCTATTACTTCCTTCACAAAGAAGAAAGTGCCAACTGCCTTGAATGAGAACAAACCAAAAAGTGAAATAACTGACCTGCAACCCAAAAACAAGCTCAACACTATGATCCATCCTTTGCCAAGTAACACTCCCCAAACTAACGATTCATTCATTACTCCAATCCTTACTTAAAATCTCTCTCCAATCCATTTGTAGATAAGCAAATGGAATCACCAAATGGCTGGTAAGGAAAAGGATAGCATCATTAATTCTGAAATTTTCATCCTTATACCTCAAAAGGTCCTCCATTCCATTCCCAATTAACTTCATCAATCCTTGTCGAGGATCCCAAGCATGGGTACCTAGCCAAGAATGATCTCCAACATGCCTAGAAAGGTGCACAACATAACTCCAAGTGCCATCCAAATCAACATGAACATCATGGAAATTTGTGACTTCTTTAGTAATCCCTTGTACCCCGTCTATGAAAGCACCAACAAATGAAATGCGAGGAGTAATTGTTGTCATCAAAACCATCCCCAAAGAAAGATTAGTATAATAAATAACATCACTCAATCCATATAGATGTCATGTTAAAAAATTTCTTTCTCCAAAGCTATGTAAGTAAAAAACTTTAAACCACCTTTCCTTGCTGCTGTTCTGAAATTTCCAGCAAGCTCTAGAACATTGTTTGGAAACTTTTCAAAATCTGAAATGCCAAAGTCTCCAAGAATCATTACATCCAATGAAGATACTGCATCTACTAGTGTCATAACACTCCCTATGCAATTTCCATTTGTCTCCTTTGCACATTTCATATCCGGTGGTCTCCCAAGGAAGTCACCATCCACAAGGCTTCGCACTTCCTTGTGATATGTACCCAATCCTTCAACAAAAGGAATGCAACAATCATCATGCAATAAATCATCCTTGCTGAAAAATTTTATAAATTGGTGAGCACCTTGGCTCCAAATGAAAATCCCTGTGGAGCTCACCAATGCCTTCAACCAGTTGTTTGGCCTCCATGAGTCTTGCATCTTCTACTTGCCCCTTGATCATGGCTGCAACAATTAACTTAATTTCAGATAGGTCGAGAAACAATGAGCTAGGCTAAGGTCAAAGCAAAGGCTATCAACCTCTTTCTCCCTCTCTTGATATGCATCCAAAGTCTCTTTTGCAAACTTGATAGCATGCTTCCTATCTGAGAGCAAATGCAAATAATCTATCTTCATTGTTTCCACTGCTTCTTTGATAGTTTCCAGATTAGAGAGAGTAACTCCATCCTTAACTCCCTTTTGTCTCTCTTCAATCTTAGCCTTCCAGTAGAGTTCTTCAATTAAACTATGTGTGCTATCAAATCTTGTTAAAGCTTTCACAATCTTCTCTCCTAGAACTTTTAATTTATCTTTCAAAACTTGCAGCTCTATAGGCCCTTGTAATGTCCCCAAATTTTTTGTCACCATAAAGTTAAATTATTAATTTAAGTTGTCACAATTAGTTAAATTAAAAAGGACAACTTAAATTAATAGTGCAAAAGTAACTATGAGCTGGGAAAGTTAAATAAATTAACTAAGTTACTTTTCAAAGTGAATTTAAAAAAAGATCAAATTAAATGTGAAAAGGAGAAAGACGAGAATTCAAGAAGTCACAAGAGGAGTTACGGAGAAAAGAATAAAAGCCTTCAGGAGACTTATTGCAAGTATGTTGGATAGGATTTTGGAGAACAGGTTTTGGTGGGTTGAACAAGGTTCACCACATCCTTTTGGAGGATGGAAACCCTCTAGAAGATCAGCTCCAATGGTGAGAGATCTACCCTAGTTGATAGTTGGAGGAATCGTGCAGGTTTCTCACTTAGTTTAAATGAAGATTTTCGGGTTTGTAGAATTTGTCTGCGTTGCTATGGTGATTCAGTTTTATGTTTGGGAAAAAGCTCGAATAAATTAAAAATTATATTCAATTGAATATTAAAAAATGATATAAAATTATTCATGTTGACATGCCAAATACAAGAATACAATCTGTATAGGAAATATGGTGATTTCTATAAATTAATTCTGACGGTTGCTAGCATTCTAAAATCTGTTCAAATATACAGAGAAGAAATAATCTTTAAAAGGGTCTTCGAATGTTAGAAAAAGAGGTATTGCGAGATTTTTTAGAGGATTAGCTGGTGAAGACATCGCAGGAGTCGGGGGAGTCAAATTCAATCTTCAGCAACACTAACGAGAATCAATAACATTGACCTGGGGGTTCAATATTAATATGTTGTGTCTTCATTAATAGTGTTGAAGACTTCAAATAATAGAGGCGCACCAATTTTGAAGATAAGAAGTCGTGGGAATGTTAAAGGTCATATTGTCGGGTCACCTTTAAAATGGAATACCGAGGCTCTCAAATTATTACCGCTGCTCAATGAAGAAACTTCATGAGATTCCATTAAGAAAGGAAACTATATGGCTATGTGGTATCTCGCTAGTTTTTCAAAAAGGCTTGAACCATAAGACAGGAATGACATGGGTAGAGAGTCTTTAATAACATTGAGAGTATGAAATTCTATCAGGTATCAAAGCAATAATGGGATTTATGGAAGATTAGTTTTAGCGTCGAAGACCAAGAGGAGACTGCGGCCTTTGGTGGAAAGACAAGAGCGGTGTCAATCAGACGAAATCTTCTTAGTAACCACAGCATATTGAGGAGTTGGGTTAAGGCAACCTGGAGCCGCATGATGTTTTACTGAAGATTATCAGACATTCTCAAATTGTACTATAAACTTCAATACCTGATACATATTTTTGCCGCATGTGTTTCCACATTTCTGTCGCCGCATTCTTACCTGTCGTGTTAATCAACTGAATCAATGTCATCAGGAGCTGCTTACGAGGGGTTGTATGGTGGTCAAAAACAATGAAGAATACAGATTTTAGACCAATAAATGCCAATGTGTAAGTTTTGGTAGTACAACATATGATTGTTAACAAGAATGCAAGAGTTAGGTGCTGTTAATTTTGAGTCACTAGACATCTCCTAGTTCGGAATACTGAAAATTCTGTGTATGCAAAGTCTTTGAGTTGTCGGGTATTTACAAACTATGAGTTGCAAATAAGGTTAAAATTTTGAATATTACCTTTGTATTTTGTAACAGAAGTACCAATAAAGAAAGGCTTTATTTATCCATGTTCTTGCTTATTATGAGATTCCTTAGTCCCATGCAACCAAAAATTGCAAACTTGCAATTCAAGTCTATGGAACAAATACTTTACATTTGAAAAAAGTGATGTAACCAGAATATCAATGCAACTCATGCTAAGATTAAGTTTGGAATTATTGTAAGTGTTGTTCCTGATTACTATTGCATAATCAATTCCTTAGTTGATCTATTCAATCTGTGAACAATCATTAATTTGGATAAAGCAAACTAAAACTTAACCCCAAGCAAGTACTCAATTAATAGCTTTACGAAATGTCTAAGCAACACGAATGGTAAAAATACAAAAAAATTGTATACCAATTCGCGATAGTCCATTACATGTGAATGGTAAAAAGCATTCATATTAACAAAAAAAAAAAATGATTACAATATGTAGAAATGGACGTCTACTGTAGATATTAAATATCTACCTACTATCTACCTACCAGAAACTGTAGACAGTAGTTACATATCTAAACTAAATAAATACATTGATATTGACCATTAATACAAAGAATATAATATTCTAACACCATCCCTTAATGGTCAATCTGGATATGAATCCTTCGGAAGATCAGGTGGTGCTATATCATGACCGGTAGACTCCTCATCTTCAAAGTCAGAATGCTCTAAAGCCCTCCCATCAGGGGAACCAAGAGGAAGACGAACACCCTCATTAAAAACCTTCATAGGTTGATCTTCAAGGCTGGGAATAGGAACAAATAGACCAGTAGTCTCATCAATCACAACATCACGACTGAATATGAGACGATCCGTCTCCACATCAATCAACCTGTATGCCTTGTGATTGTCATTGTAACCAGTAAACATAAGTTTCTGGCTCTTGGAGTTCAACTTCTGACGTTTGGCTTCTGGAATCCATACATGAGTTGTAGAACCAAAGACTTTCAGATGCCCCACTTTAGGCTTACGTCTTGACCAGGCTTCTTTTGGAGTCATCTTCTTAACGGCCTGTGTGGGTGACCGATTCAAGAGGTAGACTGCAGTATAATTTGCTTCAGCCCAGTATTTCTTGGGTACATTTCAATACTCCATCATAGAACGAGCCATTTCAGTAATGGTGTGATTCCTACATTCAACGACACCATTCTGCTGAGTTGTCATTTGATGTCGTGTTGAACAAAAAAAGTAGAGAAGTCAGCTGAACAAAACTCCCCCCCATTATCTGACCTTAGAGTAACAATCTGAGAACCTGATTCTTTCTCACTAATGCCTTGTATTGCTGAAATGTACTGAACACATCTGATTTATTTTTCAAAAAATACACCCACATTTTCTAACTGAAATCATCAATAAATAGTAAAAAGTACCTAGACCCAGTAACAGATGGAGTGTTCATTGGTCCACATACATCAGCGTGAACCAATTGAAGTACCTTAAAGGCACACCAAGAATCACCATCTGAGAACAATGTCCAATGCTTCTTTCCAACTTGACAGGCTCCACAAACTCCATGATTTTGAGTTTGATCTCAGGTAGACCAGCAACCAAACCCTCCCGAGACAGTTGAGAGAGATAGTGCACATCCAAGTGCCCATAACGCTGATGCTAAAGTTTGCTGATGGAAGTACTCTTGGCTGCCAAAGCGTGGCCCTGAGAATCACCAAAATCAGCAAGTCTATATAGACCATGATCCTCAAGTCCCATAGCGAGCGTAGTACGTGTCTCTTTATCAACAATGTTGCAGGTGGACGAACTGAATATAACATCCAACTGGGGAGAATGCCTCATGATCTGGCTGACGAAGAGAACATTATGTTCCATGCTTGGAACATAGTAGACATCGAGAAATAGTAAGTTTTTCCCTCCAGAGTGAATCTGAACATTGCCCTTATCGGCAACTGTGTACTCTTTGCTGCCTCCAAAGATCACTGAATCAATGAATGGTTCATATTTGGTGAACCAATTTCGATGATGAGTAAAATGCCGAGAAGCCCCTGAATCAATATACCACATAGAAGATTGTACTGGATCTGCTGTTCTCTTGGCCATAAAAGCATAGAATGCCAACTCTTTCTGCTCAGTGTGCTCTACGACATGTGCCTTTTGTTGAGACCCTCCCTGCTTCTTTTGTTCAGAAGTCAATCGTACCCGACAATCAACCTTTATGTGACCATATTTATGGCAATAATTGCACTGAACGTTCTTCTTCTTCTTGCTGTCCTGTGAAGAATTAGAGCCTTTCGGTTGAGAAGATTGAGCCTTCCCTTTGTTCTTAGCAGAAGATTTGGCAGAGAACGCTTGCTCTATGGAGGTGGAACTGGTACTGCTTCCAAACTGTTGTCTACAACGATCCTGTTGTAAGAGCTTGGTTCAAAGATCTTCAAATTTGAGATCAACATTTGTGGAGGTGATATTCAACATCTCGATGAAATGCTCATACGAACGTGGGAGACTCTTCAGAGTAATAACCACCATATCTTCTTCCTCTATTGTCCGACCAATCAACTCCAACTGATCATGAATGTCCTTAATCTTCGTCAAATGTTCCTGTAAGGACATTTTCTCATCCATCATGATGGAAAAGAGCATGTTCTTGAGAAAGAACGCTCTGCTCTTGTCGAAGGTTTCATGAAGGGCCTTCAAATGATCCCAGATTTCCGGAGCAGTTTTGCCAGACGGTACCTGAGGTAGTTGCTCATCTGTGACTGAGAGTTTGATGAGCATGACGGCATCCCGGTTGCGTTCATCCCATTTGTCTTGGTCCTTTTCGACTACAGTGGGACGAGTTGAGTTGCCCAAAACGATCTGATCGAGGCAACGATATTAAAAGATCGTAATCATGCACTACTTCCAGGTGTTGTAATTCTTCCCGTTGAACTTCTGGCTGCTTTCGAGCATGATATTTGTCAGAGATGCCATCACCTACCCTAAGGTCAAACTAGTGAAGGCAAAACAAAAACAGAGACTACAAAAATTCAAAGTAGAAACCCTAGCACGGATTTCGAGGCACTTTGAAGGCAAAATCCAAAAGATCTGAAGAGTACCCAAAAAATGTTGCTGAAAACCCAAAAAAAAATCTAAATACCTTGAAAATTTTGTCAACACCCACTTGCACAAATTTTGAGGCACGAACTTCGAGACACCCAAAAAAAACTAATGACAACCCAATTGAGCTCTCGAAAAACCCACAAGGAATCTGAAATTGAAAAAAAACAATTGACCTCAGATGAAGGAGATATTCACGAAACCCTAGCCACTGGTCACTTTTTCTGAAAAATACTAGAAATTGCGTCTTCAAAGAGAGCATCAAATTTTGGCGGCAAACAAGGAAAAACGCAAGCAAAATGATACAGAAAAAACGCGTCTTCATGTGACCAATAGTCAAAAAAATCACGGCTCTGAAATACAGAAAATCATGCCCAATCTAGAGTAAACATCGCTCCTAGAAAAAAGACGTGTTCAAACCATCTGCAAAAAAACGCAAGCAAATAAGGCACAAAATCACGTTTTCTAGAAGTGATGACCAGAAGAAAAACGCGAGCAGATTTTTGTTCAAAAAACGCGACCAAAAAGGACTTGAAATCGCGGCCAGGTGCAAGAAAGTCGTGCCCAGAAAAGTGCAAGAAAAAAAAAAACACGTTTTGGGAGGAAAAGCGTGCCCAAAAAAGAAAGCACTAACTCTTTTTTTTTCTTCTCAAAACAAAAAACGCGATTTTCACCTTAACACGAGCCACGATTTTTAAAATCAAACAGCGCTTGAAAATCTCAGACAAAGAGCCACGAAAATTACAAAAGTCTCACATGAATTTTTTTTTTTCACGAATTACATACTTTTAAAAAATCGCCCAAAAACCCTAGCCGCTCTGATACCATGTGAATGGTAAAAAGCATTCATATTAACAGAAAAAAAATGATAACAATATATAGAAATGGAGAACTACTATAGATATTAAATATCTACCTACTATCTACCTACAAGAAACTGTAGACAGCAGTTACATATCTAAACTAAATAAATACATTGATATTGACCATTAATACAAAGAATATAATATTCTAACATTACAGTGGTATCAGAGCAATGGATTTTGCCATCCAGTGGGTTTAATCACAATATAGGGAAAAAAGAAATCAGCAGGAATTAGCTTAGAAGACAAAATCGTTGTTTCTCATGTAGAGGAATTTGGGAGCCTAATCACCAATGTACGGATATAAAGGTGAAGAAACATGAAGAAGAAAATTCAATCACATAAGAAGAGGTTGGAAAAGAGTTGCAGGTGACTCAAATTGTTCCTAATGGTTTTGATGTTATAAATATCGAAGTTGGAGTTAGTTTTTCAAGCATTTCCATCAGCAAAATGGGGTACATTGATCTTCATGATAGTATTGAGATTGAGCAATCTGTTGATCTGAAGTTCTTTGAATCAGCAAATGAGGATGTAGGGACAAACAATCAAAAGAATGACTTTCACAATGTTTTCTTCCAACAAGGTAAATACCATGGACATTGAGGAAAAAGAACCTCTTGATGCTTCTACAAGAAAGGTGTGCAAAAGTCTTCATGTTAGTGATGTAGAGATTGTATTTGATAATCCTTGTGGGGAGGAGACAAATACTATTGAGAATAATGTGTTTGATCATAATGTTGTCTCATCTTCTTTGTTTGAGGATCGCAAGACACCATCTAATGAAAAAACCAATTTTGGAGATGATATGGTTTCTACACATGAAAGTAAATCAGAAAATTTAATGTGGGTGACAACCCACATCACATTGATGAGTTTGATCAGAAGCCTTTGGCATTGCCAAATTTGAAGGACCAACAGGTGGTTACATATGAAAAAGTTGTGCAAGTGATAACAAGCATAGATGATACTCACAAATACATTGAAGAGCTCATTTGGGAAGCTCAAATTGAGGAGACTAAAAAAGGAGTGGCCAATGGAGTCACTCTAATCAATTGTACACCATTAGAAAAACATTGGAAAATGATTAAATCAGATTACTTGCAATTGCTTATGGACAGGGATCTAGCTTTGAAGTATGTTGAAGACAGAGAGAGAAGCCGGTGATCTTTGTTTACAGTTAAGTATGGCTCATTTTTCTTTATACAAAGCAAAAAATTCTACTCCTACTGTAGCCACATCCAAGGATCAAGAAGGTGAAACAAGGATAATGGAGATCAAACAAATTGTTGGAGGGATTGATGAACTGCATAGAAATGAAATGTTGCATAATGATTTCAGCACTCCCCACATTAGAGAGGTTTAGTATGCTGACAAAGATTGGAAACCACATCAAGAAATCTGAATTCTTGAATTTTGAGGATCAATCTTCACACACAGGTACAGATTGCAGCCATGATATAGCAGATATAGCAGGTGATGAAGACAGCTTTCAGCTTGATACACTTCATGAATCAGTAGTTATTGCGGAGCTTTCAATGTTCGATGAAGGGGTACATAAAACCTATGAAGACACCATTGAAAGGAATGAAGAAGATATGGATCCTATGAGTGTTAACAGCAAACTAGTGTCTTGGTATGAGCCTCATACACTGTTCGGATCTGTTAATAATGTTGAACATCTTGAATTGAATGAAGACTTGCATTAGATACAAGATGATACCAACGAAAAGTATCAAACAAATGTCGATTACATGATACTGAACAACAGTCTTTTATCTCTATATGATTTTGTTTTTCATGAGATGGTAGATAAAAATCTTAAGTTTGACATTGGTAAAGGGTCTCACTTCTTGATACTCAAAGTTTTATGCATAAGGATGGGATAATGTTTATGGGTCCAAGTCACTCACGAGACATAATACTTCATAATGAGTATACTATTTTTCACCTCATGAAAATGTGTAACATTGTGCACCAAATTCGGGATGAGTGTTCAGATTCGATGCTTTGGTCTCCTACCTGCACATTAATGTTTAATGGTTGCTCTATGGTGCTGATCATATTTTCAGACTTTGCATTGATGTTAGCAGTGGATTGTTTGGATTGGTGTGCGCATGTTTGACACTATGGCACTTGGGAATTGAACATGGTGATATTTCTATCATTGGAGAGGAGTCTACAATCAATTTTTGGTGCACAAACCCTATGTGTACAAGAAGTTTTCTTATTTGCAACTACTACTCAAACATCGTAATTCTGATTTATACAATTTTGACTGATGAGTTGATTAAATTTTAGAATTTGATGATTATATGGCAGCAAAGTATAGAAGAATTTTCAGATATGATTCAGATTTTTTGTATTCTCATGTTGATAAGCAATGGTTATGGCAATTCTTTTATTTGGCTGGTCCATGTATCTTTTGATGTTACTTTGTTGATTGTAGCCATTTGGATTTGGTATGGAGTTGATGGTTTTTATCAGAGTGGCGCAGCAGCAGCTTGATGGGTTATTTTGAAGATTGGTTTGGGATCTTGGAATCACAAATGGTTTCAGTTTGTTTCAGTCAGGTGGCTTGGGGTTGTGCTGACATTGCTTGAGGAGAAGCAATATTTGGGAAGGGCGGACTGTTATGTCCCCAAATTTTTTTGAGTCAGCATAAAGTTAAGTTATTAATTTAAGCTGTCAAAATTAGTTAAATTAAAAAGGACAACTTAAATTAATTGTGCAAAAGTAACTATGAGTTGGGAAAGTTAAATAAATTAAGTTACTTTTCAAAGAGAATTTTCAAAAAAAAAAAAATCAAATTAAAAGTGACAAGGAGAAAGACAAGAATTCAAGAAGTCATAGGAGGAGTTACGAGAAAAGAATAAAAGCCTTCAAGAGGCTTATTGCAAGTATGTTGGATTGGATTTTGGAGAACAGGTTTGTTGGCGTAACAATTAGCACCTCTGGAGTGCGTGTTGGTACGGACAGCTATGCACAATGCGTAATGACTGCTCTTCAAATCAGGAGGGGAAGCTCCCTTTTTTGCTGATATGCGTTCTAAAAGTAAACTATTCTAAGTCCTGTCTTTATGACTCAGCTGGAAGAGGCACAAGGTTAGGAAAACCAAGGACATTGCAGCTAAGGATTTTCTTTGGTTTCGCAGGTCTTAACTACAACTAAAAACTAAAAGCTTTAAACTATCCAATCTCCTCAAGTACAGATTCACAACGTGAAGGCAAGGTGGCACAACTATTTGCTTGGCTGGGAAGAAGTTTATTAAAAACAAACAAATACACAATAAACTGAATACGGATTCACAACGTGAAGGCAAGGTGGCAAGGCAAGGTGGCACAACTTATTGACACACACATCAAGCAATAAGCTTTAAGTACAAATTTGCAACATGAGAGCAAGGTGGCTCAGCAATTTGCCCATCTAAATAGGCTTATTATTAACAACATAAGGTAAGCAACTAAGACAGCAAATTGCATTGGTGAAACACGCATACAATAAACGATCAAACTAGCAACCCCATTTAACTAAGATTTGAATAAACACCATAGAAATAACATGAAGGCAAGGTGGCACAACTATTCATTGATACAGTAATCACTCATGAACAGATACAGAATAACAATATTACAGGCAAGGTAGGCGCGGCATATATTGCTATCACGTGCAAAAATTCTAATTCCAAAGGTGAACCAATCTTGAGAATAGGCATGTTGCCGACAGTGCAGCAATTCTCTATCACAAGCAAAAGTTATTTACAAATGAACTAAATGCTCTTATTTATAGACATCAAAGGTGTAGGCAACCCTAAAATCACCTTGAGTCAACTAGAGTTTTGCGAGCATGCAAGATCTTATTATTAAACCTAATTGTATAAAACTATACAGTTAACTGGAAAGCTACCTTAGCTAACTGAAATACACTAAACTAAATGGACGTGCACAACATGCAAGTCCTTATTGAAATGAAAACTAACTAGTAACTCCAACTATACGAAGATGTTTCCAAGAAAGACATAGTGTGCATTGTGGAACAACGAGTTGACTCGAAAAGAGGCATCAAGTTTAACTCCTATGTCTAATGTCTATCTTGGAAAAGGTGGGACGCCCTGAACTGAAGTTCACTGGCCCTGATCTCAGGCAATTAACCCTTCCAGAAGGTTGTTGACTGCATCACCATCTAAAGGTCATCACATGTCTCAACTGTCAATTCACTGCTTGTCAGCAACTCAAGCAATCCTGGAAATCTCTGCACACTTAAATTGGCATTTCACTGACTGGTAACTCTGGTGGCTCTGTATCTAAAGTGATGCTCATTGTTTCTTCTGCAGCTTGACGTTTCTCACGTTTTTCACGCTTTTCTCTATGGAAGATTGTTGCATGATAAAACCGCAAAGTTTGACTACGAACCCTCTGGTTGTGAGAAATGCAAATGAACTTGCCACACACGCAGAATTCCAACGGTATCAACCCTATAAACCAGCCTTGAAAGACAATCAGCTATACAAGGCATGGAACCATGTGGACTTGAATGACTATGCCTATCAACCCTCCAAATGCGCTTGATACAAATCGATGTCAACTTTTTTGATGAAATCATGAATTAAGACTGACTTGTTCTTGAATTCAATCTGCGTGAACTGCATTATGAAAAACTCGCCTATTGACTGTAAACATGACTATGTTCTGACAACTTTCTCCGGAAAACCGAAAATGCCTTTGGTTTTGTGCAGAAAATAATTCTAAACAAACCCACAACAGCAGAAATCTGAAAAAACGCCTTTTCGCTTGACATGCAAAGACTTTTCCGAAAAAAGCAACTAGGGGCAACAAGGGCTGCGGGGACAAAATTTTTCAAAAAAATCTGGAACATGGGTTTTGTGTAGAAGATGTTTCTAAGCAAACCCAAATCCTTCGTTCTGAAAAATATTGACTTAAACTCCACCATGCAAAGGAATTTCAGTTGAGAAAAGCAAAACTTCGAGAATTGAAGCTTCAAGGACTAACACATGGGTTTTGTAGAGAAAGTCGTGCACAACCAACCCAGATGATCAAAATTGTAAAAAGTCGTCGAATTTTTGGACATGCGAAGAATACCTAAGACAAGAATAGAAGAAATTAAGACAGAAGATAGAAGTTTTATGTTTTTGCTTTTGTAAAAATTGCCATGCTTGTCTGAAGTTTATTGATTAATCAGGACCTGTATCTGTACAGAAATCTGAAAAATAATAACTGCAATGCCTTCAAATGCTACTTGCACAAGAGAAAACTCGCTTGCACTCAACCTGTTGTCAGAGAAAAGGACGCCTAAATGCATATAAATAAAGCATTTTTAGGGTTTAGGCGCCAACTACAAATAGAAACCCTGATCTCAAAAGAAATTATCGGATTGGGCCCCACTTCGCCCAACAGAATCTAACTTGAAGTCTCAAAAATATTAAAATAATAAAATATTCAATTCAACTCAACATGCAAATTATAGTGAGTCTCAAAATAGACACCAATATTAAAATATTGAAGAAATTTGCCCTTTGCACAGCTGACATGCGGAAACTGAAATTTAAGATTATTTTATTGAGTTAACTGAAATCTTTCCTTCTGGGTCAACTTAGAATCTTTTTTTGATTTCGAAAAGTCAAACTTTGACTACCTAGGTGTCGATTTGCAAAAGTTGAGATTTTTTGCTAGCTTCCTATTTTGTAGCTTGTTGAAAACCTCACAGTAGCCTTTGTTGAACTCTGATTTCCGGGTGCCCGGGTGATGTTGGAACTGAACTAAAGGACTCATCGCATAGCCAGATCAAAACTAATGAAATGTCTATTGGGAGCTGTGACCTCAAAAAACTGAATCTGGTGCCTCAAAATGAAGGGCGCCTTTTTCAAGTAGATATGTAATTTTGTAAGAAATTCCATACTTAGCCATTTTCTTGATTTGCCATTTGACGCTTCAATCTGCCGCTGCCGATGAACCATGACTCCCATCGACTGGATGCTGGATCCATAGTTGGCTCACTCGCCAAAAACTCGCGAGTTTTGAGTTTTTTTGCCAAACGAGTATTTGCAAGTTTTACTCGCCAAAAAGTATGGCCGTACTTTTCACAAAAACTCGTCGTTTATTTGCAAAAACTCGGAGAGTTTTTTTTAAAAACTCGGCTGCTCAGCAAAAAAGACAATTTTCATTCATTTTTTGCCTCCACCAATTGCTCTGTCTCTTCCTTAGCAAAAACACTTTCCCATGAAGGTTTTTGTGGTTTTGCTGCCTCGAACCATTCGATCGACGCTGCTATGAACCCACTCACCTGAACCCCATAGGTAACGACCCCATTAGGGTCATTGCCCTCAAAATCAAATTGAATTCATTTGGTTTTCTAGGTACTCTCCAAGTCCAAGTTTCCAAGTTTTCCTACAAGTCTTCATCTATAATATCATCTAGTTCTACCTCTCCCCTAGTTTTCACTAGACATGGGAAGAGGAAGATATAAATTTGTAAAATATATTAATATAGTATTTACTTTCAGTTTTACAATAACAATTTGCTATTTTCATTTTGTTTCAGACTATTATCATATCAGCGCATTGAGCATTCCACATGAGGATGCCATTTTGTATCCAATTTCTTTCAAATCAATCAAATACAACTTGTTTCTTATATGTACTCATTTATTGACTCATTGGATGCATCTTATCTTTGAATTTTGCAAAAAAAATGCGTTTTTAGTGAAGTTTAAGCAATTTTTTAAGTTGCCGAGTTTTTTGCCGAGTTTTTGCCGAGCCGAGTTTTTCGGGCTTGCCGAGTACTTGAAAATGCCGAGTTTTCCAACTATGGCTGGATTCATTGCGTAGCTAGAAGAATTACGCACCCAATGACTGCATGTGCAAAGCCTGCATGCTGGATTAAGACCCCCAAATGCAAGGGTGCCCCTAGCTTGCAAAGGAGCAGAAACAGAAATTAACATGATTTTGCATTTTGTCAATTTCAACAAAGTGCCCTACTTTGACCCTTGCTATCAAGAGCTGGATTGCTCTAATTTGCGTGCTGACGGGCTTGCTGCGTAGATGGAACAACTTGGAAGAGATGTTCCTGGGAGTGACGAAGCAAAAAGACTGCATTTAATGCCTCCCAAAGAAGGGCGCCTTTTTCAAGGCAATGTGTAAAATCCATACTTAGCGATTTGTTGGCTTGTCTTCATTTTGCACTGATTCTTTGACTACAGGCGATTGACAAATCCTAAAGGCTGATGGAGAGATTTACTGCGTAGCTAGGAGGATTCTGCACAAGTCTCGTGAGGACGACAGCTACAAGAAACCTCATCTGACTGGCCTAAAGGCAAGGTGCCCTTGGCTTGCAGAGGTACCATTTGATATTTTCACTTTATACTTCCTCCGTTTTACGTGCTTGCTGGAACCACTGTCACGATCACTCAGCTTGTCTGACGATCTTACGAACAGGTGTACTACGGAGCGGAGCTGAATCACCAAAGATTCCCTAGAAACGGAAACTGCAAACTCCATCATCTGAGCAGTTTAATTCAATGGCACCCCTGGGCTACAAGGGCGCAAATTTGCAAATTTTGACAGCCTTTGTGATGTGTAATATGCTCGTAACTTCTACTTCTGCCCTTGTTTTCCGGAGTTCTGCAACTCACACAGACTTACTCGATAGCTTGTTGGAAAGCTGACAGAAAACCGAAGAGATTGAATGTATTTGCAACCCAAAACAACAAAATCTGAGCCTTCAAAATGAAGGGCGCCCCTGATCTACAAGGGTGCAGATACTACTCTGAATTTGGTAATTTCCTCCATTCTGCTAACACCGTGTCAGTTGCCGAGTTGACCACGTAGAAGCATTACTGCTGCTAACGCATGTGTGTGACTATATTTCACCATTTTCACATGTACGGACACTCTAAAGTTGATTTGCATGTTGATTGTGCAAGTGTTTCCCACATTACAAAGTGAAATGTTTCTAGACTTAGAATATTTGTTGCACTTTTCGCCATTTGAAAATCCCCTCTGTCAAGAAGCATCTTTTTCAGCATCTTTCATCATAGAATGTTCTGCTTTGAGCAAGGTTTACACCATTTTAAGCAAAATGCCTTAATGAAGCAAAAAAAAAAAAATTGGTTTGGGTACAACAAGGTTTTGGTGGATTCAACAAGGTTCACAAGGACGGAAATCCTCTGAATTTGTTTTGTACAATTAGGTTCATCCAGCTCTCCATGCATGGCTGATTTCTTGGACATTTTTCTTTCATTTTCATACTGATCGGATTATTGCATTGTTAACAAACTAAAATCAACTCTTCCAATTGGAACACCTTTCTCAAATAAATCAATTCCAAACTCATTCTGGAATAGAGGCGACAATGAAAATTCCCAATCAATTTTTGAATTATCATTACTGACATGATGTATATACCTCCTCTTAGTTGTTGAAAATTTTTGTGCCCTCAAACTCTTCACTAGTAGCTGCATTTCCTTTGAATGCCTCATTCTGAAGCTCTACTATACATTCTCGATGATTAGTGACTACATTATCAACTTCATGGGAAAATCATGTAGGTGTATCTACTCCACTAGTGTCATCAAGAAACTGGATAGACAATGCAATCCCAATGGAGAGGTCTGATTTTGCAACAAAGGTTGTTGTATTGACATTTTCCACATGCACAATCTCACCAATTGTAGTTGCATACATGGCTAAGAGGTTATTCCGAGTCACTATCATACGTTCCTCATGTCTTAAAACATTTTCTTCATTAAACCTTTCTGATTTGAATCCTTCTTTTTTTTCATACTCCTCATTTTCCAAGATAGGTTTCAGCTTCTTCTCACACTCAACAATCAGAATTTCAGCTAAGGCCTGCTCAACTGATATATTTCTTTGATTACCCTTCCTTTGCAAGTCCTGATTATGAGGTCTACCACCCCTATGTGATCTATGCTTTATCCTGAGATCCCTATAGTCTTGGAAAGATATTTCACTCTGAAAATCAACACCTAAATCTTTCCAATCTTGTAGAAAAATAGGCATTAGAGATATAGAGTTGGTTGTTACAGTTCTAGTACACTGATTTGCAACCCTAATGTTAACTAAACCATTTCCATTTCCATAATTTCATTCTTTCCCATTGTTCCCACCAGAATGTTGGGTCATTAAGGAACATAATTGAGCTATATTTTGTTGCAACTAGCACTATACTATAGCAAGATCATTTAAAATGTTTCTTGTGTTTGGTTTTTTGTGGTCTATAAGCTTTTTGTCACCCATACCTACTTCAAACCTTCAATACTTGTAAATTTATCATTCACAGATAACCCTCCAGGATAGCAGGATACTTTGCTCTAATACCAATGTAATATTCACCCTTGTTTTCTCTTGTTTTCTCTTGTTTGTTTTGATGTGTTTAATGGAAGAAAACGAAAATGCAGAAGGTGTTTATTTTTGCAATAAAGAGCGGAAATAAAGTAACTTGCAGCAATTAAATAACTCAAAAATAAAACAATGTTCAAAAACTCCCAAATTTAATTGAAGATCTGAAAAAACAAAATTTCTCAAATGTAAAGAGCAACCCAGGTCATTAAATGACATTACATATCTATTTCAAACATACCCAAAAAAATTGATTGACCTTGATAATTTTATGCACTTGCAACTAGCTCTTGGAAATGGATAATGGATGCCACACCTTCAGGACTAAGTATAAATGCTCAAAAATGATGGAAATTTGTCCTCAAACCCTAGGCGCCCTCAACACAGCAATAAACTGCCTAAAACCCTAGGCATCCAACCCTCAAAATCATATGCCCCTGTCAAGATAGTATGGCCAACCTTTGGAAATCAAAACAGTAATAAATCTCTCCCATCCTCCTCCAATCTGTCGCTATAAATCTGATATGCAATATCCTCCTCCAATCTGTCACTATAAATCTGATATGCAATATCCTCCTCCAAACTGAAATAGAAACTCTGCAAATATGCCCAACTGTGATCTTTGTAATGAAATCACCAAGTAATCCTCCAGATTGTGTCTTTCAACAACGTGGAGAATGTTACCTATAAGGGGTTTCGTCCTCACAAACCAACGCCTCCAGCAAAGAAGAATATCAAGTAACAAGTCCAGCATATCCAAGAATGAGCTCCAAAACTTCTTTTTATTTGAACTTCCAAAACCTACAACCCCTAGGAGAAATAAACATACTTTATTTTAATTAAATTTTTCCTTATGTCTCACACTTAAGCGTCCCATTTAATGAGGCTAAAATATTTACCTTTTAAAATTATTCCTTATGTCTCCCCAAAAGTCACATTTTAATATTTTAAATATTGCTTAGTTAAATATTTTAATTTAACTTTATAACTTAAGAGTTAAATAAAATAACACCTCCAAAAAGTGATTTATTTTACTTTTAAACCGTTTCCAGCACTAAAAGTCACTTTTAAGTGTCCCATCATTTAAAACTTTTTGTTCTCTTTCCAACGAGCTATAATACTAAGGTGTTTTATCATATATTTTCATTAAAATGGCAACCTTGGTAAAATTTATTAAATATAGCTCAATATTACACCCAATAGTGAAAATGCCCGCAATACATCGAAACTGAAAATTGACTGCGTAAGAGTGATCTCGATGATGAAAGATGATAAACAGATCCGGCTGGGTGAATTACTAAAAATAGACACCCCCTCAAAGAATTTTGGAGCTGAAACCAAAAGCTGGAAATAACATCTGAAAGCATCATACAAAAGTGACCTATGTAATCTTTTATCCAACCCATTTTGTCATCAGGACCATGGTCAAATCATACGTATGTGGGTTGAAAGAAAATTGGTGAGCATACCTCACCATGCAATCAAGGTAAAATTTACCCATTTGCGCCAATGGAATACCGTAATAGTCACTTGGGTTCCATATTTCACCACTACCATTACATGCATAAAGAGGTGTCTCACAACTTAGATCATTAAGAGCGAATTTTTCATTACCTTTATATGTCTTCTCTGCAAACTTGATGGCAAAGTCTCTATCTAAAAGCAAATGGAGATAATCTAATTTCATTACCTCTAAAGAATGTTTGATATGTTGCAGATTTGATACAGTAGCTCCAACAATTAACTGTTTATGCCTTTCTTCAAGTTGGGTTGTCCAAAGGAAGTATTCAATGAATTTGTGTGTGCTATCAAAATGAGTTAAGATTTGAACAACCTTACCTTCAGTAACCCTTCGATTGTTCCCTCAATTCACATGACTCACTAGTAGATGCCCTACAATCCTCAAGAAACAGTATTGGCATAGCGTTATGATCTAACACACTACCCTCAAAAGAACCTGCCTCCTCATCACAAGACGTATCAATAACAATCCCTACATCACCAATATGGAGACTTGTGTACACCTCACTTGTGGATGCACTAAATGGTTTTTTTTTCATGGAATCCCATTGTATCATTCTGCTCCTTTTTAATCATATTCGGTGCACTCATTCCACTAGTGTCATCTAAACCTGTAAACAAGATTGATGTTTTCACATCTTCAATAAACCCATTCCAACAATCAGTAGATGTGTGCACTTCACTATTGGCTGGTCCACAAGGTGTGTGCTCAACTATCTCATCCATAACTATGGCATGAGCCTTCAACGGGCTCTCCAAAAGAGGTGACTCAAGATCCCCCTGATGCAAACTATTTGTATAATCAAAAATTTTTGAATCATACCTCTCCTCTTGTTCATGCAAATCTGAGTGCCCCTCGTGCTTAACTATCATAAGGAGCTCTTCCCTCAAATCATGAGTACCACTATCATCCTCATGTGTTATGGCTTGCATAGAAAACTGAGTTTCTACAGTGGATGATGAAGATTGCCAAGCTCGACTCCACACAAAGCTCATCACCCTGAATTTTTGATTCTCGAAGGAACATTTGAGTTCTCTTCAAAGAATCCTTGGTAACCTTAAGCTCATAGGTAAGCTTATCAACCTCCTCTTCTTTCCCTTTTAGCGCATCAAAAAAATCTCATCAAGAATAAGAACATAATCTCTATTTGAAAGTAGGTGCAGGTAATTAGATTTCATTACCACCAATGTTTTAATAAGTGCCTAAAATTCTGCAAGGGAAAGTTCTCCTTCAAGGTTCTTATGTGTCCTGGGAGCCCCTCAAAAATAATTTGCCATCAACTTATCAGTGTTATCAAAATGGTTTATGGCTGCAATAATCATGTCTTCACATACTTTCAATTGTCGTGCCAAATAATAGGGCCCATGAGACCTATCATATTCATACAAATTTTCTGATTTGTAATCAGCACCATGCTTCCCAAAATCAGCTTCCTCTTTGTCATCCTTCATGCATAACTCCCGAGAAGTTAGATCAGTATCAACAAGAAATTTATCCAAAACCAAATCTTCATCATGATTAGGTGCTAACACACCCTGATCATCATAAGCATCATCATATATGCTATCAACATGGCCATCATATGCACTAGTGTCATCAGCCTTATAGGATAGCTCTAATTGTGTTAAAGGTTGTTTTGTCTATCTCATTGCACACATCCTCAACATGAATAGATGCATGCACTTCTAAGGAGTCATCCTAGGGTTTTGTCAAATATCCATCACAAGGTATGGCATTCTCGTCATCAACCACTACTGATTTGAACCCCTCTTGTTTCTTCCCAACTAATAAGTGAGACTCCAACAATGCACAATGCTCTAATAATGATGTTAGATTCTTTTGGTATTCTAGAAAGATTTGCAAAAAAATTGTCATGAATTTTTGTTTTGTCTTCATTTTTCCAAAACCAACAATCAACTGCAGCTGTTATAGATAAGTGTTGGTCACTCAACAAAGCAATATGAAATTAACCTTACTGTTAACCCCTCACGCTAGTAGGATGTAGAGCTCTGGTACCACGGTAATGTCGCCACTAGAATATTTTCTTCCCGTGAATTTATAACACATAAATCTAATAATTTAATATTACCCTTTTGAAATGTACTTTTTGCCAGGTAATATCAAATCATTAAATTGATTAATTAAATTAATGTTTGTCTGGCAAGCTCAAAAAATGGGGGCATTACAGAATCCAAAGTTGTGCAAAAGGTTCTAAGGTTCATCCCTCTACGATTTGATGCAAAGGTTTCTACCATTGAAAAATGAGAGATCTTGAAAATCTAATGAAAGATTAGTTGCATTGGATCCTAATTGCCTATGAGATGAGAAACGTTGATCAAACATCCAAAAAGGAGGCAGCCTTCAAAGCTTCAACAAAACAAAAAACCGAGCATGAACCAAGTGACAATGATGATTTAGACAAAGAAGCTCACTTCATGAGAACACTAAAGAAGTGATCGAGGAAATACAAATGAAAGTTACCTTTCAAGTGCTTCAGTTGCGGAAAAGTAGGACATTTTGCATCCAAATGCCCATATCCAAAGAGTAAAGGCAGCGATAATGAGAAACCCCAATACTACAAGAAGGGTTATCAAGAGAAGAAAGGGAGTTTTCAAAAATCCAAAAAGAGTCTTTATTCCATAGATTATATCAGCTCATCAGAAGATAGTGATGGAGAGTCTTCCAGTGAAAAAAAAGAAATACTTTATGGCAAAGGAATAAAAAGATGATCAAAAGGAAGATTCAGAGAATAAGACTAATGAAGAAGATGAAGGTGTAGATCTTGAAGAAGAGTTTTTCTTTGCCTATCATGAGATTGAAAATCTTAAAAGAAAAAATTCAAAACTTAAAGTACAGCTTCAAGAAGACAATGAAACAAAGGATAAAGCATCACAAGCTTTTGAGGAAGCTAAAAAGAAAATTGTAGATCTCAAAATTCACATTGAAGAGGCCAAAAGAATTGAGGAAGAATTGAGAAATCAATTCAAGATGAAAGAAACTGTGAACAACTAGAATCTGAATTGTTTCTCTAAGGAAGCAATTAGACAAAGTTGTGGCTCAAGCAAACAAGGAATTTAAGAACGAAAATAGTACAGAAACTTTGAACAAGATCATCAATTCTTAAAAGTCTACAATTGCTAAAAGTGGCCTTGGATATGAAGAAGGCCAAAGTTCCAAAACAGCTAAAACATCCAAGAAAACAAATGAAGGAAAACAAAAGAGCAATGTGGACAATCTCAAAAGTGAAGGAAAGAAAGGTAAAAGAAAGTCAGAAGGCACGCTCATATTCAGAAGTTAGAAATAATGTCCTCAGAAAACCTCTTCCATTCACGCAAGCTCAAAGAACCAGGTTTCATAACTCTTTTTATGGCTATTGTTTTTCATGCAATCATTTTTCTCATAAGGCTATGGAAGGTAGGGTCAATGCAAGAAATAATTCGTCATAGAGCTAGGGATTATGCAGAATATCATAGAAATAATATTTGCATGGAACAAGAACAAAGATCAAGGTTTCATGAATAAGAATCTGAATTTTGTTTCCCTTTTAATGAATTTTAATGTCATATGCTACAAAGGCAATAATTTTGGTCATTCTGCAAAGGTTTGTAGAAGTAATTTTGCAGAGCCTCCTAAACAAAATAAAAAGGAAAAAAATTCAAATGTTTGGAGAAACAAGAAAGTAGAGGAAAAAGAAAATACTATGATTGTTGAAACAGTCCTACATACACAAAATGAAGTTGATCGACGGTAAACTGATAGTGGCTGCCCAAGACATATGACAAGTGATAGAAGCAAATTTCTAACTTTGAAGAGAACAAATGGTGGAACAGTTAGATTTGGAGGCAATGTTTAAGCTAAGATTTCAGGTAAAGGCACTCTTGTTCTAGATGATGGAAGAACAAAAATTGAAAATGCTTTATATGTTGAAGGTTCAAAACACAATCTTCTCAGTGAAATAAGAAAAGAAGGCAGATCCATTGTTGACGCTCGTAGAGCAAGCAACAATCTCTACATTCTTAATGACCTCAAAAGTGAAAAGTGTTGTATGACTCAATAAGATGAAAGTTGGTTGTCGCATAAGAGATTGGGGCACCTAAGTTTTGACAACCTTGTTAGAATCTGTAATGTACCCCCTTAATTTTTCTTGATTTTAACACAATGAAACCAGCATCAAACCACTGATTAGCGTTAGAACCAAAACCAAATCAGCTTGTAAATAACCCTCACCAAGAATGTTCACCAAGATCCAAATGTGGGCGAGGTGATAGCATATGTTTCGGGGATCATTAGCAACCAAACTGAACTGAAAGTACATTCTTCTGCTAATAGCAGGCATCCACAAGGCAGTGGGGATACTCCACTTATTCAGTGGGTGAGATTATTAAAAAATGAAAGGCGGCAAGCCAACCATGAATCCTCACGTCCACTTATTAAGTGGGGAGAACATATTCCTCTCTACCACTTATTTCGTGGGGGGAGATTAACAATAATTAAAGAATGATTATTAAACTCAACCACTCAATCGTGGGGGTGTAAGATTTATAACTAAATTGCAGCAAATAAAGAAATGGTTGTTAGTACTACTAAACCAGCTTTACAATGAGAGTTTTCAGCTACAAATGAGAATAGATATGCTTCCAAATTCACAGTAAGTTAGAGTAATCAATCTCCAACAATTACAATGCAGTAAAAATATAGAAATGAAGCTCAAACCAGCATTATATCAAAATCTAACAAGTCTGATCAAAAACAGTGTGTACAGAAAATCAGACCAACAAGATAGAATATCACAAAAATGGACGAATATCACCACAGTCAATCAACAGCTAAAAGCAAGGCATCCAACTTCCATTGATTATTCGAGCCAGAAACAGAGAGAAACAGTTGGCACAAATTTCTATGCAAGCTCTAAATGGTACGCCCCCCTTGAGGAGGTTGTCTTGACTCCAAAAATCAGCAACTCAATAATAAATTCCGGAAACTTGCACAAAGGGTCACCCTTCACAGAGGAACAGCATGAGCGAATACCCAGAATGAAATAAAATTTGATGGCAAAGCTATCAGTAGAAAACCACTTCAGCCATGATGATCAGCAGCAAAAATAAACAAGCTATACAGCAGCAACCTGTTTATTAACTTCAAAAAATATGCCCAATTTGTACTTCTGTGTGAATCACAATCTCAACTAACCACCTAGGAAGCCATAGTTCCAGGCCTGAAGGATGGATTGATTTGCAAGCTTCCCCTTAGCCAGGTTCTAGATTCAGTCCAGCAACATAACTTTACTTTCAAAACCAACATGATCAACTCTACTCAAAGCATCAATATATAGGCTCCAAAAGGCAAATGAAACAAACTGTAACTCCCAACAAGAAACTGTTCTAATTCCTCCAAGGGACGCCACCTCTCAAATAATCACTTTATTTTGAATTAATGAAATATTATTCATCTCCCTTTCAGGCGTCCATCTTTAAGTTGCACAATAAACATTTAAAATAAACATTAAATGCTCAAATAATCGACCCCTTTATGTCCCCTCTTTCAAACAACTTGAAGTCATCAAGCCTAGGCGTGAGGTACAACTTCAAGACATGAAAATTGACTAAGTCTAGGACTCAATCCAAGGAGGGATAGAAGCCAAAACCAAAACCAACGCTCAAACTGATTCTGCCAGAAATAGAATGATGACCTGAGCAGGACTGCTGATGATGCCACTGCCAAAATTAGACTTACTAAAAATAGCCAATGCCAAAAATAATAAGTTCACTTAAAAATAAACAAAAATCCAAACTGAACAGAAAACATTGGAAACCCTAATTTGCACATCTAAGTAGCCTAGAGATTTAAGGAAATAGGCTATCAGTCCACAATGAGATTGTCACTGAAAAGGGGACATTATAGAATCAGCCGAAAGGAAGTAGTGAGAGATATGCCAAGACTCTCAAAACCTTCAAACATAATTTGTAAAGAATGTCAATTCGGGAAGCAAACTAGAGGAAGCTTCAAGTCCAACAAGTATTCTACATCAAAGCCTTTAGAGTTGATTCATACAGATTTATACGCGCCAACCAGAACAAGAAGTATGCAAGGTAAAAGATATTTTATGCTATTAATTGATGATTTTTCTAGAATGACTTGGGTTGCTTTCTTCAAGGAAAAATCTGAAGCTCTTGACAAATTTAAGGCATTCAAAGCCTTAGTGGAAAATCAGACTAGCAAGAAGATCAAATGTCTTTGATTAGATAGAGGAGGAGAATTCACTTCAAGTGAATTTGAAAATTTCTGTGAAAAGCATGGCATAAACAGATAGTTTTCACCTACAAAAACACCACAACAAAATGAGGTACTTGAAAGGAAAAATAGGGCAGTTCAGAGGATGGCTAGAAACATGCTAAATAAGTCTAAGATTCCTGATTATTTGTAGAAAGAAGTTGTTCATACTGCTGTTTATATTCAAAACCATGGTCTACTCAAAGTAAATGGCAGCAAAACTCCATATGAATTATGGAAAGCTAGGCGAGCATCTATGAAGTACTTAAAAGTGTTTGGCTCTCCATGCTATATAAGAAGAGATCAAGACATGAAGACAATCTAGGAAACTTTGATCCAAGAGCAGATGTAGGATTTTTTCCTGGATACTCTTCAAAGAGTAAACCCTACATATGCTATAATAAAAGGTTGCACAAAGTTGTTGAAACTGCAAATGTGAAAGTTGATAACGAAAGAAATCTTCCAGAAAAGATACATGAGGTTGACAATCAAAATGTAGAAGAGTGCAATGAAGACAAAGAAAATGAAAAAAAAGAAGTTGAGACAATTGAGTAGAAGACACCATCAAAAGCACCAATAAAAACACCATCTAAGTTTATACAAAGGAATCACCCTAAATATTTCATAATAGAAAATGGTAGAACAAGAACAACAAGAAGGATGGTAAATTATTCAGAAGATGAAGACATATCCTTGCTGTCCAAAATTGAACCTAAGAGTTTTAAAGCAGCAGCTGAAGATAAGTATTTCATAGAGGCAATGGAAGAGGAGCTTGATCAAATTGAGAAGAATGAAACTTGGGAACTTGTTCTAAGACCCAACGATAAGAATGTAATCGGTACTAAATGGGTGTTCAGAAATAAGTTGAATGAAGATGGCCAAGTTGTAAGGAACAAGGAAAGACTTGTATCCATGGGATACACTTAAATTGAGGGTATTGATTTTGAAGAGACTTTTGCTTCAGTTCCCAAAATGGAAGCAATAAGAATGTTTTTTGCTCCTGCTAGTTTTAAAAATTTCAAAGCCTATCAAATGGACGTAAAGTCGGCCTTTTTGAATGGAAACTTGGAGGAAGAAATTTACATTGAACAGCCTGATTTATTTATTATTTCAGAAAATAAGAACTATGTTTGCAAGCTAAGGAAGGCACTTTATGGGCTGAAACAAGCCCCCAAAGCTTGGTATACAAGATCGGACAAATATCTACAACAGCAAGGCTTCAAAATAGGTATTGCGGACAGCAATCTGTATGTCATGAATGAAGGTCATTACATGTTGATTGTTGATGTTCATGTTGATGATATTATTTTTCGAGGCAAAAGTGAAAATAAAGGAAGATTATCTTAATCCGAGCTTCTTGTCAAAATGAAGGGAAGATTAAATACCAAAAATTTGCACACATCGTGTTTGCTTCCTCATGCCTATCCTTGTTCCAACATGTACCTTCACGTGAAAGCTTCAACACTGGCATGGTCCATGCAACAAAAGCAACCTTCTAACTGGACTCTACAGGACTTCAATGAAATGGATCTCCCACAAGTTTACTAACCATGACTACAATCCACAATCTCTATCATATCTATCTCAAATTCCTATGTCATGTTCAAATTCATCACAAGTACAATGGTTGTGGGAGTCCCCATTCATCCCATTTTTTGATATGTCAATATAAGGGCCATATTTATCTCTCATACAACATCTGGCCCAACACCCCAACAAATTTTACAAACCATCCAGCAATACAAGAAAGGTGGAATTCATGGCAATTGATGTCTTCACTCATCTTCAACCGACAATAATTGCAAATGATTGATCCCACAATTAGTCCTCATATGCACTACCTCCAAGCAAACGTTCTTTCCACCAAAACTTTCGACTCCACTTCCTAATGCCAATGGATGCAAGGTGCATAACCTTCCATTGAAAATTAAGAAAAACAAATTTAATTGCTAAAAATCAAGCATTCAAACAATTGCAAAACCATGCCCTTCAATATTTTAAATAGCATTTTCAAAAAACACATTGTTAGGATTAAGGTGCCATCTACCTTGTAAGTCCTATGTCATATTTCATGATTCCAACATCCTTGTAAAGTGTCCCTAGGCACTTAGGATGTATTGGGAAAATAATTTGTAATATTTTATTCTCGCCGTTGTTTGTAATACATTCATAGGGGATGAAGGTTCCACTAGCAGTGGTAAAGGTAACTTGTGCACGTAAATATTTAATTAATTTTCCCAAATGTGGATGCCTAGAATAGGATGGTGAATGACAAACGAAGAGGGCAAAAAACCTTTTAAGTGGGCGTCTAGAAAGAGGCAATATTTGTCTCTTGCTATTCCTTCATTTGTGGCATTTCATGTGATGTTTCATTTCCAAGTTTGGGTGCCCAGGGTAGAGGAAAAGTTTTCGGAGCCAAAACCTCTGTCCTTGCACATTCCTAGGAGGCAAATCAATGGATAGGACATTCGGAATGAATAATCATCTTTAGGTGCCAAGTTTGGTGCATAAGTCCTCTTTACAACTCTATAAATTCAGCTCCAATGATGTTGAAAATAAGAGGAATACTTATACATCAAGTGCAAGAATATAAGTAGGACTAGGTTGGAGCACAAAGAGGTTGTTTACAGATACACAAGTGATGCCAAATTAATGGCAAAGAGGAAAATGAAAGTGTGTGAAAAAATAATTTTGCCCCCAAATGTGGACGCTTAGAATGGGATAGCAAAAGACAAATGAAGAGGACAAAAAAGTAACTACTGGGCTTCTCCAAGTGGGTGTTTAGAGAGAGGTAATAGGTGTCTCTTGATATTCCTTCATTTGTGGCATTTCATGTCATGTTTCATTTCCAAGTTTGGGTGCCTAGGTTGGAGGGAAAGTTTGGGAGGCAAAACCTGTGTCCTTACACATTCCTACGAGACAAACAAAAGGATGGGACGCTCGGAATGAAGAGTCGTCTTTGGGCACCAAGTTTGGTGTATAAGACCTCTTTACAAATATATAAATTCAGCTCCTTGGATGTGAAAAATAAGAGGAATAATTACACTGCAAGTATAAGAACCTAAGTAGGAACAAGTTGAAGCACAGAGGTTGTTCGCAGGTACACAAGTGCTTCCATATTAGAGACAAAGAGAAGAATGGAAGTGTGAAAATTTGTAATCAAGTTTCAAAGATAATGCATACTTGGCCTCTCTTCTTGGTGGAATTTTTTCCCGCAAGAGTTTCTCCACGTAAATCTTGTCTCGTGTGATGCTTTAATGTTGTTGATTTGTGCCTGTTTGCTGCTATCTTACTGTGATGTTTTTTATTAAGTTAAGAAAGAAACAAGGGTCATGATCCCTATAAAAAAGTTGCCCCTAGGGCAAAGAAAAATTGGCGCAAGAATGGCTAGAAACAGCACATTAGCAGCTTATTAACAATTTAGTAGTAATAGAGTTCAACTGAAACTTAATCAAAAACAATAAGAAAACAGAAAACAACTTAAGGGGAAAGATGTTCCCAATCCTCAGTGAGGAATTTGTACATTCCATTATAATTGCCCAAGTTATCAACATTTGTCTCGTGCTTCTTTAGCTCCAATTCCTACAAAACCGAGACAATGCTGGCAGACCTGTGCATAATTTTCATGTTGAACCTCATCATAACCTTCATGTTCTTCTCCATTTCTTCCACTTTGGTCTTCATCTTCTCCACCTCCTTTTCAATTTGGATACAAATTGCACAATGTTGCTCATCCATAGCAGGGACTTTAAGGGAATCCTCGATCACAATATAGGGGCGTTTGGTGAATCCTCAATCTTTGAGTCATAACCAAGCGCATTCATCTCATTGAACAAGCTATTATCTTCAAGCCTCAACAGGGGAACACTTAGTAGAACTATCGGCATTTTTTCCATCTTTAGAAATATCCTCCTCCTGCTAGAAGTCACTGAAATTTTCTTTGTCTTTCAAGTTACGATGCAACACCACAGCCAGTCTAGTTGATAATCTGACACTCATGCCTTCCATATCCTATTTCTGGGCCATTCCCTATCCTTATGTGCCACCGTTTGGGGTTGCTTGTCCTCAAGGATAAACAAGGTCATGCCAACAAATTGGCTTGACCCCTCCTTCAATTTCACCCCTCCAAAATCATGGAAAGCTTTGACTTTTTTACCTTTATGTTTGTTTAAATCTCCTTGATTTCTTTTCAACGACCCCTTGTTAGATTCATGTTTGGCAAGGGAGCTAAATTTAAGAGAGCATAGACTAGCCACCGCCTCCCCTTGGGTCTTGGTTTTAGTATCAGATTTAATGGTTGGGGGCTAGAATTTTTGGGGGATTAAACCTGCACAAACATTTTGGCAATAAATTTGGTGGGTTCTTCCTCCTCTCAGTTACCCTTGGCATTCACTAGTGTTTTATAGGCAGCAATAACCTTATGACTACTTGACACCCCAAACAAATCAAGAGGGAGTTAGGACACAGGCACCACAAAGGGCCTTTTCCACTTATCCACACGAAAGCAAGGAGGGGTGTTTTCCACAATGCCAACTTTCATAAACTTTGCCAAACAAAGAGCGAGAAGGAAATGGTTGAGCCACAAAACAAGGCCCTAGTGTAAAGGGATGAACAACCTATTAGGGTTTTTGGAATAAACAACCCTAGCTTCCTTAATTTAATTCTCCAAAGAAGAGAGAAGAAAGTACGGGAAGCTCATTGAAATTTTATGCCAAAAGTGATTCAACAACGCACAATGATAGTGATAGTAACACTTGAAATGCCTTATGAGGGTAAAAAATTCAATGGTGATGTTATATTTTATTTCTTCTTGTTATAAATTTACGTAAGGCATTGTTGTTAAGCATGTTATGTTAGTTGATTTTAATATCATAAAGAATATGGATCTAATCACGATAATTCCACACCCATGCTCCACAATGACGCATCCCCTAGCTTTGTACCCCTATTCCCATACCGGAAACAGTACGAGGATGTGGGGACATCCAAGAAACATCCCCTACCCAATTTGTTGTCGATTCTCATGTTAAACTTAATTTGTTGTCGATTCTCATGTGAAATTCAAATCTTCAAATCTCAACTCAAGTCTAATGATATGCATTAAGCTTCTACAATGTCTATGATGAATGCTTTATCAATGTAAATTGTTATGCTATGAACATTTGATATTTCTCTATATTTTTTTAAATTTCCCTATTTTTTTATCAGTCATCCCTTGTTGTCCCCTAAAAAATAGCCCAAAAGTATCCCCATACCGAAAACACGTCTCACCGTCCCCAACTATCCCTGTCTCGGAAACTTTGTGTAGCATAGTTCCACATTAAGGTTACTTAATTTCAGATTTTCATATTGTAGTAGTCCAAGCTTGGTATCTCACCAATTACTGTTAAAACTTAAAAACAAATCTTTAAAGTTAATTCATTGGATACAGATTGGAAATTCCACATCAAGTGGTATCAAAGTTAGTTTGGAGAAAGAGCCATTAGACTGGTATGAAGGGGGGTTTAATACCTTTCTTGAAATGTTGAAGGTGTTAATGTATGGTAGCTTTGGTCAGATATGTATGACAGTGATGCAAGTATCACCGTCATTCATGAGTGATCGAAACTATCATACTTCATTATGATATTTCTCTAAAGATCATTAAAATCGAAAATATAAAAGTCATATTAAATTCTATCATTCCCATGATTTTCTGTATTCATATGAAATCGGAATTCTCTTGAAAGTCATACGCCATCATAATGAAGATCATATACGTGTGAGTATATGCTTAACAAATGGTAAATGATTGTAATTACCAGCCGCATCCTAAGGGATGCGTCCCATGAGTGGACGTGCCTCCACTTGTGGAGACACGTCCTCTCATGAGGCGCGCCTCTTAGGAGGGGCGGTCTTCTTCGTATTTATGATGGTTCCTCAATCGATATGCAAACATAGATATCAGATAATGTTCTGCAATCAGCACATTCACACTTAGTCTAAAATCTGGAAATCGAACTTAGAAGAAAATCTAGAAATCACAGTTAGAAGAAATTCTGAAAGTTCATTTGAAACTTAGCTTTACTCTTAGGTGTTAGAATCCTTCTTTTAGGTAAGATTTGATTACATCTACATGGTATCAAAGCCATGGTGTGCGAATCCAAATCAAATCTTAAATTAGATTGCTCAAAGAAATTCGTATTTTCTAAATCGAGTTCACATCACATTCTTCATAATGTCTATTGTGATCAGATTAGAAGAACATCTCTCAAGAGCAAATAATCCAACATCACTCATGAGTGAAAATATTAGGAAACCAGAGGCTAACCTTAAAGTTGAGAAACTTGTGCTCTTCACAGCCCTTTCTAATCAAGTTTCTGACAACATTCAAAATTGGGTAATTGATAGCGGTTCATCCCGACACATCACAGGGTTCAGAGAACACCTAGACTCCTTAACTGAAAAATTTGATGAAGAAGTAACCATCGGAGATGATTCTGCATACCCTGTAAAAGGGGTTGGAACATGCTCCATCAAATTGAAATCTGGGATATCTCTACAACTCTCTGGAGTTCTATTTGTACCTGCAATTAAGAGAAATCTTATATCCATCTCTGCCCTTGAAGACAATGGCTACAGAGTCACATTTATGGATGGTAAAGTTCTAGTATGGCCTAAAAACTCAACTATCAAGAAAGCTCATACCATAGGCATAAGGCAAGGGTACCTTTACTCACTTTGCACTGAGGTTAAACAAGAACTCACTCTTGACACTATTGACTCAAATGAAATCTGGCATAGAAGACTAGGTCACCTTCATTTCCGTGCCCTACCTTCTATGGTAGAACTTGTCACTGGCTTACCCAAGCTAAAACTATCTCATGAAGGAACCTGTAAAGGTTGTGCCCTAGGAAAGAATACTAAAGGATCCTTCCGAAATAGCCTAAGTAAAACCCTTAATGTATTGGAATTGGTTCACTCTGATCTTTGTGGACCCATGTCTGTACCTTTTAAAGTAGGTTTTCTATACTATGTCATATTTGTAGATGACTTCTCTAGGAAAACCTGGATCTATTTCCTTAAATGCAAAGAGTCTATAGAAATCCTCAAAAGGTTCAAAGAGTTTAAAGCCCCCACTGAAAACTTCTCCAGAAAGAAAATAAAAACCCTAAGGACAGACAATGGGAAAAAATATACCTCTGAGATCTTTAAAGAATTTTGCATGAGTGCAGGAATTAAGAGGGAGTTCACTGTTGCCTACAACCCTCAACAAAATGGGGTTGCTGAAAGGAAAAACAAAACCATTGTAGAAGCTACCAAGGCAATGTTACTGGACCAAAACATTGAAACATCTTTCTGGGCAGAAGCCTCTAGGACTGCTGTCTATATACAAAACAGATGTCCTCATTCTCATCTTGATAACAAAACTCCTAAAGGAGCCTTTACCGGTTTCAAACCTGACATTAGCCATCTTAGGATTTTTGGCTGCCCTATCTATATTCATGTACCCAAAGAGAAGAGGTCCAAACTAGAACCTTCTGGAAAGAAGGGAGTATTTGTGGGTTATAGTGAAACCTCCAAAGCTTATAGAATATTCATACCCGGGCAAAAACAAATTGAGTTGAGCAGAGATGTCATCTTCGAAGAAGACATTGCATTCAAGAGGGCCAGAAGTACAAGTGAAACAGAAACCTATTTCCCTAGGATATCGGAAATGGAACCTGCTCCTGAGATTCAGAGGGAGCATCCTGAGGAAATGTCACTTGAACCTCCTACTACTTCAAATGAGGACACAAATGACATTGGCAGAAAGAGACCACTTTGGGCGAGGAAAATGATCAAAGAAGCAGAGGATCTGGCAGCACCTAAAGGAACGTTCAGGGAAAGTAAAAGACCCAAACGATTCTCTAGCTATGTTACTTTGATGAACAACTTCATAAACTCTGAACCTACCAATGTTACAGAAGCCTTCAGACATCAACCTTGGAAGGATGCAATGACAGAGGAGTACCAGTCCATACTAAAGAACGATGTATGGGACATTGTGCCTAGACCTAAGGAGAAATCTGTTGTTTCTTATAAATGGCTCTTCAAAATCAAGCATGCTGCTGATGGCAGCATAGAAAAACATAAAGCACGTTTCGTGGCTAGAGGTTTTTCTCAAAAAGAAGGCATTGATTACGAAGAAACATTTGCACCAGTTGCCCACTATAGATCAGTAAGAACAGTGTTAGCCATTGCAGCAACTAAAGGTTGGAAGGTCCACCAAATGGATGTGAAAACTGCCTTCCTGAATGGAACCATTGAAGAGGAAGTCTACCTGGAACAGCCTGAAGGATTTGTGATACATAAATCTAACTCTCATTTGTGCAGGCTCAAGAAAGCTCTCTATGGACTCAAACAGGCTCCCAAGGTTTGGTATGAAAGAATTGACAGCTATCTCTTGGGATTAAGTTTCTCCAAGAACGATGCTGACTCCAATCTATACTTCAAGGTAATCAAAGGTGATATGATTATAATTATTTTATATGTTGATGACCTACTAATAACAGGGGAAGATCACCTCATTACTCAAGGGAAACAAGATCTCATCTCTGAATTTGACATGAAAGACTTGGGTATTCTTCACTACTTCCTCGGGTTGGAAGTATGGCAGAAATCAGAAGGTATTATTCTAAATCAAGGGAAGTATACTATTGACATTTTGAAAAGATTTGGAATGTTGAACTGTAGACCAATGTCCACACCCATGGAAACCAACCTTCACAAATTGAAAGAAGTAGCAGCAGAATCCAAATGTGCAGATCCGACCCTTTACAGACAGATGATTGGATCCTTGATGTATCTAGTTAACACCAGACCTGACATATGCTATGCTGTAAATGCCCTCAGCCAATTCATGTGTGAACCCAAGGAAATTCACTTGATGGTTGTAAAACATATCTTTAGATATCTTCAAGGTACCATTGGATATGGGCTTCTTTACAAGAATGATCCATTAGATCTACATGGGTATTCAGATTCAGATTGGGCTGGAAGTGTAACTGATCGAAGAAGTACATCTGGATGCTGTTTTAGTTTGGGATCAGCAATGATCTCCTGGATTTGTAGAAAACAATCATCTGTTGCACAGAGCTCAACAGAAGCTGAATACATTGCAGCCTCAATGGGGGCAAGAGAAGCAGTGTGGCTTCGTAAATTGATTGTGGGACTCTTTGGTGAGCCCTTGAATCCTACAATCATTCATTGTGATAATTAGAGTTGTATAAAGCTCTCTGTGAATCTTGTCTTTCATGACAGATCTAAACACATTGAGATCCCCTATCATTATGTAAGAGATATGGTGGAAAGGAAAGTGATTCAGTTGGAGTACATTAGTACAAATGATCAAACTGCAGACATTCTCACCAAGCCTCTCTCCCGGATCAAGGTAGAGCACTTCAGGAAGAAACTTGGTATGGTAGAAATGTAATTTGTTATTTATGTTTGAAAGGCAAATTATTTATAAATTGTACTAATATATAAAGATGTTTAATGTGTAAATTCTTGTGTCATGTGAGTGACTCCATGACTTTATGGGCCTACCCCTCCTGTGTGCATTATCGAAAGGTGATGATCTTTCTGATAATGAACACTTGTATTTGACATTGTAAAGTGACGACTCTACAATGATAAAACTATCATAATAGATATCATATGGCTTGATATCTATAAGACATGTCATGATGGTATCTCTTAGACACCTTGATGGATATCGTGAGACTTGATATCTGAAGGTCATTGTGATCCATAAGAGATGATCATGGTGGGTGAGTATATCCGTGGATATGCCATGATCTATGGTAGACATCATGTGGCTTGATGTCAGTGCACATACCATAATGAAGATATGTATGAAGAATGTCATGTGACTTGACAATGTCAAAAGCATATCATATCTTTTGATATCACGAGTTAGATGATATCATTTTTGGAAGTTATTTCTTCCTAGTTAAAGAGGGAGTGGAGAAATGTTATGAAGAATGTCATGTGACTTGACAACTTTGAGAAAACATATTATATCACATGTGAAGGTGATATTTTGACTAATTTGATTTGAAATATCTTCCCTAGCTAAGAGGGAGTGTTAATGTATGGTAGTAGCTTCGGTCAGATATGTATGACAGTGATGCAAGTATCACTGTCATTCATGAGTGATCGAAACTATCATACTTCATTATGATATTTCTATAAAGATCATTAAAATCGAAAATATAGAACAATCATATTAAATTCTATCATTCCCGTGATTTTTTGTATTCATATGAAATTGGAATTCTCTTGAAACTTGAAAGTCATACGCCATCATAATGAAGATCATATACGTGTGAGTATATGCTTAACAAATGGTAAATGATTGTAATTACCAGCCGCATCCTAAGGGACACATCCCATGAGTGGACGTGCCTCCACTCGTGGAGACACGTCCTCTCATGAGGTGCGCCTCTTAGGAGGGGCGGTCTTCTTCGTATTTATGATGGTTCCTCAATCGATATGCAAACATAGAAATCAGATAATGTTCTGCAATCAGCACATTCACACTTAGTCTAAAATCTGGAAATCAAACTTAGAAGAAAATCTGGAAATCACAGTTAGAAGAAATTCTGAAAGTTCATTTGAAACTTACCTTTACTCTTAGGTGTTAGAATCCTTCTTTTAGGTAAGATTTGATTACATCTACAAGAGGCTTGTGGGCTATAGTGAATGATTTGTGAGTTAACATTATTTTACAAATCTATGAGATTGGAAGCCATCAATATGGGCAATGTGATCTATGTTGGACAATAGAAGCTCATGGTTATGGATCTTCATGGAGTTGGTCATATTCTTTGCACAATCATAACTTAGAGCTCCTGTTTGACAATATGTGAGTATCCTATTGTTTGGTGGTTTTGATCCTTTACCTTGTGGCCATGTACAGTAAAAAAGTGCATGTTGGATGGTTACTTTTGACATCCTGGTCACATGGAGAAACACCCGCTATTTGGACTACGCAATTGAGTGCTTATGTTGGGTTCATTGTTTTAGCTCCAAGTTACATGAAAGCACTAGAAGATAAGCCATTGATCTCCTGTGGGCTGTGAAGATGATATGTTTCATATGTTCTAAGCTCATGAACAACCTAGCTCCCTTATTTCTTTGTGAGTTGTGGAGATGATATGTTTCATATGTTATAAGCTCATTGACAACTTGGTTTTGTTGTAGGTTTTGAATTTTTTCTTTTTTCAAAAGTTGTGGGTTTGTAGATTTGTAGCTATTCCAATGTTCAGATGACATATTTGATGTGAATGTCTGAATGTTTAAGTGGATTTCAGATTTAAAAAGATGTTTTTGCAGGTTCTACATGTTAACTAAAATCTGTGGTATCTAGATCTGTGATAAGACTGTATTCAATGTGTTTTGGTTGAAGACAGTTACAAGTTTGCATGGTTGCTTACTTCGGTCCCTACTACTATGGTCACTCTATTCGTGGATTGTCTCGGCAAATCAGTTCTAGCAATAATTTGGCATTTGAGTCTTGGAATCTACATGTGATCTCTAATTGCCTCTATTATGCATATTACTAACGAGATATTGAACCTACTTTTCATGTGGACTTCATGATGAAGATTATGTTTGGTTGGATTTTCTTGATCGTCCTATTCCATTGGTATGTTTATTGTAGTGAGACAAAGAGATGGTTATTTAAAGAACTTGATATAGTTCTATATTGCACTTGTAGCAGTTGGCTATGGTGCATGAGTAGCTCTATTCACTTTAGCGAAGTTTTGGCAATAATGTTGGTCATAATGCCATTCATAGCTCGGTATCACTTTTCAATGGGAACTTTGTGTAGTTGCATAGTGTGTTCTATCTTCCTATTTCAAGATCTTGGTTCTTTTATTAAAAGTTTTCGGTGGTGCAATGTGTTTTTGTTAACTATGTCAGAGTCATGGATGATCTTTGATTAGGAGATGGATGGTTTTCTACAATAATTGTTGGTGTCAGTAAGAGCTCGTATTATGTGAGAGTTCATTGACATTATTGATAATATTGACAGAGAATGGTAATCTTCATGTTCTTTACGAATGTTAACATCTTGGTTGCCATGCACTCTTGGAGTTTTTTGGTTAAGGTGTTGTTTATGATCTTCCTTTGGAAAGGAAGTAATTATCTTTGGTTTTCGACTATTAATCATTTGCTTGGAGCTTTAGGATTTTGCATGTTGCATTTGAAGTTGGCATGGAATGATTGATGGATGCTCATGGAGAATAAATAGACTTGGGTGAGTCTAGATATCTCTTCATAGAGATATGTGTTAAAATGTTACTATGAGGATTTCACCAGAAAGACCGAGGAGCCTACACTTGGTTATGGATCTAAATCCTTCATGGACCTAAAGAGAAGATTGTCATTTATTGTAAACTTTCATTGCTTAGTGTTGTATGCATATGGCAATCTTATAACCCACTCTTGCTCTACTCGGTAGGTGAGTGATCTAAGAGGTATTACCCACCTACTTATCAAATGCATTCTTTATATATCCAACCTTCTCATGTACACTTGTCTTGTGAGCTTTCAAGATTGTTGAGAAGTGGGTGCATGGTTTCATTGTTTTCATTATTTTGTTGGTTTTGCTCTTGAGCTTTAGAAGTGGTTAAGAGGACTTGTTTGGAGAGGTGAAAGAAATGGTTTATGGCTCTGGGAAATTCGTAAAGCTATGGAATGTTTGTTTTGACCTACCTTTAGCCTTATAGGTTTGCATCTATTACTACCATGTCTCATTTGATTGGAAGGTTAGATGTTGATATCCTATTAGTTTGGGATATTGGAGGAGATCTTACTTCACACTGCTTGGCACATGTTAGTGTGGTACAAGGACATGGTTTTATTTACGAGATCTCTAATTCTTGGTATTTTTTTTTTGGAGGTTATTCAACTTATGGAATTGAGGCTTGTATGTAGTCAAATATTGTTGTATGTAATCTGTTCACAACAATTTGGTAGCTCATTTGTCTCCGTCTTCATTGGTTTGGAGGGTTTGGAAGAGGTATTTGATTTGACAATGAGAGATGTAGTTAGCAAATAATGTTTCCTTGACACTATGTGATAGAGGAATTAGCCACATCCTCTATGAGATGCACTAGAGGAAGACTTGTGTAATGCTTTGATCATGTTTTCAGATTTGATATTACCCATGTAGTGAGAGTTTGTACATATGTTGTTTCTTCATTGGCAGGTTATCCTTATTATCTCAGATTGTAGGATTCTAATGTGATGATGAGTTTGCATGTTGCATTTCTTTCAGATGTACGAGTTATGCAGTTTGTAGGTATGTACAACCTATTGATTGTAGTGGGATGACTCGGATGTAGATTGTCTATATCCACGAGATTCCTTCAATGTTGATTCAAACTTCGTTAGTTGGCCTTGTCTGTGGTCATTTGTGAATTGGTATGTTGTGTTGAGATGAAAGGATGGATGCTTGGAGTGGCAAACATAAGGGACTTGATTCCAAATTGTGGGTTGATGTGTTCATAGCATGGAGTTCTTGCTATGTTGTTTTGAATACCCTAGTTTGAGGTATGGTTAGCTTGGATGGGTTGCAATTTGTTGTGGTTACTATTCTAGCTTATATAAGTGTGGTAGACACTAAATTTGATGCTTGTGTTCATGTAAAGATTGGAGTGGATTTCAATGACAGTTGATATGTTACACATTGGCATGTTCCTTGTTTAATCATGAGTGACATGATGTGTTGCTTGATGGTGGAGAGTGGTTCTCATGCTTGCTTTCGCAAGTATATTGTTGGAGCATGAGAGCATGGTTAAAATTCAAGTGGAACATGATTGGCTAACTGATGGTTTTCCTTTGTTTGGGATTCTTACGAGTGTATTTACAATATATGATGTCAAGTGGAAGAACCTTAACATTAAGGTGCCATCTACCTTATAAATCCTATGTCATATTTCATGATTCCAACATCCTTGGAAAGTGTCCCTAGGCGCTTAGAGTGTATTGGTAAAATAATTTGTAATATTTTATTCTCGCCATTGTTTGTAATACATTCATAAGAGATGAAGAGCTCCACTAGCAATGGTAAAGGTGACTCGTGCACATAAATATTTAATTGATTTTTTCCCAAATGTGGACGCTTACAATGGGATGGTAAAAGACAAGTGAAGAGGACAAATATTGACTATTGGGCTTCTCCAAGTGGGAGTTTGGAAAGAGGTAATAGGTGTCTCTTGATATTCCTTCATTTGTGGCATTTCATGTGATGTTTCATTTCCAAGTTTGGGTGCCTAAGTTGAAGGGAAATTTTTTGGAGCGAAAACCTATGTCTTTACACATTCCTAGGAGGCAAACCAAAGAATGGGACGTTTGGAATGAAGAGTCATATTTGGGCACCAAGTTTGGTGCATAAGACCTCTTTACAACTCTATAAATTTAGCTCCTTGGATGTGAAAAATAAGAGGAATAAAATTATATTGCAAGTACAAGAACCTAAGTAGTAATAGGTTGGAGCACAAAGAGGTTGTTCACAGGTACACAAGTGCTGCCATATTAGAGGCAAAGAGGAGAATAGAAGTGTGAAAATTTGTAATCTTGTTTCAAAGATAATGCAAACTTGGCCTCTCTTCTTGGTTGAGTTTTTTCCCGCAAGGGTTTCTCCACGTAAATGTTGTCATGTGATGCTTTTATGTTGCTGATTTGTGCCTCTTTGCTGTTATCTTATAGTAATGTTATCTTCTATTTATTGATGTTGTAAGCTCACATAAGGTGGTGTTACTAAGCATGTTATATTGGCTGATTTTTAGTAAATTAGTATCATAAAGAAGATGAATCTAATCATGGTAGTTTCACATTAAGGTTACATAATTTCAAATTTCCATACAAATTTCAGATTTTCATATTGTAGTAGTCCAAGCTTGGTATCTCAAAAATTGATGTTAAAACTTGAGAACAAAGCTTTAATGTTAATTCATTGGATAGAGATTGGAAGTGTACCAACAGACATAAACCCTACCATAAATCAAGTGCATGTGAAACACAGAAACATGTAAGAGAAGAATTTAGAAACGTAAAATGTGCAGTTTTTCGCAATGTATCAAATTATGTGCTATTATATCAAGATGCAACTACATAGGTTTGGTGTCAATCTCAATGACCTATGGTTAATTTCACTTGAGTCAAAATAATATTAAGATGAGTGACCTCCCAAGAAGTCTCAACGCTTCACCGCTATGAGCACCACCTATTTGTAATGAGTGTTAAGTGGGCAATTTATGCTTATTAGTGCACAATTGTATTCTAATTAAATATCACATATGTAAAAGATATCTCCAAATTTGGCAAAAAAAAATTAAAAACACATGGAACTTTAAAATTAGCAAAAAATCCATTCTACAATCACCTTCAATCATCCAAAGCAATGTTGAAATGCACGTCAGTTGTTAAGTCTAAATCTTGTATGCCTCAACCTGCCAAAATTCATAACAATTGCATGCCCCTCTATGTTCATATTACCCTACATTCACAATCTATCTACGATAATTATACTGAGATTTGATAAAATTCTATGTGTGTAGTTTTCCCACATGCTCTAGCATTGACCAATCCAATAGTTTGCATTGCATTGGCCTAATCACTCTAAACACCGATATATTGTTCCCTTGAGCTCAATATTCTTTATTTTCATGTGGACAGGTATCTCAATTATTATGGTATATGTGGACAACTTACATGATGCCACATGTTGCCTTGGTGGCAATTGGTGGCAATGGAAAGCTCGGTTTCTTGTTGGGATGTTTTGTGCTGCAAGGTCGTTGTGTGGAGACATGTAAAACATGCCAAGTGGCACATAGATGGCATTCTTTTTGGGCCCAATATCCTATTTTGAGTGATTGTCACATGGTTGTGACCTACATATCTTCAAAAGGTCATTCTTGGCTTTAATGTAGGTGGATGTGCTTTACAAATGCACATCTATATATGCCCTAGCTGCCCTAGTTTTCGGATTTGCCTCATATTTCATGGCATCAAGAGAAACTTGGTAATTTGTAGTACATTCCATAGGCCCTCGGCAACATTGTCAAGCAAAATGGTGGCCTTCAAGATTACAAACAATTGTTCTATGTGAAGTAATGACCAAGAATTTTGAGCAAGACAAACGATCTCTCATCTAGTTGTAACTTTTATTGCAATTGCATTGCATGTTGTTGCAGACCTAAGATTTCAAGGTGGTATTTGCGCCATATGCAATTGCATTGCATGTTGCTGCAGAACTAGGGACTTCACCCTAAGGTTGTCACTTGCTTTCTGCGAAGATGTTACATGCCCCCATGTACCTTGTAGCAAATCCAATGTTAATATTTTCCTTATGCAAATGCATGTTTTCTGCCAACAAGTGAATTTCAAATATAACAAGGCTTGAATGCTGATGTAACTCAATTTGCCATATGTATCAACACCTATAGACTGAATGGTGAGTTATAATTGCTTATTAAGCATGGCTGTAAGATGTAATGAGTTTGGCAGCTAATTGGGCAGCTTAAGAGCTTGACCATAACGTAAATCCTATGGTATGATCAACTTAGTCTATGGTGTCAATGCTTGCATATTTCATCGTCTCTCACGCTTTCCATCTGTTGTAACTTCATGAAAAGGAATTGAATGTAGATCTATGTTTATATATGTGTTTCTCCATGATTGCAAGACGATCTATAGGAGATGGCATGCCATGTCCATCTCTAAGGTTAAATTTGCTATCCTGGTGTATGTTGATTGGTTAACCTATGCATCAGTTTGTAAAAAAATTCAAGGTATATTTGAACACCTCTTTAAGTGCAATCTTACTTTTCATTGGGAATTTGCAGTTGTTTAGGTGATGAAAGCATGGTGGTGACTCACTTGCCCATTCGATCAATATACTGCTCTGCAGTGGTCTCCCTTGCTGACCTACCATCTTTTAAATTGTTCAAATAACATCTTTTCATTTAGTTTTAGTATTAGTTCCGTCCTACCTTCCCTTGTGGACATTTGAGGTAACTTATGATACATCTTAAGTGAGTAAACAACAAGTAACACATTTAGTGAGTCATATTGGAAGTAGTTGCAAGTTGCATGTGTGTATGTAACATAAGGAGATTCATCCATGGTTATTGTAACTTGATCAAATTTTAAATTGCATATGGATGCTTGTATACATCTTAACTGAGTAAACAAGAAGTAACACATTTAGTGAGTCATATTTGAAGTAGTTGCAAGTCACATATGTGTATGTAACATAAGGAGATTCATCCATGGTGGTTGTAACTTGATCATATCTTAAATTGCATATGGATTCTTGTCTCAAACCTACTTATTGGGAGGTTTTATAGGTCTACTCATGGCTGCCATTAGGGCATGGTAGTCAGGGCCTAGTTGTATTTATTCATTTGAATTTCTCTTTAGTCACTCTATCAAAGGGGTCAGGGAATACCCCCCTTCCCCTAGCAGAGAGCCTAAAACTGGCGAATCTTTGTTTATATGTTCTACCTCTCCAAATGTGCAGTTTTCTTCCCCTCTGCTTGAGCGTTGAGTGTCTTTCCTATAAGATTAGAGCTGCAGTTTTGGGAGCCAACAAAAGAAAATGGAGGTTGAGAAAAGTTTAGAGGTAAAAATCTAGTGTTTAGGGCAAGTTTTTTCTGCCACCCAATCATGTTCCACGTCTCTGCATAGTTGGCTGAGTCCATGATGCAATCACTCACCACAAGTCCACATCTTCTACTTCCACTGACACAGCAGCAAGTACATTGGTGATTTTCTTTTTTTTTTAATTTTGACTCCTAGGTACTTACTCTACTCGCAAGTTATCAACAATTATTCAAACTATGGTTTGGAAGACCTAACCTCAACAAGATTTCCATCCACATCAACCAAGCTTTCCAATATCTAATACAAAACAATCTCTAAGGCTTACTAATTAACCCATGCTTGAGAAGAATTCAGCTTAGGAGTGAATATGGAGATTTTATAGAAAAAGTGGCCTCAGAAATCTGCCTTCAATATTCCTATAGATTGTGAAGATATATCTAAGAGTGTTTTCAAAAGGGACGACTTCGGCACATGTTGAAACATCACGAAAGATTAAAACCTGAGTCTTACTATCATTTTCCCTCTCAAAATATGCTTCCTAGGAGCAGTGGCAAATATCGACAGCATTCTCATTATGAGGGAGTGCAATCAAACAAGCATTCAAATCACACACAAGCACATACCATTTCCAAAGAGCTCTCTGGAGGGGCAATAAGAAATCCCTTAGACGTGTGTGGTTTAGAAGGATCATGCCATGTACAATATCTATGTTCATCCACATCCTGCAAGGCTCAAAACCTTACCATGTGTAGGGTGTGTGCAATGATAAAGTGAAATATACCCCTTAATTTTTGCCTTTAATTTTCAGTCACAACAATGCAAATCATGCACCCGTTAAGAATTAGCTCTAAACCAAAACACAGCTGAAACAACTCTAACCAAGAATGCGCCCTAAAACCATTTCAGGAGGAGGGGCGGGCATATGGTCAGAGGATCCCTAGGATCTAATAACTTGATAACAACTGAAAATAGAGAGCCAAACTCAACACCAAGAATGTGCATGCAAGATCCTTTTGCAAAGCGAGGTGCTAACATATGGTGCAGTGCTAGATATTAAACTAAAATACAACTTCTTCTGCTGATGCAGGCATCCACAAGCGGTGGGAATACTCCACTTATTTCGTGGGTGTGATTATTGCAAACATTTAAAGGCATCAAGCCAGCCAATTAACCTCACTTCCACTTAAACTGTGGGGGGGTATGCAATCCACACAACCACTTTATTACGTGGGGGGAATACAACAAAGTAAATTGCAGCAAACAAACAACTTACTATTAGTACTACTAAACAGATTACAAATGATTAATAAACAGCTGCAATGTGACAACCATGAATTCCCAAAATGTCCAATGGTTAGAGTATCACTTCCTATAACATTTACAATGCCAAAATGATATAGAAAGAAACTTAGAATAGCATTATGACAATTTCAAACTAATCTGATCAGAAACAGAAAATCAGATCAGCAAAGATAGAATTCACCAAATTGGACGTATCTTCTCCAATTCAGCTCGGAAAGCTCTCATACCACACACAGCCAATCAATAGCTAAGAGTTAGGCGTCCAACCTGCATTGAGAAAACGGGCCCAAAACAAAGAGAAACAGCTGGCACGATTCCCAAGGCAAACAAGAAGGAAGGTACAGCCTCCAAGAAGGGTCGACCTTCTCCCAAAAATCAGAAACTCAAAGATAAAATCTGCAAACTTGCAGAAAGGGGCGCCCTCCACAGTAGAACAGCATGGGCTAACACCCAGAACCAAACAAAAATCTGAATTGAAGCTATGAATAGAAAACAGCTTCAGCCAGGCCAAATCAACAACTTGCAAAAACAGGTTTAAAATCAGCAACCTGTTCGATTCCAACAATTGAAGCTTCATCTGTATTTCAAAGTGAAATACAACCATGATGATCCACCTAGGAAGCCATAGTTGTAGACCCGAAGGATGGATTGAGTTTGCTAAGCTTCCCCTTAGCCAGGTTTTGGATTCAAACCAGCAGCATAACTTTGCTTTCCAATTTCCAAGCAGAGATACAAAGAGCAAAGCACCAATATATAAGTTTTACCAAGAGGAGATGAAACATTTGTAACTCCCAAAGAAAACTCTTCCTCTTCCCAAAAGGGACGCCTATTTCCAAAAAGGCACCATTTAAAATATAACAATAAACTCTTCATTCAACCCCTTCAAGTCGTGCCACTTTAGATGAGGAATAAACATTTAAGAAAATATTAAATGTATCACTTTATGGCCCCAACTTAAAAACAACTTAAAGTCATTAAGCTAGGCGTGGGGTACAACTTCAAAACACAATTTTAACTAAGTATAAAACTTAGTCCAAGGAGACAAATATCACCAAACTGGAAACTGAGACATTACCAAAATCTGGATAATGAACCGCACCACACTGCTGATGAAGACACTGCCACAAAAACACTTACTAAAAATAGCCAATGCCAAAAATAGTAAGTTAACTTCAAAAACCTTCAAAAAACCAACTGAACAACCACGTTGCCCAAAATATGAACTACGGATGATTGAACTGCTGCTAGAAGGATACTGCTATAAATAGACTTACCAAAAATAGCAACTGTTATAAATAGTAAGTTTGCAAAACATTATCTAAACATCGACTGAGCAGTAATCATGACTTACCATAAATAGTAAGTGTTTCCAAAAGCCTTCTTAGCACAAACCGGGAAGCCAACATGACTTACTATAAATAGTAAGTGCCTGGAAAAATTATCAGATGGAGATGCATGATACACTATTCTGAAGCTTTCTGAAAACCCAGAAAACTCCACCAAACATGCATCAAAGACCCATGCATGCAAGCCCTCAAAACTGCATCTGAAACCTCCTAAAAAATAGGAAACCCTAATTTTCAGTTCTGCTTAGCCTATGAGCTTATGGAAATAGGCTAAAATCTCAAGAAGAGCGTAGGGCTAAAATGGGGACATTACAGTCCGCCCTTCCCAAAATTGCTTGTCCTCGAGCAATGTCGCCACACTCCAAGAAAACAGTTTGATCCTTACTATGTCAAGTAGGATCCCAAGGTCCCAAGTCCATTTCCAAAAAGACCCACCATGCTGATGTTGTGCCATACTGATCACACAATCAAAACCATCATACCAAAATAGCACTGTCCTCCTCTGAAACCCTGAAAGATTACGGAACATATGACTCGAACTGAAAGACCAAGAGGAACAGAATTCAAAACATTGCAAGATCTCACACCCCAAAGTCTTTGAGAAGTTAATATCATCAATGCCAATGATCAACATCATTTGGAGCACAAGGAACAATGATCTAAGCAACTCAAAATTATTTTCATCAGCAAAAATCCTCAAAGCATCAAATAGAATCACAACTGCAAAGGTGACTCCAACAAGGATATTCGTAAAGAGAAAAACAACCCTTTGCAGATACATAGTAGCCCCATCCTCAAAGCTCTTCAAGGATGTCCAATGCCTTCTCTGAAGATCACAAACATTTACAAGAAGACACTTGAAATCTTTCACAGCTCTCTCTCCAAAAATCTCAGAAATACGAACCAAAACAGCCCGAGGTTCGCTGCCTTGAACATGAGTACCAAAGAATGTTCACAAGTGACTACTAGAAAGAACTCCAACTCTATTCAAAGACTGGTTTGGATTAGTCTGAATCACCATTCTTCCCATTTGAAGCCAAAAATCATCTCTCGAAAGAGATTGTGAAGTGAAAATATGAGCGTACCAACTACCCATTAAGTCAAAATTGAATGACTCAACATCAGATTTAAGAGAAATCAGCATGCTGGGAAAGGAACAGCAGTTGCAATTCTGAAAATCCTTGTCCATTTTGACAATTCTGATCACATTCAAAGCTGGAAACACCCACTCTAACAACTCCATCATAGCAAAGAACCATTCTTTGCTCCCATCTACTCTCCAAGCCAACAAGAGATGATCAAATATAATCATCAATCGGCTGATAAAGAAGGTAGCAGCACCTCTAGCACTGAAATTTTGGCAATTATCACTCCAACATACCTTCTTTTCACACATGATAATCTTCTTCAGAACATGCTGAAAATCCCATACTTGGATAATCAACCATGAAAATTTTCAAACACACCGAAACAATTTCTCTTTATGATTCCAAATGTTAGATAGAGCCAAAAATGATCTCCCAAGTCCGATGTCCTCTTTAGTGTTCCATGAAAGCCACATTATGAAAGTTTCAACAACAAGAATACATCGAACAAGTAATGTCTTCAAATCCCATCCTAAGAAGAGATTGGAGTGAACTGAATTAACACTCAACTCAAAAGATGGATTATTGAACAAATAAACTCCCTAAATTGCAACAATTGTTTTCTTTACAAAATCCAAGGCATAGTTTTGTTCGTTAATCCAACATAGATAGTCTGATTTTATAATCTCCCAGGAGTCTTTGATGAATTGCTGATTAAAGAGAATGGCTTCATTTATAACTCCTCCTTGTCTCTCTTTAATCAAACTGTGTGGGCGGTCAACTTTGAATAAAACTTGCACCTCATCTTCAATGGATATCAAGAATGGACCTTCCCGCTCATAAGCATGCAAGGATGGCGAACTGCTGGAAGGCTGCATATCAAAATCAAAACTTTGTTTCTTGTCTTTGCTGCCCTCATAGCTACTCCAAAACTCTTGTCTTTCACCACCCGTCAACTGAAAAATGAAAAGGATCAGATTTTACCAATTCTTCAAACCTTTGTTTACAATTAGCTTCATGAATTGGAAAATCAGATTTGTGTTTGAGATCCTCTTTAAACTTTTCATCAGCAAAGACCTTTTGATCTTCTAAAACTGCTTCCACCTCACTGATACTTTGATCATATGTTTAGCAGCCCCCAACTTGATCATTGAGTTATTATGGGGTTTTTCCCTGCAAGCTTCTTTGTCGAAGACATTTCCTCCTCCCATGGCTATCACATAGCTTGCATTGAAATCAGAATTTTGTACTATATTGGGATCAAATGGAAATTTATCCCATAAAGGTTCCTTGACAACCTTAGACACCTTCACACCTAGATCCCAAATGTTGAAAGGCTGCTTTATATGATAAAAAGGAAAGTTCTTTTCATACTGCTCTTGGAGTGTTGCCTCTTTGAACAAGACACCTCCCAACACACCAAAACTGATATCTTCACAAATATCTTTTCCCAAGAGCTTAGTTTGATGATCTAACTCAAAACCACCTCAACCTCCATTATTGAAATGAAGCAAGGCATCTTCATTGTTAGCTGGTTTGACGATTATATCCTTCTTACCTTCAATAAGCCCATCATGTAAAGGTATATTACTGATCTCTTCATTAGTAGTCAAGAGCACACCAAGGAGGTTTTCTTGAGAAACCGCCATAGAATCATTGAGAAACAACATTTTATCTTCTGCATTAATGACCACCTCATTTATCTGCTTTATCTTCTTCAAGTGTGGCTTCAATTTTTCCTCACATTGAAAGAACAAATGTCCGATCAACATACCAGCAATAGATGAATTCTTTCCTACTTGTTCGTGAATGTTAAGCAAGAAATAAATGATGGATTTTGGGATTTAATCCATCTCATTGATAATCAAAACTAAAATGTTTTTCATTGCTGCAACTACATCCTCCTCTTGTTCACTCCAAGTTGAAATGAAGAGGTAATTGATCAAAAAATATATTCGATCTTGCATACCCAATTCAACTAGCAACTTACTTGTTTTGAGTTCTGAAAAGATGTTTAGTATAGCAACTCTTCTGGAATACTGATTGCTATCAGTTTCTTCGAGATCTTGAAAGTTTTCTATGAACATATGAAGAACTCTTTCCATTGTTTTATCATCATAGGGCACCAAGGGTGCCCAAATTCTCATCACTTCACTGAGGCATGAAGTAACTAGCAGATTGATCTCATCATCTAGATGCCTCAACCAATAAGATCGTTTCAGGAAAGTTACTGCAGGCGCCAATGCTGTTTTAATTATCCCTGAAGGTCACTATTTCACCTGACTCAAACATTGTTCCAACATAAGAAGTAGTCTCACTTCTTCTTCCCTTGTCTGACGTTCATAAATGAGCCTTGCACCTGCAAAGTGTAAAGATCTTGCCAAATCTTTCTCTTCATCTAAAGCCATAGCTAAAAACTGGAAAGACAAGGTTTCATAAAACCTCTGAAAAGGTGTCAACTTCAAAAACTTGTGAAGCTAAAACTAAACTTTGTTCTACTTTTTGATGTAGTATCGGTCTTTTCTGACTCTCATCTGATAACATGAAGCGCTAAACTCACAAGATGGCAGGAAAACAAACTCTGATACCACTGAAATATACCCCTTAATTTCTACCTTTAATTTTCAGTCAACAATGCAAATCATGCACCTGTTAAGAATTAGCTCTAAACCAAAACATAGTTGAAACAACTCTAACCAAGAATGCGCCCTAAAACCATTTAAGGAGGAGGGGCGGGCATATGGTCAGAGGATCCCTAGGATCTAATAACTTGATGACAACTGAAAATAGAGAGCTAAACTCAACACCAAGAATGTGCACGCAAGATCCTTTTGCAATGCGAGGTGCTAACATATGGTGGAGTTCTAGATATTAAACTGAAATACAACTTCTTCTGCTGATGCAGGCATCCACAAGCGGTGGGAATACTCCACTTATTTCGTGGGTGTGATTATTGCAAACATTTAAAGGCGACAAGCCAGCCAATTAACCTCACTTCCACTGAAACTGTGGGGGGTATACAATCCACACAACCACTTTATTATGTGGGCGGAATACAACAAAGTAAATTGCAGCAAACAAACAAATTGTTGTTAGTACTACTAAACAGCTTACAAATGATTAATAAACAGCTACAATGTGACAAGCATGAATTCCCAAAATATCCAATGGTTAGAGTATCACTTCCTCTAACATTTACAATGCCAAAATGATATAGAAAGAAACTTAGAACAGCATTATAACAATTTCAAACTAATCTGATCAGAAACAAGAAATACAGAAAATCAGATCAGCACAGATAGAATTCACCAAATTGGACGTATCTTCTCCAATTCAGCTCAAAAAGCTCTCATACCACAGCCAATCAACAGCTAAGAGTTAGGCATCCAACTTCCACTGAGAAAATGAGCCCAAAACAAAGAGAAACAGATGGCACGATTCCCAAGGCAAACAAGAAGGAAGGTACGGCCTCCAAGAAAGGTCGACCTTCTCCCAAAAATCAGAAACTCAAAGATAAAATCTGCAAACTTGCAGAAAGGGGCGCCCTCCACAGTAGAACAGCATGGGCTAACACCCAGAACCAAACAAAAATCTGACTTGAAGCTATGAACAGAAAACAGCTACAGCCAGGCCAAATCAGCAACTTGCAAAAACAGATTTTAAATCAGCAACCTGTTCGATTCCAACAATTGAAACTCCATTTGTTTTTCAAAGTGAAGTACAGCCATGATGATCCACCTAGGAAGCCATAGTTGCAGGCCCGAAGGATGGATTGAGTTCGCTAAGCTTCCCCTTAGCCAAGTTCTGGATTCAAACCAGCAGCATAACTTTGCTTTCCAATTTCCAAGCAGAGATACAAAGAGCAAAGCACCAATATATAAGTTTTACCAAGAGGAGATGAAACATTTGTAACTCCCAAAGAAAACTCTTCCTCTTCCCAAAAGGGACGCCTATTTCCAAAAAGGCACCATTTAAAATATAACAATAAACTCTTCATTCAACCCCTTCAAGTCATCCCACTTTAGATGAGGAATAAACATTTAATAAAATATTAAATGTATCACTTTATGGCCCCAACTTAAAAACAACTTAAAGTCATTAAGCTAGGCATAGGGTACAACTTCAAAACACAATTTTAACTAAGTATAAAACTTAGTCCAAGGAGACAAATATCACCAAACTGGAAACTGAGATATTACCAAAATTTGGATAATGAACTGCACCACACTGCTGATGAAGACACTGCCACAAAAACACTTACTAAAAATAGCCAATGCCAAAAATAGTAAGTTAACTTCAAAAACCTTCAAAAAACCAACTGAACAGCCACACTGCCCAAAATGTGAACTGCAGATGATTGAGCTGCTATTAGAAGGATACTGCTATAAATAGACTTACCAAAAATAGCAATTGCTATAAATAGTAAGTTTGCAAAACATTATCTGAACATCGACTGAGCAGTAATCATGACTTACCATAAATAGTAAGTGTTTCCGAACGCCTTCTGAGCACAAACCGGGAAGCCAACATGACTTACTATAAATAGTAAGTGCCTGGAAAAGTTATCAGATGGAGATGCATGATACACTATTCTGAAGCTTTCTGAAAACAAAGAAAACTCCACCAAACATGCATCAAAGACCCATGCATGCAAGCCCTCAAAACTACATCTGAAACCTCCTAAATAATAGGAAACCCTAATTTTCAGTTCTGCTTAGCCTATGAGTTTCCAGAAATAAGCTAAAACCTCAAAAAGAGCGTAGGGCTAAAATGGGGACATTACATAAAGTGCAAAAGTGAGTTTTGTTGGGAGATGACATTTTGTGGTGAATCCCCAGATTTGAAATCTTGCCACTTGGTAGGATTGCACTTCCATGAGGAACTCTGAAGTTTACATAGATTCAAAGTCATAGCAGCACATAAAAAGGATCTAAAAGATCATGAAAACATACAATTTTCAATGCCATACATCTCTATACTGATCTCTGTACGAAACTCTAAGCTAAATGAAATGTATGCAATTCAAAATTTAGACTTATGTTCTAATTTAATCTAATAAACATTAAAAAACACTACAATAAATTTGACACTCACCTACCCTGTAGGAAAACAGTTCAGAGAATTCAATGCTATTAGCATAAAACTATAAGTTACACCAAGAGTCTTGAGGAAATAAAACATGACGATGGCAAACATTGTGAATTAAGAACTATAACGTCATAAGCATCCCATTATTGTTAGGTCCCAAATTTCTCAAAACTAAGGTGTGGGTCCAAATTTTAAATTTGGATGTGTTGATCACAACACAACTCAAGCTAGAATGTTTCCAAAGTTAGATCACCAAGACCAATTTTTGAAGAGAATTTAAACATAATTAACAAGGATATATACCTCATCCTTTTTAAGTGAGGGAAACAAAAGAAAAATTATAAAACAGGAAATCAATTCTTGACTATACAAACTTGCATGTTTCTTCCATTGTAGTAATACAACTTACCCATTGGTTCTGATATTAATATATCAGCTTTCTCTGGAAGCTCAATCTCCTCCACTTTACCCTTAATCACCTGCGATCAAAATCAACAAATTTCAAATTTTAAATGCAGAATGCTAGGAATCCATCACTTGCCAAGAACACAACAGAAGCGAAAAAAATGATAGAACAATGCTGCAAATTCACAGCACTAATAACCACATAAAATGCATACTGTTATACGCTGACCCAGAGATGGATTTCCATCCACAAGTTTTCGTGCATAATCTACCATATCCGATGCTTCCACAGCATAGACATGCTTTGCACCAGCCTGACAAAGAATACAAATCATTGAAAGAATGGTAAGAGAGTGAGTCAAATGCTTCGAATTATAAGGATCCTTTAATAAATCAAACTGTTTTAATGAATCATCCACATGATTGCTAAAACAATAGAAAGAAAGCAGTCCTCAGAACAAAAGCAACTGCAAATTAGAAAACCTTACTTATCTTATCAAATATGAAAGCATCATTAGATTTAACATATAAAAAGTGGGAGAGGAAAACATAGTGCAGGGCCCAAAAAGCAAAGGTATACTAAATTTCACTATAGGTATACATAAAGTCTTAATACATTTTAAATATGCCTACGTACCAATTCAAAATATCATATTAGGAATCAATAATAGTTCCATATAGTTGTCTAGGAGAGGCCCATCTCTTTCTATGAGCTAGTATAGATATCTTAAATATATCTATCAAAAGAATGAGTAGAAATATCACTTTCAAGCTATTTTATTTACTTAAGAGTTATTTTATTTACTTTAGAATTATTTTTATTTACTACAAACATACTTGGGCACATAAATTTTAATATTTTATTTTTTATCTTACATCATTTACTTCCTTTCTTTTTTGAAGAGCTATTTTACTTTTGTATGTTACTTTGAATATTACTTTTGGAAAAACAACCATTCATGATTAATATTTTGGTAACTCTTTTGCTTTGATTTTACTTTGAGAAGTGTAGTAAATATTATGTACTTACATGCTATTTTTTAATAGTTTCATTTGTAGGCATTAATATATATTTTAAAGTTTTATGTCTTTATATTTAAAAATAAAAAAATTCTCTGCTAAATAAAAATTAAGAAGTTTATAATATATATTTACTTTTCACTGTACACAAAGTAAAATTAAAATATACAATTGTTTTGTTTTATACTTATTTTATATTTATAAGTTTTATTTATATATTTAATTATGTCAGCTATATTTTTATTTTTATAGTTTTAAATCTTTTTTATGTTGGCTGTGTCTTGATTTTTCTGTACACGGTCACAACATGAGCCTCCATGCCCTGCTGCCATCATAGAATACTTCTCGACGTAACTAGTTGAACATACAACGGTAAATCAGCAAATTCAATTTAACAGCTTTGGTTAAGGAAAAAAACTATTTAGCAAATAAGAATAAGTTCCAGAAACACATATCAGGGTATTTGAATAATATAGTCAGCAGAGCAGATAACAAAACCTAATGCGCACAAGTGAAGGAAAAAGCATTTATTTCAGATAAAACCCACAAATAGCAACAATAAAGGCGTATCAGGTAGCAGGGAATATTCCTTATGTTTAAACTTTAGGTAGAGAACTTGCTATCATGAAAAGAAGAGAGGTTTATGTAAGAGAAAAAGACCAATATACTCATAAACACTATAACCTATTTGACAGATAGCACTTTCTTAAAAGCAAGTATTTGGACTCAAACAGTTCATTCTCAGCCCACCATTGCAGGGGTTACCAAGCTGGCTTTGGGCTCTACAACCAACCATGAGCAGGAACTTAGAGAAAAACCTTACTCCTCTAGACATGAACAAGCAAAGACCAACAAAAGGCATATCAAGAAATTAATGACCAAAAATGAAACTCTTAAGCAAAAGCATAGCAATGAGGACTCGTCGCAGTCAAGGATGATATTAAAATGATCGAACAGGTTAGCTGGGAAAGGCTAATATAAGTTGGAAACTAATGAGCAGAACCAAAAATATCAAAGCAAAAGAAGAGAGAACTAGGAAGATTAAACAAGAAAACGTATCAGAGAATGAAAAATTGATGAAAAGATGCCTCAGGAACCAAGAAAACATGTTCATTTGAACTGGAAAATAGATGAAGACGTGACAAATTCAATACACTGGCAAACAAGAGAACAAAAATAACTACAAAGGTAAGATAATCTTAAAGAGGATTATGACTCCAGAATTTAAGATCATGACAGACATTGACGAAATAGAAATGCCAACAAGACAGGACAAAAAGAAATTGATGGTAAACAAATCTTAAGTTCCACACTACAAGAACGCTGGTAGACACCAAACACTTAGTAGTTCTATTTGAAAATTCTGATATTATTAGAGAACCTCCGTTGACATTACAAAGCTCAAAGCATTCCCCAGAAATGGGATAAGAGATAAAAAGGCTGACAGAGAGAACCAAATGCCTTAAACCTCCAGATGGTTTTAGGGAATAAAACTTTCATAGGATATCTCTAGGCAACCTGGGTTTGGCTGGAGCTGAAATTGTTCCTCACGACTGCTCAGGGGCCTTTGTGGAGGGAATATATTTATTTTTAAGAGTGCATTCTAATAATGAAGCAGAATAGTTGCCAATAATTGAAGGTTTATCCCAGGGAACGTCTTTGGGATCTAGAAGACTAATTGTGAATGGTGATTCCAACATTGTTATCTTGGGTTTATTAAAGAAGTCTCATCCAGATTGGAAATGCAACAGTTTGGCAGAAGAAACAATTGAGTTATATGGTCTCTTTGATGATTTTATTTCACACACAGATATAGAGAAATTAACCAAGAGGCTGATGTTTTAGCCAGTCGAGGAATTGATTTGTCTCCTTTGTAAGCTTTGCTATCTGTCAAATGTTGTCTTGTGATGGATTGGAGGCTATATTTAAAAACAACCGGATGTATTAATGTTGTTTATTTGTTCTTGCATTTGATTGTGTGTTAAAAGGTAGCTTGTGGTTTACAGTTCCCAGTGTTTGCATGTTTTCCCTGCAGGATAAAGTCTTCCATATTTTCTTTTAAGTGTGCAATCTCTGGAAATTTCATCATTCCGCCTCCCTCATGTTACCAGTATTTTTGCCAATCACCTGAGTAGGCTTTGGTAGTGACAGGTTTGATACTTCTTGCAAATAACAATCACAACTTATTTCTTAATCAGTAGAGATTTTTTTTTATTGTTCTACACAGTGTTTCTCTTTGGTTTGTTTCTGGTTGTTTCAGTTTATGGAAATGTAGTGCAGTGTCTCTTTGGTCTTGTGGCTCACAGCGGATTCAACTATGGGTAGAGATGGCAGTTTTAAGGGGCCAGTTTGGACAAGGAGGTGAAAGGTTATTTTTGTTGTTCCTTGGCATGGTCTATTTCATTGATCAGATATATCTTAGGCCCAGGAAGTGGACGATACTGGTGTTGCTCATTCACGGGCTTCAATCCTTGATGAGTTTTGGCTTGCTATAGAGACAAAAGTCTCTGACCAGAGTGTTAGGGCTTGACAACTGCAACTTTTGACCTGAGAGGATGAAGTGTGGGTTTTGACAACAGGAGGAACAGGACGTCAGTGCTGCTTAGAGCTCTGTTGCTACCATGGTGGCCTCCATTGCTGAATGTAGGGCTCTGAAGCAGGACCTTAGCAAGACAAACCAAGGGTATCAAGAGGTGAATAGATCTGCTTGATATCAATGTGGGTAGCAAAAGATTCACTGATCTCACACACAAACAGCCCATTAGAGGCATCTAGTGTGTATACTGCACCTGGTCTAAAGGTAGTGTATGTCGAGGGCCTCCAAATGCGAGGAATTGGTGCATGGCATTCAATTCTCTAATCTGGAATATTGCAGCATCCCTGATTTTCCAATTAAAGATGTTGTGGTGGTGAATGAGTCTGTGAGGAAAGTCTTGCATGATGAAGTTTGTGGAGGTGTGGCTGGCTGCTGGTGGTGTAAATGCTCCTTCCTCCTGTTCTGTTGTTTGTTGTATGTTCATAGCTCTTTCTTGGAGTCATTTTGAGTTGTGGGTGTTAACTGGTAGATTTTAGCTGTAGATTTTACCTTGTCTACAGCTTACAGCTTTTCATTGAAATCTTCTGATTTTCTTTTAAGCAACGCTGAGACCCCAATAGAACCCTCATGTAATTATCCCACCCCCCAAAAAAAAGCAAACCTTGAAACTTTAACATGGTTGACTGTAAGAAAAAATCATGAACTCGATCTTCACTTATAACCATAAATAGTACTAATGTACAATACCATTAGAAGAGAAGCAATTTAACCAAGAACTGTCACTGTAAAATAATAATTTCATCCCACATTGGGATAATTTTGCAATTTCCTACATTCTCTTTAATACAACCAATCTTTCCCATCACACTGCAAAAGTATTTCTGTTCTGATCTGTGAGGGGACACGTGCCTGAGCAGCAAAAAGTGACAGAATTCCACTTCCAGCACCCACATCAACTACAATACGGCCCTGAAAATCTATACGATTTTCTATAACAGCAGCATAGTAGGACCCTGAGACCAATAACAATGCATGAGCATTCAATATAGAAATAAGTCCTCATATATAAATGTGGAAAAAAATAAGATGCAATTTCCAAAACCATAATTAAAAAAATTGATCATAAACATGCACAAAGCTGAAATAAAGAATTATATAATATGAAAACAGTTGTCTAAATGATAAGTTCTAAATAGCCAATAAAGTTTACCTGTGCGCACATAATCTTGTAACATGTTCTGCTGGTGAAGAAGCTGTCCATAATAATGGAAATACATTTTAGCAGAAGATGACTCAATCTTCTTATCGAACTTGCTCTGGTTCCAAGATGCATCACACGAACCATTAGCCAACTCCCTCCCTAAAACATAACATAGTGAATTAATACTAAAGAAATAACATTTTGATCAACTAAGTCTGTTATTTCAATCAACTAAATCTTAACAATGACTGGCACTGAACCCCCAAATGTTTTGATGCATTTTTAGTGGAGAAATGTGATAAAGTTCAATAATGTGCAAAAATGCCTGTTTAAACTTGAAATATTGAACCATATGATTACTACTCATTCTCTTTATTGTCACATTTCTGTAGCATCCATAAGGAAAATTACTCACCGTACAACATGTACTCTCTGGAATTTAAGAATTGCATGTATATGTATATAAGTATCAATAAGGTAACAATTACCTAGATAAAAGTGCATTATGGTCACTAGAAGTACAGCTGTAATATTAAGAGGGTTTTCAAGAATCAGTTGCTACAATAATATATGAAAGCTCAAATTCTAAATGGCTTTTGTCTATTCCAGTTTGCCCCTTAACTTGTAAACAGTAGATACAATCATTATCTGGTCCAGTAAAAAGAAACCAACACAAACATAATTAAAAAGGAACAAACAAAATTTGGGAAAGGATATGTAAAAGATTATAATTGAATGGAAATGAAAAAAGGCTCTGTTACCGAGTCCTATTGTTTTGACCCCCATACCCTGCCCAGTCCGGTCCTAGTCCGGGTCCTTTGCTGGTCTGGCCCCAGGTACGCCCAGGGTTCTGCCCAGGCTCCAATATATGGTTCAAGTGTCGACAAACTGTCCAAGATGTATGTGTAAAGGGCCTCACAGATGTCATCAGATCAATCAAACTTAGAAACATCTCAAGCCAGATTCATAAATATGAGGAATAAAATGAGATTCAAGAGAGATTTGGGGATGGAGAGCGAGATGGACTCAAGTTGAAGGAAACTCCTCATTGAAAACATTCAAAACCATGAAAGAAATTTTAAAAACAGAGTGTGCATTTAGTACATGTCAAGAAATCTTATCAGATGTGAAACTTGTATGCCAAATTAACTTAGATGAATACTTAAAGGATGGTTTGATCTAAGAAGCAATCTTGATAATAAAAAAAAAATGTGCTTTCTGGTTCTTAAATCATAAAACGGTTGACAAGTCCCAACTATATATGGAAATAAGTAATCCAAAAGTTTTTCGGATGCATGACAACTAAAATTGTAATGCCCCCTTCCTAATCTATTCGGCAGTTTTGCAGAGTTAGCCTATTCAGTAGTTCCTCTAGGCTAACAAGGTTATGTTTAGGGAACTTTGGTGACAATTTATCCAACATAGTGCAGTTGAGAGTTGTGTAACACCCTTTTCTGGAGTGTTTTTGGTGATTTCTCCCATACTATTTTTAGTAAATCAATCTCAGGCACCGATGGAGCCAGTTGTCTATCAGACTAACCTGCTATTTTTAGAAGTGTAGTTGGGAGCAGTTGATATCAATATTTTAATATTTGAATGGTTTGATGCATTTATTTTATATTATTATTCAAGGGGTAAACGCTTTTGACTGGAGCTATGAACCGGAATACAACCATTCAACAATACCACCCCAATGGGGTTTCAACCTTGGTGGCAAGAACAACAATGCCACCTATAAACCATCATACCATGCCAATACCGGCTGATGCATTTATTTTAAATAACATAAAAATATTAAATTTAAATTACATATTTAACTTATGTTATTTATTTTATAAAGTTGTTTTATAAAAGGGGGTCAAGGGAGGCATAAGGGAAAATATTAAAAAAGTAAATATTTGTGCAACTTAAGTGGGACTTAAGTTTATTAAAAAGTGGTTTTTTTTAAATGAAAAAGCAAAAAGTGTTTTTTAAAAGCAATGAAAACCAAAAGTGTTTTTCGAAAAGTAACAAAAAACCAAAAAACACTTTTTCGAAGAAGTATTGTAAAAACAAAAAAAGCAATTTTCCGAAAAAGTCACAAAAAAGTGTTTTTTTCAAAAAAGCAACAAAAGATATAAAAGGTGGTGTAGGGCTCTCATTTGTTTTATGCCGGATGATATTTGATATTTCTATTCTCTCTAAAAAAGTTTGCTTCTTTGTTTGCGAGGACGGAAACAATAGGCAACATTCTTCACGCTGTTGAAAGACACAATCTGGAGGATTCTTGGTGTTTCATTCAGGAAACACAATTGAGCAAATTGGAATTCCAATTCTTCAGATATTATTGAAGATTCACTAAATATCAGTTGGTGATCGCTGGAGCGAGGGTTTGAAGATTATTATTGCTGCTGTTTATGCTTCTTTGGGCTGGCCGTACCATTCCCCATGCTAGCCGTACACTTTTGGGAAACACTGGAGACTCTTGTTGCTGGTCGCTAGGGTTTTGGGTATGGTTCAAAGGCTGTTTGGAGGCATCTAGACCTGCACACATCAATCTATATTGGTGTTTCCTTATTGCTGCTGTCCTTAATGATTGGTGCCCATTTTTGACACTCCCGTTTGAAGATTTCTTCACCGGTTCAGTCTTTTTGTTTGCTGCACTTTCTAGGTATGTTGGATTTGGATAATAGATGATATTCTATGAACTAGGTTGTAATTATTTTGATGAAAAACTTAGTGTTTCTGATATAAAAATCTGGAATTTTCAGCTGTGAATCTTGATATAATATTCAGTTTTGAGTTGAAAATATTATTGCAATATCTTCTATTTTGCTGCATTAAATTGTTGTATCAAACATTGCAAATATATCACAAAACATTCATCAAAATGAAAAAAAGGTAAAACAGGGTTGCATATTACAAAAATTATAAAGGAAATTAATATCCAAGCCTCACCAACCAGTAGGATAGGATGATTATGACATTCAAAATAAAAGCTGCACCTATAATAGACAAGGTTTTGCATTTAATATAAATTAAATAACTTGTAAGTATTTTTATCAATACGTTAATACTAATCGAATCAATACATGCACTGAATAATGTTAAAAAGTAAACTGCTAATCCAAGCAACCTATCAATAATCTAAAGAGTAGCCTTCTAGATAAACGTACCTACAGCATTAACTGAAAAAGTGCTGAAAAGGGCCAAAAACCTCAAATTCTAATGATTAAATAAGATAAACAAATCATATCGAAATAGTCAACCCCTAGCAAATTATGCCAACATTATCACTGTCAAAACAATGATATTTGTACAGAAATAAATCTATCTCACTGCTATCAATGTTATATTCCAATATCAGCAACCTCTATTCCTTTAATTTAGTTGCATACATTTAACAGCAATCTTGTACCATATAAGATTGTGCATAAGACATACCCATCAGCATACTACTAACTACAGCCATCGAACCCTGATATTTGAACAGAAAGAGATCTATCTAACTGCTATCAATCTTCTCTTTCAATATCAGGAACCTTTATGCCTTTAATCTAGTTATACACGTTTAACAACAAACTTGTACCATGTAAGATTGTGTATAAGACATACCCATCAGTGTCCAATTGACTACAGTCCTCACACCCTGTAAAGTTACAGTTATTTAAAATATCTCAAAAAAACCTGTGAATAACTTACCATCTCTAGCAGATGTTGGATCACTCTTCCACTCCTGAAAAATAGAAGAAAATCCCCTGTTTGCTGCTTCTGTCGGGAATTGAATTGAAATAGCTTGACAAAAGCTCTGGTGCAGAAACATTTCAGAAATTATTACTAGTAAAACATCATATCAAAAAAAAAACATAAACCTGACCCTTGCAACTCATACTCCCACTTGGAAAAATACAACCAATCATGCATGAATCCAAACACAAATTCAATAAATCAAAGAAAACATTCAAGTATAAGTTCAACAATTAAGTGCAAACAACTAGACTCAGGCTACTTCTCCACATGTGAGGAGGAGATATTACGTTATTGAGGTGAGGCACATGGGAGCCCTAATCTTCTGTCACTGTCCTACAGCATAAGAAAGCAATGCTTTCTTTTTTTCAAAAAAAATATTTATCTTTAAAACTATTTCTTTCAGAAACAGCATTATTTTTATGTATGACAGCCTCATATTCCATCCATTGAATCAGAATGATATGTAGATGACCAGAATTTGAAATGTTATGTAATAATTTGTTCATGGACACAAACAATTTTGACCAAGTATTCAACCCTAAGATTGGACTACATTTTTACCGTTGTATCCAACTTGAAAGTAGCAATCTGAATTCCAAGGATTGTAGCTGACAGCAAACTTAAGAGAAATTAGATGAAATATAAAACAAATTTTCCATTTAATTATTAAAAGAAACTTTACTTCCAGCAAGTCATCCCCAAAGCCAAGGCAATCAACAATAGTAATAATAACAGGAACCTGAAAATGAAAGGCACTCCTACATTGCACAATGAAGTAATAACCACAAATGACAAGGTAGTAAGACAATAGTAAATTTCTAGAAACTATCAGAAATAATGTAACAGAATGCTTGAGGAGTGAATAATAGCAATAGTGAATGCAGAAATTCATTCTTGTAAAGCCACTCTGACAGAGCAACCTCCAATTTTTTAGTTCAATACCAAAGCATAGCATATCTAACAACGAATCATAGCTCTTACTTATAGAAGAGAAGCCTAGAGTTATAATCTCGCATAAGAAGAGGCCCTGACAAAAAAAGAATACACTTGAAGAAGATGATGGGAGAAAAGAGGTAGTGCTACTAATAGATAAGAGGGCTTACACATGTACTTAAGCCTAGGGGCATAAACAGGCCGCCCACTTTAAAAGAAGATTTGTCTTCAATGCACAGACAATGACAATTCTGCTACAAGAACTCTTCATCTTGCCAAATCACATCTACCAGCCTCATCTACTTCTATTTAAATGGTTGCCAATGAGAAACTGGAACTAGGATATTGTGGACTTGTCAAACTTGTTTCAAAAACAGTTACTGTCTTGAAATCATTTTTCCATATGCATCCAGTTTTGAAGGCCTTCTCTAAACCAAAATTTACAGACTAATAACTTTATTACAGTATTACACAGGAAAGATATTGTCTATACTAGAAGAGGTCAGCAATTCAAACTGACAGGCCGCCTCCTTGGTTTGGTGAAGAATCCTGTAGTGGCCATGCAGTTCTGGCAACTACTTCTGGTTTTATGATGCTTGAGAAATGATTGCTTATAAAGTTATAAAGTTGGAGCCTGAGGAAAACATCACCTCCTAAGAACTATCACTCACCCTGGTGCTAATCAATTTAATATTTCAACCAATTTCATTGATTTGCCTAGACAAGCTGGAGAATATCTTAAAGATTTCGGGCTTCCATAATCCATAATATTACAAACAGATTTTTTTAAAAACAAAGAACAAAGTCCAAGGTTATCAGTGGTAAATTGGAGAACATCTGTCTCCAGCTTAAATGAACTTCAGTTGCTGGACCTAAGAAGTAACTTTAAAAAGGATAAAAGAAAACTGCAACGGAGGAGGGTAACAATGGAGAACTTCTAAAGCAAAATCTTCTGGAATAATTGTAATATTGTATCAAGCTACCATTCTGCAAACAAAACCATTTGAACAACTAAGGCTGTAGCCTTCTGACAATTTCTGCTTGACCATCCGGCTGAGAATGATAGGAGAAGCCCGCGGCTAAGATAGTACAATGTAGCTTACAAGCTCCTTCCAGAAGTTGTTGACATGCCATAAAGCCAAAGACTACTAGCAGTGAATGATCTGGTCCATTAGTATAACACTCCAGTCCAACATAATGTCAACCCCCACTAATATAACACTCTAACCACAAAGTTTATAAAGGTTTGTTTGCACTCTGACTTGAAATGAATAAAGGCTGCAGAAATATCACCCTTATTCGTCTGGCAGACCACATGCCCAACAATGACTTTGGAACAACCTCTTTTTAACATTCCCAGAAAAATAGCCACCTCAATCATTAAAAAGTCTAGTTTCGAGAAGCTAAAAATGGCTCATTGTAGTACAAGCATTGATTTCTAGAAGATTTTTCTACTTCAAGACTTCAAGTCAATTTTTTTTATCAAGTACAGCCAATCCTAGTACCAATGATACACGTATGCTTACCAGCAGTGAAAACTTTAAGGAAACAAAGAAATTCACTAGCTTTGTGTGAGTGTATTAAATGCTGAAATTGAAATCAAAAGATAATCACAAAATAGTGTTGCCCTAACTACTCCCACTAGCCAAGGAGATGGCGTCTTTAAAGGCAATAATAGGTTCACTAATTCAGGCTGTCTAAGAAATGCAAGAGATTGGTAAACATAGTGTTGATCGAAGGAGATTGAAATCCAATTTTCCCTAAATCACCAAATAATCACTGAATACTCCATACCATCATATACAGACTCACAAAGTACTCCATCAATTTTCACATAATGTTTTGATCGGTAAGAGTACATTTATGTAAGCATGCAAGTTCACGAGGCGGAGTTTTCACCAACTTGTAAGGGAAAAATCAAGCGAGAACTCATCAAAACTTAGTAAGTCTATGCCAAATACTTGGCCACGCACAATCAACACAAAAACACACTTGGTACAAGGAAAAAAGACAAAAAAAATGCATTTATTTTGCCTATTTAACCATAGACGCCCATAAATGAAGCTCACACAATAGTTCAGCATTCTTGAGAGTGATTTAAAAGGATTTTATAGCAGATTTGAAGAACAAATTTGAAAATTTTCAGATTTCCAATTCAGAATTTGTTTTTCCTTTTTCTCCTATTTTTTTCAAGCAAAGCCATCTGACTCATCAGTCAACGGTGATGTCAAATCAAAGCACAGAGGGTCTAAATGGTGAAAACGAAGAACAGTCATGAAAATTTGACTAAGTCAAAGCTAAAAGTGCCCCTACTGAAGAAAGGCGCCCTTAAATCTAGAGCCTCAAACTCAGGTTTCTCACTTGATGACTCCCAAGCATACCTCTTCAGGATTGTTCTCTCCTCTATTTTTAGGGGTTTTCAGAAATTGTCAGAATAGGGTCGTGTGCACAATTGATCTTTATGTTTTTCAGGATGCAATACTCTCAAGTACAATACAAGACAAAGACGGACTTGTACCATAATTTCCTGAAAACAACTGACACAAACCTACATCAAAAGAACCCAGAGGTCAATTCAGAGGATTTGGAGGGCATGAATCAAATCGCATTGCAAAACATAGAAGAATCCAGATTGCTTCAAGCCACGTCAATCCCTATCACATTATAGAGTGTGGAGCTTGTAATTGCTTGCATTAAGCATTACAATCCTACCACACGAGAAATCCGATCAGTGGATGGAAGGGTGATCTGCAACTTGAAACCAAAGGACATTGAAAAATGTTTTGCTATTCCACCATGCCCAACCAATAAGGTCATATCGGTGAAAGAATGCGAAAAGGCATTTGAAGCATCAAAGGACAAGTGTTTGCAGAAAATGGCAGAATAGTGGTTCAAGGTGAAAAAAGCCAACTTGCTCAAGTTGGTTGGACGAGGAGAATTTTGTGATGAGTATGCAGTGTTGATCACTCTACTCAGCATGATCACTGGACAAGAAGAGAGCAATCAGTTTCAGTCGTGGATGTTCTACATCATTGCCAAGATTATCAGCAACTAGGCCACCTTGATCAGTGACACGCTCCACCAACAGATTATCGGGTTTCTAGAGGCTCATAGGTTCCACATGTGTTCCTACCTTGTATACCTGATTGCCTTCCAAGGCTTGTTCAGGACACTAAGCACTGTGGGGACCTTGGGTGTGCAGAAGGTCCATGAATACTTTCTGCATCTTGAGTTTACTCTAGCGGAACGACACTTCAAACGGATAAGTGACCTCTTCATCATGCACATCGTACTAGACCTTGACCATGAGATGCACGTGCGTATATCACCAGCAACCAAGGAGGCAATGGTGGACTGGGCAGATTGGTTTATCCAATTCCCCACCTTCACCTACATATGCGTGTATGGTTACAATGGACACCCCGCCATGATGCCACGCTACCCTTCAGATAAGGTAGTGTTCATGCAGTTCCTAAGGCAGTTGGCCGAAGTTCACTCACCTACACCTGAAGAAGAAGACAGTTGCGAACTTCCCCATTCAGATGGGACTCTATACATGTAAAACAGCGGCTGATGCCAAATTGATGAGCCAAGCAACGGTGAAACTCAATCTCAAGTACCTCATTGAGAGGTCATATGATCCAAGAGGCCTTTATGCAGCCCATCTTGAGCAATGCTCATCACACGAATCTTCTATGGAAGATTACTAGGTCAAGTGTGATGAGGAGTTTGAAGTACGAAGAAGGAACTATAGCCAGCTTAGGCTCTCACAAATTGTTGACTTTATGTTAGAACACATTGAGGGCCTATCTAATGATGAAGGGGAAGTCATTCTCCCCTCGTTCTTCATGGATCAAGTGGACTCACAGCCACTCGGAAGAGCGGATTGGTATGCAAAAGAAAACACATCTATAGAGGAGAGAACAAGTAGAGTTGTCAAAAACAATCAACTATACCTAGACAGCAAGAGGACAAGGAAGGTAGTACTTCCCTGAACAGAGCCACCACCGGTTCAATCTTCACTACCTTCCACGTCCAAGAAGAAGCCCAGAAGAAAGCAGTGGAGTAACCCTCCCAAAGGGATGCGGATGTCAAGGCATACATTGGGAAGAACACAGATTGCTAATGCAAATCAGCAAGAAGTACATGTGGAGACAGCCACAGACATGCCTGAAATAGTCATGGAGACCACTGCAACCAGTGATTGAGGCAATCACGGCCGAGAGAGAGCCCATAGCAGAAACAACAGCAGCGTATACGATGCCTGTGATAGAGACAGAGCCGCCTACTTCACCACCATCACAACAATCACAAGTCCCCATCGACTTGGATTCTCCACCACGAGACATCACTACAAAAGTCTCATTCATCGAGCATTCAGGGGCCCAACATTCCTCCTTCTAGTGAGGCTAGTTGGAATTCCATCTGGCTTGAGGGTCTCCTAGGAAGGAAGAGGGATAGGCCATCCTACCAGCTTGACTTCACTGACTTCGATCATGTCCCTGCAGACATGCTAGCAAATAAATTGAAGAAGCAAGTATATGTAGGAAGGAATGTGGCTAATGAGTTCATCATAGAGACTGCTGCCCCACTTGAGGACAAAAACATACATGATGTAGCGGTTGAAGACTTCACATTCTCAAAGATCAACCTCGGAAAGACCACTCATCAGGTGAAGGCAAACCTTCTCGGAATTGCCTCAATGAGCACCCAAGAGAGAATGGCTAAGGATAGCCAAGACAAAGCAGCCTTCAAGGCTGAAAACCGACAATTGAGGATGTACATTTCCAGCTTGATGCACGGCACTCCCAACTTCTCTGCTTTGCCACGAGAGTTGCTAGACCTCCTCACGGAGCAAAACTATCACCAACTGATTACATATGGCAAACACTTGAGAAATCAAGTGGAAGAATTTGTTATCAAAGGACAGTGTATACTGGCGGAAACATACCAGTTGAGAGACAAAGCACATGAACTCTACTCAAAGATCCAGCAATCGGAACTAAAGATGGCAGAGAAGAGGCCAGGGGATGAAATCACAGTCACAGATTTGCAATTGGCATACCAATCAGTTACCACCGCAGAGAACAAGCAACATCTCTTTGCTTGGAAAGAACAGTTGGCATACAAGGTGAAAGCCTATGATGCCAATTTTGTGGAACTAATTGACTACAGACATATTGTAGCAGGTATTGTCAACTTTGCAAAAACGTTGGTAATATCCTTCCCTCACATAGAATATCAGCACGAGGGAGGAGAGTATATTGAGCTAGGAACAGTGCAAAATCAATTCCAAGATGTCATCCATAGCACATTCCTCGATGATCACGTGGTTGCAAGTTGACCAAAGTTGCAACCATGTCTACCAAGTTAAATAATGTGGCTGCGAAGTGTATAGAATATCAGCAACAGCTTGTGACAGGTGAAGAAATGCTAAGATGCCACGTCGTCATCTTGCGGAGAATTAATTGCCTAGAGGTTGAAGAGGTCAACGACTGGATAGAAGCACTATTGACTAGTGGTGATGAGGTGTAAAGCACCCCAAGAAGGATGTCCTACCCTCCAAAAAGACATTAATTGTGACTTGAGTTAACTTCATGCCACTTTCCAAGTTAACTCCAGGTCCCACAAATCATGCATGTCAAATCCCACTAATTAAGGATTTCAAATTTGACTTCCACGATTTGTGGATCTCAGATCTCCACTAAATGTGGATGTCTATTTTGGAGGCACATTTTGTAATTTATGTTCACTTATGGTTAGCTTTCAATCAACTGAGGTAGATTTTCAGATGACGCTTTGTATAGTTTCAGTTAACTGAAGTAGATTTCCAGTTAACTGCTTGCTCACCTACTTTTAGATATAGGAATAATTCTTGCTGATTGGCAAGAACTAATTGTTAACTCAAAGAGATTTTAGGGTTACCTACTCCTTTGAGTTTCTATAAATAAGAGCCTTGGGCTCATTATTTGTTTTAACCTTTATTTACTACGCAAAATTGTTGCGCCATTATTGCCACAAGTTTGCGAGTTTGTATTTGTTCACTCTTGGATGAGAGTTAATTGGTTGATCACAATTGTGCATGATTTTGTGCCTTTATTGTCCCAATCTTTGTAATTCATTGGAAAAGCTTGAAGAAGAAAATCAAATGGCACATGCATGTTTGATCTAAGATTTGAGTTTGTTCAACATCTTGTTTTCAATAGCTTATTGTTTCAATCTCCTCCTCGGATAGGGGTTCCTCCTCGGATATTTTGTCATCGATAGTTATCGTGTGATGTTGTTTAATGATCCAGATTTCAGCCTATGTTGCGAACAGGGGTTCCTACTCCTTAGCAATCCTGATATCCATATCATCGTAGCTTCTTGTTTCTAGTAAGTTGTTTCTGAGCCTATACCTCAAACAGGGGTTCCTCCTCCTTGGCAAGTCTTAGATCCAACCTACTGTAGAGAGTGTTCGCTTGTATAAAACCTTATCCCAGCGCATATCCGAAAGTTCAAAGCCTTGGCCATATTCTAAGGAGAAGGCGGATTTGAGTGATCCAACACATCCATTTCGCTCCTATGCCCTCATGCTTTGTTTATCTTGAGGAGATAGGATAGTTTAGAAGCTAGTTTAGTCATAGTTAAGATCTGCATAAACCAAAGAAAACCTTAGCTACAGTGCATTGTGTTTATGCACCCTTGTGTCCTGTCGCTAAGTAAAAAAGATAGGAACCTTAGTCTACTGTACCCTTTTTTACGTATAACATCAGCAAAGAGAGATCTTCCTCTCTATAATCCGAAGAGGACTATAACACCTGCAATAGCTGTTCGTTTCCAATAAGCACTCCAAAGGTGCTAATTGAAACACCAACATAATGAATCAAGCAAAGGAATGTATTTGACATGCCACAAAGCCTCAATTGTGGAAAATGCACTCAAATGCAATAGCACCTTTCATGCTTAATGAGGTCATCAATTATATAGAGATGACCATAAGATCCTAGGGGCATGATTCTGTGTTCCTTGGCCACATGATTCACTCAATTGCACGTAGTTATTTAGAGGAATAAAAGAATTACAGCATGATTAGGGCTCATACTATCACTTGAAGTAGCCAAATAAATCCCAATCAGTTGTACAAGTAGCTCTAGTGATGGTGAACCCCCATTGCAAAAGGACTCAAGACAAGAAAATTTTAATTGAAAAAAAGAAATGATGAAGGAGAGGAAAAAAATTCTACTATGACTATATGGAATGACACACTCAGACTCCAAAGTTGTAAGTATTTCTAAACACATTTAAACTCTATGGAATTTCTAGAGTATGTGGTATTTTTTTTTTGGGGGGGGAAGAGAATGGAATTTTTTGGGGCGAGGAGGTGGAATGCAGCTATAGACATATTTGGTGTCAATAGTTTTGTTGTTTTACACTAAGTCACAAGATTCAAATTCGAGTTCAAATTCGACAACAATAAAATTCGGACGAAATTCGACAAGGGTAAAAAATTCGGCATTAAATTCACCTTATATAAATTTTATTTTCTTTAAATATGTAATATATTCACAACATTATCAAAATAGTTTAACATTGGTAAATAGATTTGAAATCATCATAAAAATATTCACACATTTATAAAATATAAACCATAATAAACATGTGAAATTATGATTGCAAAAATATTTTTTTGTCAAAAAGGTACAATAAATAGTCAAAACTTTGGAACTTCAAAAATGCTCCAAGTCATCAAGAGCACTTGGCTGAGATGCTACAACATCATCATCAGTACTACTACCAAATCACCATCAAAGAAGTCAAGCTCATCTGCAACCAGCACTCCTATGTCTTCTGAAATGTGTTGTTGTGAAGATGTGTAATCATTTGTTGATTTATTCATGAATAATTTTAAATTCCTGTGAATGTTGACAAAATCTCCCAACTTTCCAGACAATGACTTGTTCCTCTTTTTGGAATGGATCTGATCAAAGCAACTCCAATTCCTCTCACAAGCTGATGAACTTGCTCCTTGACTCAATTCGAATGGCAAAGCATTGTAGTTCAAGGGTTTGTACATCATCTTGTGCCATATCATATTTGGCTGCAGGCATTTCAAACATACCTTCTGCTCTCTTGTATTTACAACATTGGTCTCTGATTAGAGCTGCAACTGCTGAATTTGGTTCAAAACTGTCAATGGCTTCTGAAAGCCCTACCATAATTTCACAATCACGCTGTCAATCAATATGAAATAGCTTAGGCTCCAAATAGCAAGCTGCTACATGTAAAGGTGTGTGTATCATTTTCCATCTGGAATTAACTATCTCCCATATGTCCATGTACTCTGCTTCTACATTATTTAGTGCTTTCTAAATAGCTCCCTGACAACGGTCCATGCTTTCATAAAGCATATTGAGGCAAGGTGTGTCACTACCAACCATACAAAGCACATCAACAATTGGCGCACATATATTCAAAACCTTTGCTCCACTTTCCCAAAAATTGTTGTTCAAACTTATTTGCTCTATATTCTTTGCCTTAGGACCTTTAGAAAATGCTAAATTTCCCCACTCATTGCAACAAAAAACAGATCTCAAAGCTGCTTTTTCTTCAACCACTCTTTTCAAAGTGATACAAAATGAAGCAAACCTTGTGTCACAAGGTCTCAACAACTTGCTAGATGCATGCTTCCTATAAAGACTCAATGTGAGACGATGATTTCTTATAAAATTTGCAATTGCTCTCCCTCTATGAATTGTTTTATGTATCCATGGGAATTTAGCCAAGTCATGAAGCAATAAATCCAAACAATGGGCTACACATGGGCTCCAATATATTTGTGGGTACTTCTCTACAATCAGCTTCCCAACTCCCACACAATTTATTGCACTTGAACCACATTTTCCACCCCTACTTCAAGAATGGCTTCCTCTAGTATTTCAAAAATATATTCTGAAGTTTTCTTTCGGTTTATGGTGTCAATCACCTTTAAGAACACAACACCTTCAAAACAACCCACCAAAACATTAATCAATGGTCTCTAATATATATTTGAACATCCATCACTCAATATTGTGCAACTTGTTTCCTTCCAAGAGGCTTTGACTTCAGCTAATTTCTAAATTACTCTATCTTTTGAACTCTACAAAAGAGTTGTCCTGAAAGCCTCTGAAGATGGAGGTGTGTACCCTCTACCAAACTCTACAACTTTCTAAATCGCATTACAATGTGGAAATTTCTTGCTACATTGAACGGAATAACACTTGAACAAAACAAATCAGCTAATACATCATCCACTTGTTGTTTTATTGCTCATTTTATAAAACTATTCAATGTTCCACTCTCTTTTGATACAATTGTGGCCTTGGGTAAGTTGGAAGAGGAAGACATAATAGATGTTGAAAATCTAGATACATTCTCTTCAATTCTTTATTTTTTGTATGTTCATCTTTCCTACAATCGAAGAGAATTGTTAATTCTCCAAAGCAGCTCTAATTTCTAGAGTTACAGCTAGACATGCAATAACACCTCCCGGACTGCTTGCAACACCAAGTAAATGATCCATTGCCCTTGTTAAACCTCCAGTAAAAGGTTTATGACACTTGTCACACTTGAGACTAGTACCATTGCAAGTCACATGTTTCCATGCCTCGGCAACTGATTTTTTGGGAGCCATAGAATTACTATATGTATGTTTGAAAAGAACAATAATATTTAATATTTGGAACATTAACCAAATTTTATTTTAAAAAGCATTAAAACAAAATATATAAATTTCTTATTTTTAACTATAAAAACCAAAATAAAAAAATACTAAATTCTATTTTAATAAACATAAAAATAAAAATTAATATTTTTATTTTTAACTTTAAAAACAAAATAAAAACACTAAATCTTATTTATAAAAACATAAAATAAAAATACAAAATTTTATTTAAAAAATCAAAATTAATATGTATTTGTTTTTATTGCCATTAAATAAATTTATCACCAAAAAATTAAAATAACACAATCACTAAATTTTATTTTAAAAAACATTAAAACAAATACATAAGTTTTCTGTTTTTATCTCTAACCAATAAAATAAAAAATACTAAATTTTATTTTAAAAACATAAAAAATAAAAATATTTTAACTTAAAAAAAATTAAAACACTATACTTTAATTTTAAAAGCATAAAATAAAAATATATTAATTTTAATTTTTAAAACAATAAAATAAAAATATATTAATTTTTTATTTTAATTTCATAGAACAGAATAAAAATTAGTAAGTTTACTCTATGATTAATAAGTGATTTTAAGGCAACTAGTGAGGAGATGATGGAGCGCTCTGCAACTTGCGCATGCTTCCCCGCGGCCTTCCTGGCTCGGGTTGCATGTTGACGCATGGCTTTGCATGCATTTTATCTCTTTAGATTGCTCGTTTGTTGTTTGATAGCTGTGTGTGGGGGTCTTTTGTTGCGTGTACGAGGGAAGAGTGTGTTTTATGTGGAGACCTTGTTTCAACAGTGTTTTGTCTCTTTGTTTCCCTACTTTGTGGTGACGTTGGGCTGACTTTCTACTGCAGATTGGTGTGCATTGTTTGCTTTGTGTTGTGTTTCCTTCCTTTGGCTGCGAGGGAGTGGCTTTGGGCCACGGTTGGCTAGGTCTTGCTTGTGCATGCCTTTGGCCTTTAGGGAGCGGTCTCTTTGGTGTGGAGAGAGGGGTGTTGTGGGTGTTGCTTGACGGGGGTGCCTTGCTTTAAAATGGAAAACCCAGGTGTTGCTCCATCTCATAACAGTGGACTCCGTCTTCGTAAGGTAAATGGTTGCTTAGAAAGATCGTCAAATCATCCCAAGCTGGTCATTCAACCAGAGTTTGTAGCAGATGATGTCGAGTACTATTGTAATCATGTTTTGATCTATAAGTTTATGGGACTAAGGGGGTCGCTCCCCTTCTTGGATTCTTGGGTCTGCAAAACTTGGAATCCGGAGGGAGATTTTGAGATATTGTTGGCTGCTAATAATTTCTTTTTGGTGGACTTTTCATGCATTGCTGATCGGAATCGTTCATTTGAAGGAGGACCATATTTCTACAATCAGGTGGGCCTTTTCATTAAACCCTAGCATATGGGCTTCAATTCGGTTGAGGAACTCCCTTCTAGGGTACCGGTTTGGGTTCATCTTCCTCGTTTTCCATTAGAATGTTGGAGAAATTATATTTTACAGAGGATTGCTTTGATGCTTGGTAAACCCATTGGACCCTCACAACAAACCTTGTCTAAAAAAATTCTCTTATGCTCATGTTTATGTGGAAATTGATTTGAACAACCCATTGTCGGATTCGATTGATATGAGTGTTGGATCTATCTCTTGGACTCAGCAGTTGGATTATGAGACCTTTCCCTTTCGTTCTCGTATCTATCATGAGTATGGCCATCTTCAGCAGAAGTGCCCCAAAGTTAACAATTCTGGTATGGGTAATGCATCTTTGCAATCAACTCAGAATTTGGATAAAGGTAAAGCCCCTATGCATGGGGTAGTGATGGATAAGGATGGTTTTGTCCCGGTTAAGCCCCACAATAGAAATAGGGGTTAGAAAAGGACTCTCAAAGACAGACAGGAGGATGAAACATTTAACAGGTTTGATGCACTGGAGCAATTGGTTCACGAGGAAAGTGTTCCTATAGTTATGCAGGTTGCAAATGGGTCTACTGTGGATCATATCTTAGAGGACAAAATGACTCTCTAGGCAATCAGCCATTGTTGGAGAGCCCTACAGCTCAATTGCTTACGATTATTCCTACCTGAGATGCTATGCTGAAGGAATCCTCAATGGTGCAGGAAATTTCTTTGAGATCTAGTCTTCCTAGTTCGGGCCCGAGAACACAGAAAGGTGGTGAGGAGACTGGCAAGAGTAAGGCTTCTTCTACCACTTTAGGCCTGCAGCAAAAACCCCTTAAAAAGAGCATTTCAGAGAAGCCTTTAAAATCCGAAAGGAAGAAGGATCAAGAAAAAGTTAAGTTAGTCGAGGAAGCTTTGGTGGAATCGGGTTCGGTGAGGACTATTGATGCCCACTTCTCCCAGAATATTCGATGATTGTGCTTTCTTGGAATGTAAGGGGTATGAATAGCATCCCTCGACAAAAGACTATTCGGGATTTAATTAAGGTGAAGTCTCCTGACTTGGTTTTTTTGCAAGAGACCAAGTTGTCAATTGCTAGTATGTTAGATCTGGCAAACAAAATTTGGGGTTGCGGGTTGTGTCAGTGTCAGTGTGTGGGAGCTATGGGTAGCTCTAGGAGCCTCGCTTGTCTGTGGGACCCACGCAAAATTGCTCCTTATTAGTGTATTGCTGATTGACACTTTATCTCCTTTGTTGTTGTTGTTCTTGAGTCTGGCGAGAAGATCCTCTTGTCTAACATATATGCTCCTACGGATTTCCTAGGCAAGGTTAATTTGTGGTCGCACGTTCAATATATACATTCTCTGGAGCCTTTTCTTCCTTGGGTCTTGGTTGGGGACTTTAATGCTATTTGTTCTTTAGAGGAGAAAAGGGGTGGTACTGGTCGTCTCGATCCTTCCTTTGAGCTCCTTAGAGATAATATGGCATGTTGGAATTTGGTGTACATCAAGCCTAGGAATGGGTTATTTACGTGGAATAACAGGAGGGCTGGGAAGGATGCTATCTCTGAAAAGGCTGAATAGGTTTCTAGTCTCCAGTTTTTGGGTTGGCAATAGGTGGGTGACTAGCTCTAATATCCTGGATTGGTGGGGTTCAGACCATTGGCCAATCAAATTATTGGCTTGTTTGTCTAGATTCTCTAAGAAAAAGCAATCCTTTAGATTCCAGCTCATGTGGCATCTGCTGGAAATGTTGTCATTGATGTCAAAGGCATTGAGCAAAATTGTTGAATAAATTGTCATTGATGTCAAGCAAATAAAGAGATCCATTTATGGAAGAAGAAAGGTCCATTTGTATGACGACATGAAAGGTACATTCAACAAAAGATATTAATATGTCTGCACAACATATAATCTGGAAAAACATTGTATGATCGATGCAAAATTCTAAAGATAAAAGAATAGATCATTACATATGTACAGCAAATCAATGATCCTCTAATTAACTATGATGAATCGACTAAACCAAATCAACCAATTAAGAGATAACTAAGTGTTGATTATGAAGCACGATTAATGGAAGAGTGCGACCTCTTGAAAATCTAAGTTTTAGTCAAAAAAGACATGACTTTATGAAGGAATATGATTTCATTATATGATGCGATCTTTTTAAGACTAAATCCAATTATGAAGGCAGCAATATTCGATCTGTTTTAGTGTTAACAAAAGACAAGTCAAAAAAGAGGAAGCACGTCTTTATGAAGAGCCACAATCTTCTAAATGGAATGATGCAAAATGAAATGAGAACTCCAGATTTGTTAAAAAGCAAGGTTGATTAAATACAGCGATTAACATAACAAATGTTTAAAGACACAATCAGAAGCAACTCCAGTATGCAGCGCCCAGATGTTGAAGCAACATTCTAATAAATATGTTTTCTAAAAAGGTTCGATCTGTTTATACAAAATATCAGAATTAAAAGGAATCATTGGAATGATGCGATTTAGTTTTGAAAAGACATGATTAAGCTTAATAAGGTTTTCTTGAGGAGATTCCTTGAAGAGGTAGGTTCCAAAGAGATGTGTTCTTTCACAAAGGTTGCAATGCATAAGCAACATATATAATTGATATTCATTTCAGATTTGGGAAAAGCGAGTGGTGTCAAGGACATAGAAGAATATCATAGACAGCAAACAAATGAAAAGCAAAGTTTAAGAAGATTTTTTTCAGATTTGCTAGTGAAAAGGCGTGCTTGTTTAAATGGTTGTATCCATTTCAAGGGGTTGTATCCATTCATAGAATCACTAAAGACATAAAGGCAAGTGGAGAAGTTGTGTGTGAGCGTGAGAATGAGAATGTGAAATAAAAGAGCAGAGTTAAAGGACTTGTGTGAATCTTAAAAAGGCATCATACATCACAAAGAAGAATGAGAGTGTGAATGATTGTGAGTATGCAGATTCTATAAGAAGAGCATGAGAAGATAGAATTTCAGTTTTGATGTGCAGAGTCCTTTTGTGAAGATATATTTCAGATTTGTGAAAAAGATCATCATCTATTGCAGAGGTAAGAGAAGAAGATAGATTGTACATGTTGAGCAAATTTGTATGAAAAGAATATAAGAGGCAAAATTTATATGAAGAGAATATAAGAGGCAGATTTGTATAGTGAATTCATCATATGCTGATTTATGTGAACATCATTCAAGAAAGATAAAATCAAGAGGAAGAGTGGTTGTATTGTCCATCATCCGTCGAAGAAGCAACATTGAAGGTTGAGCATTGTTCTTTTAGTTATTATCTTTGCTGAGTTGGTGCTCCTTGTAGGTTGGTGCCTACTAAACTACAAATTGATGATTCAAGTAGGTCGGTGCCTACTATCATTGTAATTTCATATAAACATCAAAACACAATTGTTGGAGTCAACTTGTTTATATTGTTTCATATTGCATAGTTGATATTGTGCTAGAAGTTAAAGTTGATAAGAGGGTAAAAGTTTGTTGATATACTAATTTACCCCCCCCCCCCCTCCCCCTCTCAGTATATCTTTGTGCTCTTCAGCTTCGTGATGCGTCTCTTCATGATTTTGTTCGGGGTTGGTGGAGTGCTGGAAAACCAGCTTTTGGCACTGCTATGTACTCCTTTACTAAAAGGCTTCAATTTGTTAAATATATGCTGAAGCGCTGGAATAGGTACCAATTTGGTAATGTGTTTCAGGCTAAAAGGGATGCTCAGGAGCAGTTGGATTCCATAACGCATAAAATTCGAGATCAGGGGCTCTCTAAGGAGTTGAGTAGGGCTGAGGCCAAGGCTATGAAAGTTGTGGAGGAATGGGAGCTTCGGGAGGAGATCTTTTGGAAGCAAAAGTCTCGTATTGAGTGGCTTCAGGAGGGAGATAGGAACACTTCTTTCTTTCATAATTCGGTCAAAGATAGAAAACAGGGCAATGTCATTTCGTCTATACAGTCACACGATCGGAATCTTCTTTGCTCTTGTGTTGAGATTGCAAATGAAGCTGTTAGATATTTTTCTACTTTGTTTTCTAAGGACTCCCCTCCAACTAGCATGGAAGAGGAGTATATCTTAGAGTGCATTCATACTTTAGTGACAGGAGATATGAATGATTCTCTTATTCGACCAATCTCTCTAGAGGAGTTGGAGGTTATTGTGTTCCAAATGGAGAAAGGCAAAGCTCCGAGACCTAGTGGTTTTCAATTGAGTTTTTTCAAAAGTTTTGGGAGATTATCAAGCTTGACCTTCTTCAAGTTGTTCAAGAGTCCCAAAGGAACAAGCAAATGCTTAAAGCCATGAATGCTACTTTCTTAGCACTTATCCCGAAGCGAGAGGGTGCTAATGTGTTGGATATTTTTAGACCAATTGCCATATGTAATGTTGTCTACAAAATTATTACTAAGTTGATTGTTGAGCGCCTGAAGCCATGGCTGGAAAAGTTGATTTCTGAAGAGCAGGGAGGGTTTGTGGTTGGGAGACAAATTCTTGATGGGATTGTTATTGCAGCTAAGATTGTGCACTCTATGAATGCCTCCAAGGAAAAGGCTATGTTCATTAAGTCGGATATGGAAAAAGCTTATAATTGTGTCAAATGGGATTTCCTTTCCAATATTTTGAAGGCTTTTAGGGTTTGGTAGCGATTGGATTGAATGGGTTGGGAGCTATGTCACTTCATCTTCCTTCTCGGTGTTGATCAATGGGGAGCCTTCGAAGCTTTTTGGGGCTTCCAGAGGTTTGCGGCAAGGGGATCCGTTGTCTCCTTATTTGTTTATCTTGATGGCTGAGGGGCTTGGGTGATTTCTAAGATCTTGTGTGGCAAATGGCTTGATTCAAGGATAGCGTTGGGGTAATGGGATTCCGGCTCAATCTCACTTACAGTTTGTTGATGACACTGCCCTGATGGGGGTTGCTAAAGTGGAAGAAGCAGGTAATTTGAGGGTTGCGTTGGATTGCTACTTTAAGGCTTCGGGGCAACGCATTAATGAGAGTAAGTCCTCTATTTATTTCTTCAATACTCCTAAGCTTATCCAGCAGAGAATTGCCAGGATTCTCAAATTTCAAATTGGTTCACTTCCCTTTGTTTATCTTGGTATTCCTATTGCGCGGCACTCGCTTCCGAGTGGGTTTTGGCAAGATGTGATTGAAAAATTTCATAAGAAGGTTAGTCATTGGACATGTAGATGGTTGTCTACTGCTGGCAGAGTTACTCTTCTTAAGTCGGTGGTTCAAGCGCTTCCAATGTACAAGTGTTTTGTGTTGTCGGCTTCGGCCAACTTCATTAGAGACTTTGATTGTCTTTGTCGGCAATTTCTTTGGTCTGGTAATCTCCTTTTGCAGAAATGGATCCTGGTGAAGTGGGAGGATGTGTGTCGTCCAAAGCAGGAAGGGGGTCTTGGATTGCGACGGGCTGATCTAAATGGGCAAGCTTTGGCTTAAAAACTTTATTGGCGATGGTGTACTCAGCAGCAGCATACTTTGGCCAGGATCCTCACTTTTAAATATCTGGGTGGGGTTAATGGTGGTGAGGTTCCTCGATTCAATCTTTTGGGCAAGGGCTTTATGGTTTGGAGCACACTAAAAAGGGGTGCGGAGTTGATTAAGAAAGGTCTATTTTGGATTTGCAATAAAGGTTTAGAGGCTTTTTTTGGACGGATTCTTGGGATGGACATCCCCCAATTTTGGTCACTCATCCTCATCTTCAGGATTTAAGTAAAATTTTCCTTCAAGCTGGTTGGAGGTATGTGATGGATTATAAATCCCCTCAGCTTCTGGACTAGGTTACTGTTCGTACGTGGAAGAACTTGTGGGAATGGCCTCCTGGGTAATTGAGGAAGGATCACCAAGAGCTTGCCAAGATTCTTGAGAGTAGATTTTGTAACTCTCTCTCGGATAAGGATGTTCTTGCTTGGGGTCCGGATAAGAAAGGTAAGTTCTTTGTTGTTGTTGGGCATCAGGTGCTTGACAAGCAATTGCATGGTAGTTCGGCGGTTACTTGGTGGAAACAAATTTGGAATAATTTCTCGTGGCCCAAGAGTAACTTCTTCTCTTGGCTTGCGATGCGAGGTAGATGTCTGACCTGGGAAAACCTTTGGAAGCGTGGGTTTCAAGGCCCCTCCATGTGTGTGTTGTGCTCTAACAATGATGAGAATGTGCATCACCTTTTTTTCCAATGCTCTTTTGTTAGAGAGATTTGGCATTACTGGTGGAATTCCTAGAATCATCTGTGCAGGCATGTCTCTTCTTTGGATGAATTGTGGCTGCAGCTAGAGAGCCCTCCTACTAAGGCCTCTTCTCTCCATATTGCGTGGGTTATTGGACCTACCTTAATTATTTGGCAGGTTTGGTTAGAGTGTAACCGCAGGATTTTTCTGGGTAAGAGGCTTCAAGTGTGCTAGCTATGGTTGAGAATCCTGGGTGTTCTTCAAGAGACTATTGGGGCTAAGTGTGATCTTTCGGCTCCCATTTCTTCGGGAGATATGGGGGTTTTTCAGAATCTAGGGCTATCTGGCTACGATAAGAGTGGGTTGGGTGGTGGTGGGAGACGAAATGTTAGAGGGAAGACCGTGCGTGATGGGCGTTGGATGCCTCCTCCCTCCGGATTTTTAAAGATTAATACTGATGGGTCCTCTAGAGGTAACCCTGGCCCTACTGGTGTGGGGGGTATAGGAAGAGATAGTGATGGGATTGTGGAGTTCTTTTTTTCAGAATTGTATGGGCAACAGTCAAACAATCTCATGGAGGCTTTGGCTATTTTGGTAGCTGTCAAAAGGGCCTATGCTCTTGGGTGGAGAAGAGTTATTTGTGAGCCTGATTCCCAGGTTGTGATTGATTTGCTGAATAACAATCAACTGGAGGGGGTGAGTTGGCAGTTGGCTGTGGTGATTAGGCAGATCATTTCCTTAGGAAGAGTAATGGATTCTATTACCCTTTTCCATATCCCTCAGAAGTGGAATAAGGTGGTTGATGGTTTGGCCAAGTGAGCATTTGATCAGTATGGTGAGTGTAAGGTGGATTATTGGGGGGGGTATTTCTGAGCATATGTCTTAGGAGTTGGAGGAGCTTGTTACTACTGATATGAGATTGTATCTTGGGGTTACTTAACGGGTTTTGTTGGCCTTGGGCCTGGTTTGCTTCGGTTGTATTCTCTCCTTGTATTGTTCTTTGGATGGAATAAAGTTTTTACCCTCTTTTATATAAAAAAAAAAAAAGTAAATTTAAATAGTACTAAATTTAGATCTATTAAATATTAATTTTTAATATAAACGAAATAAAAAAATATTAAAACTTTGAAGTTTTATAAAATATAAATACTAAAACAAAACCAGGAAACCTTATTCAAATGCTATGAATATTAACAAAATTTTGTGGATTTATAGAAACCTAAAAAATCCTAAAAAATTTGAAAACAAAAATATTAAAAAGAAATTGCAGCGGCTTGCAAACGCTTGTAAAGGGTGATGCGACCCAAGACGCCGCAACGCAAAGAGCGTTGACGTCCTAGGAATCAATAGGAGAGACGGCATGGCTAAGGAGGGTCAAGTGAAATGCTTTAGAACTCGAGAAACTCCTTCCCGTTGGCTTCACAAACTCCTTTCTAACAAGCCTCAGATATTCACCCTTCAAAAACTCGAGCTTCAAAGAGATTTTGTGTTTCACCGCCAAAAATCATCTTCAATAAAGAGATACTTTGTTTGCTAGGTTGCTGATTATTTATAACCAAAAACCCTCAAAAAAACCCTAAAAAATGCTTTATGAATTTTCTAATAAACCTGAAGTCATACGAATTTTTAACAAATTTCATAATTTTTTTAAAAATTCGACAAATTTCGAATTTCAAGCTGAAAACTCAGTGAATGCTGTGACATAGGTTTTACATCATAAAGCAAAAACTTCTTTCTAGAAGAATAAAGCAAAGATTTGTCTAGGATGAATTAAAGGTATGTGACTTCTAGCACAGATTCTTTTTTCTTCTTTGTCAAATATTTAGATTTCATTTTTGAGAAACCCTAAGATTCCTAAACAGTATAAAGCCTGTCCTCCATATACAAGAACAGGCTCAAAAGGATGGAAAAACAGAACTATCAAATCAGAAAATAGCTCATTTCTAAACAAACAAAATGTGATGTTTAAACATACATTTCTGCAGAGAAACTAATATTTTAACTTTTCACTCATAAAATGACTTTAAAGAACAGAAACAATTCTAATTTTTCATCTATAAATCAACTTTAAAAGATAGAAACAAAACGTTGACTTTTCATCCATAGAATGACTTTAAAGTACTGAAAAAAAACGTTGACTTTTTATCCATAAAATGACTTTAAAGAGCTGAAACAAAACATTCTGTTCTACACTAATGCTAAAATCATGTAACCTCAATGGACTGTGTGCAACGTGTGCTCTTTTCCTCCATTCCTACCTTGAATTCTGAATATGTTGTAAATGTTTGCCAGATTAACTACATTGTTGTATTAACATGATTAAGTCCTAACACTGTCAAAACTTTGGTGTAAAATAATAAAGGAATGAAGGGAAATTTGACAATAAAATCAAATCTAGAAATACATAAATAGAAAAGAAACAAATCGTTCCATTGGTATTCTAGAGAGATTGACTTGCCTCAACTGAACAACTAGGTGAATTCTTGTTTGTAACCCACAATGATGAAGCAGGTCCCACCCTGAAAAGCTGAAAAAAGAAAGCAAAAAGGTTTAAGGCTTCCAGCCTGAGCATGAGAAAATGGCACACATTGTATCAATGCTCATTCCTTAGATGGATCTCTAGATTAATGTCTAACACCAGAAATGGATGGATACCACAAACATTGTAACCACAGACTTTGGTCCCATTCGTCTCTTAACCACACAAACATTGATGTACTACACATGCACATTGCCTATAGATTTTTTGCATTAACAAAAAGACAGGAGACAAATGGAAGAACAAACATGTAGACATTCAGATAAAGTAACTGATCAACACCAAAAAGACAAAAAAAGTTGCATTAGGAATATGATTTTTTCACTTAAGTGTTGTCTTATAAAAGCATTTCACACAATTCCTTCACCCATGGTATGGGAACAGGTTAAGGTATTTCAAAATCAATGAAACTAAAGACAGAAAATACTACTGACCTAACCTAAGACAGTTAACACACGCTTGTGCATTCTGGCTAAAAGCAAAAGGCCAGAAAGAATTGAGGACACACAAAGATTCAATTGGAAATAAAGACAGATACTATGAGATTAATATAGAAGATTCACACACAAAGCTACAAGTACTCAAATTAATAAAGATTGCAATAAACAGTTTGAAATAATCATTAAATTCTATTCGACTCACAAAATCACTTACACAAATTAACACAAATCAGCTTGAACAACAGTTTCAGCAGCAAGCATGCATAAAATGACTATTGACTTCCAATCTCAGTAAAATTCCAAGTTTTTACAAAGATTCGCATGCTTATGCAATCAGTTCGTTGCATATGTTGCATGGACATTTAAATTTATTCAAGATAAATACAAAAATATATTAACTAAAGCTTTTGTCCAAAACAGATTGCTTGAAAACTAAAAAATTAATAAAATACCAAAATGCTTACCAAAGATAGTAATAGCTAACAACATTTATTCTAAAACATCAATTGTATTCTCTAATGATTCTACCTCTGCAAAATGATATTGTACCTAGGTAACCTCACTCTAAAAGCTTAAAATCTAATGTTTTACCACTTATAGAAAATCTATGAATCAGATTGCACTAAAAACTTGTATTCTACACAATTTAGCTGAAAGCCGTTTCCATATGTCAAGAACCTAGATCCTCATTTTTATTTTATGAGTTATTGTTGAGTTTTTCCCAAGTTTTTGCTAAGTCCCAAGTTTAAAAAACATTTGGGCCTGCCAAGTATTTGTCAAATCCAAGTTTTTCAACAATGATTTAGGTAAACCAATGAAGACTCGTATTAGTATCGATACAAGTTATTTATGGAACAAATGGCAATATATGAGTAAGTTAATTAGATTCTTCTTGCTTTTTGTTGAAGGTACACAATGAGAGTTTAGTAATTGTAAGCTCGTATTTTTATATTTACACTTCTACTTTCAAATTATATTGGTCCTTAGTGCTTTATTGTTCATCCGATCAGAGCTAAGTTAAATTAAATGAATAAAAGTTGACAATGACAGTGTTCAATATCAAAGAGTTGTTTTTTTACAATGGAATCATATTATGGGCAAAACGAATGAATTATCAAAAATAGTTTGGTCATGTGTAATACTAACATGTCAACTTTCCTTCAAAAAACACAAATGTAGACAAAGAATACAAATTATGTTACAAATACAATGAACTAAGTGTGAAGCAACCACATAATACAACTATGGGTATTTCAATTCAACAAATACCTTGGTAATCATTACCCATGACTCTATAAGTTAAGATTAAATAGCACACTTAATGTGTACGAAATCATTGAGAACCTAAGGAAATGAAATGAAAATGCATCTTGTCATCGTAATTAGTTATGCATTTGTCATGGTACTAAGTGGGACTCAATTATTTGTCATTTATTTTAAATGAAAATATCTAAGGGTTAAGGATCTTGTTCCACTTCAGTTTTTTTTTTTTGCGGGGGCACGGTAAAGGGAGCGGGGGGGGGGCCGGCGGCGGCGAGGGTAAAAAACAGAATTTTATTTAAGATCTCTTAAAAACATATACAAGATAAGGACTTCCATATCGCCATTGCCAAAGTAACATACAAGAAAAGAGGAATCCACCAAGGGAATCTACAAAAACACCAAATGGTAACACACAACAACCCCAAAACTCCTCTTACCTCCAGACTCCCAACAACTAAAGTTACATGCCTTTATCTTCATGAAATAACTTGGTTATTTGTTGAGGGTTCTCATAATCTAAATCACCCCATTCTACAACATTCCAACTAGATTCCCTTTAGAGGCCCATTTGGCTGGATAGTCAGCAACCTTAATCCATTCTCTAAGAAAATGCACAAAGGAGATAACCTCAAAATCCAAGGCCAAACGTGGCAGCAAGAGCTAGTCTCTAGGAAGCATCATGGAAATCCCTCTTGTTCAGCAAGGAAACAAGAATCATCAAATCAGACTCACACAAGACTTTTTTCCAGCCCATAGCAATGGCTCTTTTCAAAGCTTTAAGCATCACCTAGGCTCCCATTTGATTATTAAAGTAAGTACCCATACAAGCAGAGAAAAGAAAAAGAACCGTTCCTTCACTATCACGACCAATACCACCAATTCCAACCACACTGAATTGCCTCTAGAACAAACATAAATATTAATTTTAAGGAAACCATAGGGAGTTGGAGCCCATTTTCTAGATCTATTCAGTTTCTTAAGGATCTGAGCCCAATTAGCAAAACTGATTTGAGTGGGAGAAAGAGAAAGCTCCAAGAGTTTAACCAGTTTCAAATCAGAAGAAGTGAGATACTTAATCATAGTGAATTTCGCCTCAATAGTTCCTTTAATCATCCTTTTAATTTTAAGCCTAACATGGAAGACATTCATCCGACACTCTTGAAATATACTTTGATTATGCTCTAGCCAAATTTGCCAAAAATTAACAAAGGCCCAATGTCCCAAGTGGCTAGAAGGAAACAAGCTGAGGTAGGAGGGCAACCCAAGCTATTCCAAAAAATAGACAAGGAGCTAGCATGAATGATCGGCCTACTCCAAGCTTCCACCATAAGTTCCAAACTTCTTTAGAGAAGGAGAATTGAAAGAAAAGATGACTTATACATTCTTCATTAAAGGCACAAAGAACACAAATATAAGGCCCCTAAAAACTTCTCTTCCTAATATTGTCCCAAATGAGACATTTATTATGGCTTAAAAGCCACAAAAAAAAAATATATTTGGGCCACCCAGACTTACTCCAAATCTTCATCCACCAAGGGTACTCTACATTCCCACACTTTTGCATGTTCACATATTGATACCTAAGAGCAATAGAATAAATTCCTTTAAAGTCATGACCCCAAGCAAGGACATCTAAATCCTCTAAGGAGCTACAAAGCCTCTCAGTCAAAATAGAAGCCAAAGTGTCATGCTTCTGAAAAGAGCCCCCAACAAGCCACCTCGTAGGTTCCTTGCACCTATAAATAATAGGAGGGTGGTTATCCCGTTAGTCATCCCAAAACAAAGCATTATTGCCCTTGTTAATATCCAGAAAATCCCTTTCTCCATGACCAAAGCACCATTTTGATAGTGTTCCAAATCATAAATCTTGGTCCAAATAACTCTATTCTTGAAATTTCCTCTTCAAGCACCCCGCCAAGATATTTAAATTTAAGAGTTTTTGCCCAATGTTGGCCAAGATTCTTGCACCATCTCCAATATAATTTGGTAGCTAGCACTTGGCAATTGAGCTCTACCTACCAGATACAAAGGCCACCCACCTCTTTAGGACTACAAACCATGTCCCAATACACAAGACTCAATCTTTGGGTCTCCAAGTTTCCAACCTAGAAGAACTTTCAAGAAAGAGCCACCAAATATCCTTTGCAATCCTTAAGAAAACTCTTGGGAGCCACCAAAATTGAAAATCTGCATATAGGCAAGGATTGCAAGACAAATTTTAATAGAGTCAACCTACCAGCAAAGGGTAACCATCAAAAAGTCCAATGGCTAACATTCACATGAAATCTGTCCAAAATCTTCTTCCATTGTTCTCTTCTAAGATTTTTGGAAGAACGAGGAATTCCCAGATAATCCATAGGGAAAGAACCAATCTATAAATAAAACATGTCCACAATTTTTTGCTGAATAGACTCCGACATGTAAAAGAAGCCTGAAGCTGAAAAATAGATATCAAGAGTTTTTCTAAAATTTATAGCCTCCTCAATTTTGGCTATCCCAACCAAAGCAACATCATCCACAAACTGAAGATGAGATCCTAAAATAACATCCTCAACCCAAGACCAACCCTAAATGAATTCTCTCAATTGATACTACTTTATCAAGTAGCCAAATCCCTTTGCCAACAAAAGAAACAAATACAAAGATAATGTGTTTTCTTGTCGAAAACCCCTAGAAGCAAGAAAGAGAGGCGAAGGAATACTATTGATTAACACAGCAAAGGATGACAAAGTCACACAACTCATAGCTCACACATTTCATTTTGAATAAAACCAAAAGGCCTACAAAAAAGACAAAGAAATGACCAGCTAACCCTGTCATAGGCCTTAGACATGTCCAACTTAATGAACATAGCTTTTCTCTTTGAAATAGACATCGAGTGAATAGCTCCCACTGCCATGACAAAGCCATCCAAAATCTAATACCCTTTCACAAACCTCCTTGCTCAAGGGAGATTAGGGTGATCAAACACTTCTTCAACCGCTCTGCAATAATGTTTGTAATTATCTTGTAAGTTACTTTACAGAGGACAATAGGGCAGAAGGAATCCAAGGAATAGGCTCCTTCCTTTTTGGGGATTACAGAAATGAAGGTAGAGTTGATGGCTTTAAGCACCTGCCTACTAATCTATGACTCTTGAACAACTTCAAGCAAATCAACCTTTAAGAATTCCCAAAATTCCTTAAAAAAATCTAAAGGAAAACCATCAAGTTCTGAAGATTTACCTTTTTCCATTTGGTAAACCACCACCTTAAGCTCCTCCAAAGAGATGGGATTTAGAAGAAACTTGTTCATGTCAGCAAAAACCAATGAAGGGATGTGTTCAGAAACAAATTTCAAATTTTGAGGCCCTTGTTCAATAAAAAGAAAGGAGAAATGCATAACAACTTCTTCAAAAATCTTTTGAAAAGAGAATAAAAGCTCTCCTTGAGCATTGGTTAGTGAGGGAATACCATTACTATTTATGCACTCTTTAACTGAATGATGAAAAAATGCAATATTCTCGTCACATTTCTGAAGCCAATCAATCCTAGATTTTTGTTTACAAAAAATCACTTCCCTAAGCTCCCATTCTATTAATTCCCTAGAAAGAGAATCTTCTTCACGCAAATGTTCTTCTATCATGCCCTCATCCTTTATTTGGAAAGTGACTTTCCAATCTGTCTTGGAATTGAGCTTTGGTTCGAAAAATATTTCCAAAGGTGAATCTATTCCAATTCTTGAGCTTATATTTAAAAAATTGGAGAACTTGAAGAAGAAATAAATGGCAATACCATAGGTAGGTGTACAATAGGGTAAAATCGAAGTACACAGCATGAATCAACAGTATCAACCACTAACTACATAAAACTCAAGCCCTAAAGACCCTAATCATACAATGAAGTACAAATCACAATAGAAACATAAATAATAAAGTAATAATACTATAATTCCTATGCCATAGTTGAATCACCTTCATTGCTCTTCTCCATTTTGCTCTATATGTAATGTCCCCTTCTCTGTGATCACCTAGATTGCTATTTTAGCCTTATTAATTCTCGAAGGCTAAAGGCGTGTTATGGGAATTCATTTATTTAATTATTTAATATTGCCTGGCAAGGAAAGCTAAAGTCAAAAGGTAATATTAAGTGATTAATTAAATAAGGTTATAGAGTGACTTTAAGTGAAATATTTAAAAGTTAACTTTATTAAGTTACCTTATTAATTTGAGCAGGAATTTAAGTGGGAAATATAAAAGGAGTAGAGAGGCTCATTTCTCATTTTTGATGCTTGGATTATTTTCTCACTTTTCATTTGGAGAGTTTTTTGAAAGCTATTGGTCTTGGAGTTGGAAATCCTAGGGCACCAGTTTCGGTAGTGAAACTAATCTACCCTAGCCGGATTGTGGAGGAAGTCAAACAAGCTTTCTACAGCAGCTTTATTGAAATTTTGTGGGTCACTTTTAGTGACAAAATCGGTGCAAATTGATAAGGCATTATAAGAGAGGTTTGTGCAAGGGTTTGGAGATTATCAAATATCAATGTATATAATGTTGTTGTCTTTCTCAGTTTAAATATTCAGTTTCTAACTATTGTGAAGCCATGAAAGAGGTAGACTACTGCAAGAAAGACCAAGAATAGTCCCATCGATGGCGTTAGGGTTCAAAGTGGGTTTACACAAGGTTGAAATTCACTAACAGGGTCATGTTATTCAGTCTGGGCCATTATCTATCCATTTATTAATTCAAAATAGCACCTACCAGCCACGTGAGGGCTTGTATTCTGGGTGATTGAGCATGAAGAACCAAATCATGGGGTTATGAAGAAATATCAGGGCATTAGAAAGGCGTTTTAATCCATATTGTAGCTGTTTGCAACGGTGTGACATCTCAGGAAGGAGTCGCTGTCTTCTGGAGGCTTTTTCTGGTTCGCCCTTAGTCCATTCTTCATCCATGAGGGTCGATAGAGACTGTTTCAATGTGCTGGACAAGTGAAAGTCATATTTCTGTAGCTGGCAATCATTCTGAGACTTCCCTGAAGCAACTCAAGTTCATTCTTGTCCCCTGGCTGCGTGATTTCCAGCTCTGGGCACATTTTGCTTAAGTTTTCAGTTAGCAACCAGGTCTGATATAATGTCTTAGGCTGGGAAATTGAGTTATGAGTCTGTTGTTACAAGTATGAGCTTCTGTTCATGTTTTACAGACCTTATAGTATTCAGGAATTACATATCAGTCTGCTGTTTCAGTCTTATTGCTATTTTGTGTAATGCAAGTGCTGTCAAAAAGAGTCTTTGGTGAAGGGTTTATCATGTTAATGCTGTTACAGTCATTGGTTAATATTAACAATGCTTAAATGTACTGCTGCTATTGAAATACAAGAGAATCTATGAAGCATTCAGTTACTGTTCATGTCTATATGTTCTTTCTATTGAATGCCAACACTTCATGCATTTTATATATCATTGTTTGGTAAAACGGAACATCTATCAAACACAGTAATCGCAAAAATTCAATACACTCCGGAAAGGCATTTTACAGTGGTATCAAAGCTGGTTTCCTGTCAGCCTGTGAAGTCAGAAAAATATCAATGATCTTCAGCTGCATGAAATGTTATGAATCCTGACGATCAAGCCTATATAACATACAGAAGAAGAAGGGCAAGAGAAGAGGGCTTTGATCCATTTGCTTCAGATTCTTCATCCGAAGAGGAAAACACGGGTGAAAGGCATGAAATGGGTGATAGACATGATATACCGGAGGGTAGTACATATCAAATCCTTAATATCTTGCTAGAAGTCAACAACAGGTGATGCAGCTCCTAAATCAGCTAGTGAATGATAGAAACAACACTGGAAATAATGGCAACAACAGTAACAATGGAGGCAATGGGACTCTGACGGATTCAATGTTATGGTTGTAAATGGGTTCAATATGTCATGCACACAGAAGGTTCCTCAGTTGGATGTCACCTTGGGCAATTATACAGTCACAGATTATTTTTATGTGCTAGACTTGGGTAATACGAATGCCATCCTCGGTATACAATGGCTACATTCACTAGGAAAATATTTACAGAACTTTTAAACCATGGAACTTAAGTTCAGGGCAGCAGATGGTAAGAAGGTTGTGCTCAGGGGTATGGCTAATGGGGCACCAAAGGTAGTGTCAGCTAATAGGATGGAAAGTATCTTCAAGCACAGTGATGTAGCATGGGCAGCAGAATACCTGATTAATACTAAGGAGACTCCAGATAGGCATCAGCCATATGACATTGATATCCAGACTTTGTTGGGTAAGCATGACTGGGTGTTTGGAGAGATTCCCCTAGGGAGGCCACCATACAAAGGATTCGAGCATACCATTGAATTCGAGGGGGCCAAGCCTGTCATTACCACCCCCTACCATCATCCAAAAAAGTTTAAGGATGAGATTGAAAAAGCAATCAAGGAATTGCTTGACATGGGACACATAAGGTCGAGCTCTAGTCCCTTTGCTTCTTCTGTGGTTCTGGTGAAGAAGGATGGGTGATGAGGATGTGCATAGATAGACTACAAGGCTCTTAATAAGATAACCATCAAGAACAGGTACCCAATACCCAGGATCGATGAGCTTTTGGGTGAGCTGCATGGTGCAATGTATTTTTCCAAGATAGATCTTCGCTCAAGGTACCATCAGATCTAGGTCAGAGCAAGATATCCATAAGACAGCCTTGAGGTGTCACTATGGGCACTACAAGTTCTTAGTCATGCCCTTCGGCTTGACTAATGCACCTGCGACATTCCAATCTTGCATGAATCACATTTTTAATAAGCAGTTGCATAAGTATCTCCTGGTATTCTTTGATGACTTGCTCATTTATAGTAAAACTTGGGATGATCATCTAAAGCAATTAGATGAGGTTTTGGGTATTATGGAGGAGCAATCTTTGTATGCTAAGGCCTCGAAGTGTGAGTTTGGTCTTAAGGAGATCTTGTATCTAGCGCATGTAATCAATGCATAGGGTGTACAGGTCCATCAAGAGAAAATTCGAGCAATCCTTGAGTAGCCACCGCCTAAGTCACTTATAGAGTTGCAAGGCTTCTTTGGGTTGTGCAGCTATTACAGGCATTTTGTCAGAGGGTTTTCTCAGTTGGGGGCACCATTGACAGACCTTACAAAAAAGGGAGCATTCAAATGGTCTAAGGAGGCACAACGAGCTTTTGATAAGCTCAAGGAGGTGATGAGCAATTTCCCTGTGTTGGCACTTCTTGATTTCACCCAGCCATTTGTTCTAGAGTGAGATGCTTCCAATAAGGGCATAGGAGCAGTGCTAATGCAGAATAGGCATTCTATTGCTTTTGAGAGCCACAAGTTAAGAGGACCTGAGAGACTTTGGTCCATCTATGATAGGGAGATGCTTGCCATAATGCACACATTAGCGCAGTTTCAGCAATATTTGGTTGGGGGTAAGTTTGTGGTGAGGACCAACCACAACAATCTCAGATATTTCTTGGAGCACAAAGACTTGGATGAGAGGCAGCAAAAGTGGGTCAGTAAAATACAGGCCTACGCCTTTGACATTGAGTATGATGTGAAAGGGAAAGAGAATGTTGTTGCAGATACATTTCCAAGAAACTTGCAGCTTGCTCACTTTCAGAGATTTCAGCAAATTGGAAATCTCACCTTCTGGTAGAACACTCCAAGAACAAGTTTGCGTGCGAAGTGATGGATGCACAGGTGCAGGATGACAGGAACAGAGTTGTGGATGATGTCATCTTCTATAAGGACATAATCTATCTGGTGCCAGAATCTAAATTGAAGGAAAAGATTTTGAGAGCTTCACATGACACTCCTATGGCAGGTCATAAGGGCTACTTCTAGACATATCGGTAGGTCAAAGAGAGGTTCTTGTGGAAGGGCCTTAAGGAGGTTGTATTGAGATATGTCAAGGAGTATGCGACTTGTCAACAGAACAAGTCTGAGTATTCACATTCGGCAACCTTGCTGCAGCGTTTACCCATCCCAGAGCAGAAGTGGGAAAGCGTTTCAATGGATTTTATCACCGGTCTACCCAAGGTTCATGGTAGGGACTATATATATGTGGTTGTAGACCATTTGACTAAATATGCTCACTTTTTTGCCATATCCTCGAAGCACAAGGCACCACAGATCGCAGAAATGTTTTTCAAAGAGATTTTCAAGCTGCATGGGTTGCCGAGTTATATAGTCAATGATAGGGGCAGCACGTTCCTGAGTGCTTTCTAGCAGGAGTTGTTCAGGTTAGCTGGTACAAAATTGACTCTGAGCACAAGCTATCACCCTCAGACAAATGGTCAAACTGAGATTGTGAACAAGTGGATTGAGGGTTACCTGCGTAACTACATTCCAGGATGACAAAGAGCATGGATTAAGTGGTTAGACTTGGGTGAGCACTGTTACAACACCACTTATCACATGTCGATTGGGATGATGCCCTTTCGTGTGTTGTATGGTTATGATGCACTTTCTTTCATGGACTTGGCTTTTGGGGAGAGCAAAGCTCTTAAAGCCAAGGATTGGATTCAAGAGAGCCAGAACATTTTGAAGGCTAGCAAGGATAATTTGCAGTTGGCTCAGAATCAGCAAAAGACATATGCTGACAAACACATGGTTGAGCATAGCTTCGAGGTGGGAGACTTGGTTTTCCTTCGTTTGCATCCCTAAAGGCAGTCTTCATTAAAAGAAGCGCGATGCAGAAAAACTCAAGCCTCAGTTTTATGGGCCTTATAGGATCATCAGACGTGTGGGGAAGGTAGCCTATGAGCTAGAACTGTTGAAGAGCAATAAGATTCATAATGTGCTTTATGTTTCATGCCTCAAGAAGGCACTTGGACAGCAGCTTACTTCATCTTCAAAGTTACCTCTGTTGGATGAGGAGGGACATTTGGTTCTAGTTCCTGAGGAGATTGTTGATACCCAAAAAAAAGAGATTAAGGAACAGTGTTGTCAAGGAATATTTGATCAGATAGAGAGACTTCCCAGTAGTGGATGCAACTTGGGAAGGTGACCAGATACTATAGCATCCCAATTTGAAATTGCTTGAGGGCAAGCAATCTTAGGAAGGGAGGATTGTAATGTCCCTTTCCCTGTGATCACCTAGCTTTTAGCCTTATTAATTCTCGAAAGCTAAAGGGTGTTAAGGCGATTCATTTATTTAATAATTAATTATTTAAATTTGCATGGCAAGAAAAGCTAAAGTCAAAAGGTAATATTGAGTGATTAATTAAATAAGGTTATAAAGTGACTTTAAGTGAAATATTTAAAAGTTAACCTTATTAAGTCACTTTATTATATTTGAGAGAGAATTGAATGGGAAATAAAAGGAGTAGAGAGGCTCGTTTCTCATTTTTCATGCTTGGATTATTTTTCACTTTTCATTTGGAGAGCTTTTCGAAAGCTATTGGTCTTGGAGTTGGAAACCCTAGGGCACCAGTTTCGATAGTGAAACTAATCTACCCTAGATGGATTGTGGAGGAAGTCACTCAAGCTTTTTACAAGAACTTTATTGCAATTTTGTAGGTCATTTTCAGTGACAAAATTGGTGCATTTCAATAAGGCATTATTAGAGAGGTCTATGCAAGGGTTTGGAGATTATCAAATGTCAGTGTATAAGCTGTTGTTGTCTTTCTCAGTATAAATATTCACTTCCTGACTATTGTGAAGCCATGAAAGAGGCCGACTACTACAGGAAAGAGCAAGAATGGTCTCATTGATGGCGTTAGGGTTCAAAGTGGGTTTACACAAGGTCGACTTTCACTAATAGGGTCGCGTTATTCAGTCTGGACCATTATCTATCCATTTATTAATTCAAAATAGCAACTGCTAGCCACGTGGGAGCTTGTATTCTGGGCGACTGAGCATGAGGAACCAAAATGTGGGGTTATGAGGAAATATCAGGACATTAGAAAGGCGTTTTAATCCATACCATAGCTGTTTGCAAGGGCGTGACATCTCAGGAAGGAGTCGCTGTCTTCTGGAGGCTTATTCTGGTTTGCCCTTAGTCCATTCTTCATCCATGAGGGTCGATAGAGACTGTTTCAATGTGCTGGGTGAATGAAAGGCAGATTTCTGTAGCTGGCAATCATTCTGAGACTTCCCTGAAGCAACTCAAGTTCATTCTTGTCCCCTGGCTGCGTGATTTCCAGGTCTGGGCACATTTTGCTTATATTTTCAGTTAGCAACCAGGTCTGATATAATGTGTTAGGCTAGGAAATTGAGTTATGAGTCTGTTGTTGCAAGTATGAGCTGCTGTTCATGTATTACAGACCTTATAGTATTCAGGAATTACATATCAGTCTGCTGTTTCAATCTTATTACTATTTCTGTGCAATGCAAGTGCTGTCAAAAAGAGTCTTTGGTGAAGGGTTTATCATGTTAATGCTGTTACAGTCATTGGTTAATAGTAACAATGCTCAAATGTACTGCTGTTATTGAAATACAAGAGAGTCTATGAAGTATTCAGTTACTGTTCATGTCTATATGATCTTTCTATTCAATGCCAACACTTGATGCACTTTATATATCATTGTTTGGTAAAACAAAACGTCTATCAAACAAAGTAATCGCAAAATTCAATAAACTCCGGAAAGCCATTTTACATTATATGCTTGCTTGCCCTCAGATTTGTAGTATGCAAGAATAAGCCTAATGATAGTGATAGCAAAATATCAAAGATAGTGGTTGCAGCCTTGAAATGAAAAGGATAGGTCTCTTTTATAGAAAACCAATTCAAAATGAAGGTGTAGGATTAAATGATGAATAATCATGATGATCAATGGATGAGATTTCTTTGAGAAGCAAGGAAATTGGGTTAGGGCAAAAATAAGGTTTAGTTAAGGATGGATGGTGGAGATTAAAAGGTAATAAAACCTTATCAAGGGTGAAGCTTAATTGAGATGTAAAGAGATAAAGATGGCACTAAAAAGAGGTTGTTGGAGTAAATTAAATGATAAAATTACTTAATTTAGGAGAAAAGTGAATAATTAAATAATAAAAGTAATTATTTAATTATAGAAGAAGAGGGAAAAGTTGACTTTTAATTAAAAATAATTGAAAAACAACCATTTAATTAAAAGTAGAGGAAAAAGGCAAATTAGTTAAGTAATTAAAATAATTATTTAATAGTGGACGGAAATTTGAGAAATAATTAAATAAATAGGATTTATTTAATTATGGAAGAAAAATTTAATGAATAATTAAAATAATTATCTAACTATAGAAGGAAAAAAAATGAAGTGAATAATTAAATAAATAGGAATTTATTTAATTATAGAGGAAAAAGATAAATTAGTGATGTAATTAAATAAATACAATTTATCTAATTAATGAAGGAAGAATAAAAGGGGAAATGAATTAATTAAATAATTAAAGTTATTTTAATTAATAGAAGAATATGACTTTAGAACATAATCAAATAATTAAAATTGTCAATGGGCCCTTGATCTGTTGGTGAAGTTGAATGGTTCTTAATGAGCCCACCAAGGATCAAGTCTTGCTAAGTGCAAAGCTCTGACATCATAGGGGATGAGGTCAGGACCGTGCCCCGGGCAAATTTGGCAGAATGGATACCCCTCAGTCCTTGGTTCTTAGCCAAAGAGGTTTAGCCCAAGAAGGCTCATGCTCCCATATCAGGTAGCTACAAATAATATGTGGATGACCTCCATCAAAAAAAAAATTAAAATTATTCAATTATGCAGGGAAGAAGGGAAATCGATGTGAAAAATGGCATTCGCAGGCTTAGGACCTTTTTCAGTGTCTACAGTAGGATCTATAAGATTGTATAGATCAGAGTTTTGCAACCACATAAGTTGGAATTTGAAAGGGGGATTTTTTGAAATTGCTAACACACTGGACTAGAAAATGATGGACCAATGATCAAATCCTTTCCATCCTATAATTTTAGAGAGAGAACTCCAACTATCACCAACCCAAAATTCAGAGACAAGGAATCTATCCAGCCTTTAAAAGATAGAACCTGTGCCACACCTTTTGTTGTTCCAAGTGAACATACCATTTCTTGGCATTAGGTGTACCGAATTAAGGGAAGAAAATAGTCCCTTAAAAGAGTAGGACAAGGTCCAAGATGTTCGGTACCCCCTCTTTTCTCAATTAGTTTAGCAATAGCATTAAAGTCGCCTACTAAAATCCAAGGAAGAGAGTGCAAGAGAACAAAGAAATCTAATGTGAAATCAAAACAAGATCTTACCTAGAAAATTAGGAGCGTAGACATTGGTAAGCAAAATGATATCCCCAAAATCAAAACAAGAAGCCACCATGGAGATTTCCTATTGCCAACCCACCAAGATGGAGTAATTCTGCGAGGATCCCAAAAACAAGCAAAGCCTCCAAAAGAGCCTTGACCTCCAATACGTATACATTGTCCCCCTTTCCATATCTTTGAAGAGATAACCATAGCTTCAATTGATAGCATTGTTTTCTTAATAGAAACAATATCCGATCTATGATCCCAAATCAAATCTCAAGTAGCTGTTAGTCGAGAGGTGCTACTTAGACCCCTTGAATTCCAAGAAATCACCTTCATTTTGGGGGATTAGAAAAATAGCTATCTAATGTCTTAATAACACCAAATTCCATGAGAGATTCCTCAATCAACTTCACTCTTTCATGATCCTTCTTCCTACTTGCTCCTGAAACTTTATCTATACCACACTTCTTAATATTCTTTTGATGAAGTCCTAACATGACAGGAGCCTTCTTTTTACCTTCTTCCTTTGACACTAGATCATGCATAGAATATGGCAACACCTCTACCTCATTTAACTCTACTTGGTTTTCCATCCTGGTGATAGAGTATACTGTGATTGCATCAATCATTGTGTTTTCTTGATTTATAAAATTTATTTCCAAATGTTTGGCAGCAAGAACTTCCTCTTCTTGAAAAGATATTAGCTTTTCTAGGATAGGAAAAGTGCATACATCTTAGCTATGCATGTTCTAACTAGCTTTGTTGCAGTCCTACTCTCCTACGTCCAACTCATTAAAGGATTCCAAAGCATCAAATCTATTACCCAAAAATCATTTAGATGCCACTTTCACAATTAATAAGTTCATCTTTGATCGGGATTTAATAGGAATGAAACCATATGCATCAAGAACATCAAGAGAAATCGGGGCCTTTCCTTTAGATTTTAGAGAGGATGTTTGCATATCAGCATTAGGAAGAGTAGATTGAAGATTTATTTTAGTGCAGTTTCTCTGAAGATGACCATATTCGTGACATGCACGACAGCAAAAAGGAAGTTCTCAATAATCAATTTGTTGAATTCAGTTCATGTTGCCAAGTCTAATCTCCAAGGATTCATGAAGCGGGTTATTCAATTTAACTTCGACACAAAGTCAAGCAAAAGAAGCAACCTTCTTGTTAAGGGTTTGACGGGAAGGACCCAAAGGTTTTTCGATAATTGCCATGATTGATTGCAAAATATCAAGCCTTCAAAATTCCATCAAAAGTCAAGGAAGCCGAACCCAAACAGGAATCTTAGAAGGCATCTCCTTCATAGGATCAAACCCTACATGCCAAGGTTTGATGAATAACCTTGCCTAGTTGTGAAAGTACAAGCTTTTTTGAATATTTTATTGCAGTCTACCATCAAGACAAAACCACAAAAAAGTATCCATAAGCAGCCAAAATGATTTCTAAATCGCTCTCTGGAGACCAATTCTTCCTAACTCAATTCTCCAAAAAAGACAAAGATTTGAAGACCCATGAACTTACAAATAAGTGCATGTTCTGACACATAAAAGACATCCTCAACAATTGTCTTCGAATTGATGACCAAAATTGAGTGATCTTTGCTCTTGTTCAAGCATCCATTATTTTTTTAGCGCAACCCCAAGGAAAGAACAACTTCAGATTCCTAGGTTGCATGCAAAAGAAAGATGATTGCATCTGCATGACTTGACAAAGAGGATTCACCCCCATCGACAACTTCTTTAAAAGGAAAAAAATGGGGGTCCAATGGACCCCTAGACATTTCCATGGCAACAACCACGTCACAAAACAAATCAAAGAAAAGAAGAAGGCATAAGATTATAAACTAAAACCTCAACTAAATTTGTAAAACACCACAAGAAAAGAGAACAACAGAAGGAGGAAGGCAAGGCCCTGATTCCACTTAAGTTGTCTAGCAATTATGTACACACATTTATTTAATCTACAAGATGAGATGAATTATTGATTTATTCAAGTAACACATAAAATGGTGAATAACAACGATGTGCCTTCACTTCAAGACAAAAAAAATCTTGTTTCATTAAACACTTAAACAAAAAAAAAAACTCAACCCTAATTTACATGCACATTACAATGCCCTAGCTATCGAACTAGCAATTCTCTATACCACAAAGAGCAACAAATACCAACATCCATGCACAATTATAAAACAAATTTCATCTAAGAGTCCACCCTCCTCTAAGAGCGTCCAAATGCCTCCTCCAATGCTTACACAATGAGAGAACGTCTCTCCTCCAAGAAGTGTCGAAATCCCTCCTCCACTACTGTATGGGAGCCAAATCCCTCCTCCAATGTAATAGGAACAAAACTAATAAATATGGATACACTAGTCACACCTCTTCCAATGATTACACTACCCATAAATACTACCAAGGAACAAAACCAATAAATGTCGATACACACACCCCTTCTACTGATTACACTATTTACAAAGGTTGCCAAGCCCCACCTTCTACAAGAAGGGACACAAAAGTGAAATTGGTGTCTCTCATGCAATCTACCATCTGTAAGTGAGAAGCCAGCTCAAGATGGAGAAATTACTCCAACCTTTTGTGCCTCCAACCTCCTCTTTTGACTTTTCCTAAACACTTATACATCTAATGCATCATCAAAGTCTTTGAAAACATCATTAGATGTAGCATTGATGGCTCTATGAGTACAGGCACTACATGTGGCCATATTCAAATGCCAAAAAAAAATGTCAATTTCAACCAATAATGCACCCTTGCAACAAAATCCCGTATGACTTTATTTACAAATGTAATAAAACTATTGAAAATGTGTAAAAAACTACTGAAAATGCATCCAAACTACATCTTATTTCTTCGCAAATTTCAAAGTTGATAAAATAATCTCTTTGTCATGCAAAACATGCACTTGCACTTTATCATGCAAAACCTCCTTCAATTTTCTTTTATAAAGTTCTATCCATCTTTTGAACTGCTCCTTTTGACTTCTTTTTTTCAATTTTGACTTTTTCATGCAAAAAAAATATTTATCATGATTTTCATATCATGCAAGAATATTATAATTTAAAAGTATTACGACCATACTTGTCATAGTTTTCAGCAAATATATAAAAATTGCTGTCCCCATCACTCTATGATCTATCATAAAAATGAGTAGAATTTAAGAAATACTTTGTACCCAAAGATCTTGGTTCAAAACGATTGCCATTTAATGAAAAATATGACACTGGTAGGCAACGACAATGCAGTCATGACAGTTTTGAGCAGAAACGGGACAGGTATGAGATCCCATGGCTATTGTCAAATGAAGCAGACTTGGAATCCATGCAAAGCAAACAGAAGAAATTGCACAACATTTTTAATGAATTAAAATCAACTAGGAAAAATATGTTGAAGATTGCAGCAACTACTTGCAGACTGTTTTCTCGTAATCAGAGCAAGTTCCCAACAGACTATAGATAATTTCACAATCAGATAGAAATTATGAGAATGGTCTTGCAATCATATACTCACTCTGTCAGAGTTTAACTTACAATATCAACAGACCAGAGGGCAACTTTTACCAGTATTATAATCATCAAAACAAGAGACAAATTCAATGCATATAGATTCTCCAGATCCTATTAAGAGGATCAAGAGGCCAATTTGATATGAATTTCCTTTGGTGTTCTCTCCTAAACCATTGTCAGTCTGCACATTCTCCAAGCCTCAATTCACAACCCACTTTGATACCAAATTGAAACTGAAAGCACAAATATTAGAAAAACTAAACCGTATTGAAGACAATAAACAAAATGTTATACGATATTATTTTCACGGCATTGATTTCATTGTTTGTACAATGCTTTATAAAGCCTATCAATTTTTCTCATACACCAACCACCCAACAACTACTCTACTCAACCTCCATATGGGAAATTCCCACAACCAACATCTAACTCCTAATTTGACATTATTTATTTATAAATTATTACTATCCATCATTTATTGTAAACTACTTATTATACTATAAATAATATAAAAATTCCAATAGGAATGAGTGCAAAAATAATAATATTATAATCATATGGAAACAAAGGTCAACAATTATGTGTAAAAATGGCTTTAGAAGAAAATTTTCAATTGTGTACATTATAACCCCCCTTGAATTTTTTTAGGCTTTGTCTAGAAACTGCAAAAGGGTTTTGGTGGCATTGAAGGGACCTTTGCACAAGCTTTTAGAAGAGTAGAATGGCATTCAAAATAGCCTCACCTACAACACTCCCATACCTTGAAATACACCCAGCAACTCTTTGGCTTTTTTCTTTTGTAATCTCAACCTCTTCACTAAAATAAACCTCGTTGCTGCTCATGTTGTTTTTTTTAAATAACAGCTGCAAACTGAAAAAAAATATATATCCTCAAAGTATGAAACATTGAAGGAATGAGGAAAAAAAAATTGAGAAGGATTTGAATAGATAAACAAAGAATGGATGTTAAACTTACCTCGAATGACAAAGTGTATGCTCTCCTCTCTTCTTCTCACTGTTGTTCTCTTCTCTCTTTTTTTTCTTTCTCTTATCATAAAATGGCAAAATTAGTGTACTTATTTTATTTTATTAATTCTAAGTCAGCTTGTTTCAGGTTTAGGTTTTTGAAAAGAGGTGTGAGGCACACATTGTGAGTCCACATCCCTTTTATTTTTCAATTTTTTAAACATTTTTCTGCTTTAAAAATTGCAGGTCATTCATGGACATCTAGTCATTTTCAAGATAATCAAGAGACGCCCCAGGGCACTTCTTGGCCATTTCCAAGACTTTCCTGGTCTAGTCAAGGGATTGGGGCAGCCCCAAGGACATTTTTGAAGCATCCTCACATTCCCAAAATGTGATGGGATGAGGACGCCTAGAAAGACCCAAAGACACATCCCTATGTAACCTTGGTTAAAATTCACATCAAAAGAACTTTATTTGGAGATAACAAGGGAAAATTATGCTTATAGCATACAGATTTATTTTATAATTGGAGATACTGAGGTGGAAATTTTCAGGCTTTCATTTTGATCTAAAACTCAAATCTACAGCACTAATAACAGAGGTATGAGAGTTAAACATGCAATGTTTCTTTAAGTTCACATAGCTTGGATTTCCTTATTTTGAAAGCTTGCTAGCATTTGACTTCTTCATTGATTAATTTAGAAAGCAATTCTTCACAAACATTATTCTCTTCATTAATTAAAGAAAACTTGGTCCACAGCAGCATATGTGGTCCAATATACAATGATCCTATTAACATGGAAGTGGCCCTCCTACTAACTTAATGCTTGATTGGTTGCAGATGAATATGTTTGCTAGCTTGGCCTCTCTTTAGAGGCTGAAAAGTCTAAAAAGAACCCTTCCTACAAGCTAATGAGTCCTGAGGGCAATCTTATTTCCTACATCTTTTTCCTCTGTTTTGCCTCCTTATGAATCCAACTATGCTGCTAGAACTCCTTAATGATATTATAAATGTTTAATTTTCAGAAGAAGGTAAATAGTAGTAAAAGCATGGATTTTTCAATAAAATGCAACTCAGACCATAGATTTTCTGCAACAGTTTTAAATGTATCATGTGCTACCAAAGCTAGAAATGGTGAAGATATTCATACATTGCCCGCAAGAACCATTTTCTAAATGACCAATGGTTGTTGCAAGTCTACTTGCAGCAATGTCACATTTGCTGGATATAACCACTGGGTAAAATCTGGTTTTTGGTCATTATGGTTATTAGTGGACAATTATGCTGGTGAACAATCTCTTTGTAATCCGTCATCTAAGATTATTTCTGTCATCATATTAATAAGATAGTATGTTTCATTATCTATGCAAGGATTTCCATGTAAAATGTTGGGTTTATTAGAACAACATGTCTTTATTTGACTCGGTTTGTTGTCAAACCCTTGTATAAATATGACTTTAAACACTAGCTGATACTTGCAATCATTATGCAATTCTGAAATACATTATTCATTGAAATCCCAGCATTGATTTGAAGTATTCGCAGAAAAGTTGCAACAAGGGTGAGAAAGAGCCTGCTCATCCCTCACCTATAGCAGCAGTATCGTTCTATTCATTTTATGTGCTGTGAGTTTACATTTGTGTTGTGAATACACAATTGCATTGTGAGCTTACTATATTGTTATATTATGACTAGTTGTTTAATTCAGCATTGTTTGTTTCATTTACAATACAACATAGTGGATTGTTCACCATAACAGGTCATCTCTACATTAAATTGCAGCAAACCATTCCCCATGTTACAATCACTTGCAGAAAAATGCACTTTCTATATAGAGGTGATAAAGTAATGAATAAGAATTTGCAGTATAATTAGCGTGTAGTTGGAACATGATTAATATTTGCTTACAATTACACTGTTTTAAAATAGTATGATTGTTACTTGCAGCAAAAAATTAAGTTTTCATTTCTTCATATTTTATCCTAAGGAAACCATGTCATTCTTACAACTAACGTTCATATTAGTCACCTAGTCCAATTATTTGCATTTCTTCAGCATATGTTTTTCTCTAACACAATCACAAGTATACATCCTGCAATTGACATAAGGGTATCACTCACCATACTTTGAAAATATTTATAAAAATTTGTGTTCCACGGCGTTTTGAGGATGGGGGCAGCAGGAGGGCATGGGACGCATTTTGGGGATAGGAACCAGCCAAGGGATGCATATCAGAGACAGTAGTCCAAGGGCCATATTTTGGGGACAGTGAGGGGACAGCAATATATATATATATACAAAGAGATGGAAAGGAACGCATATCAGAGATGGTAGTCCAAGGGCCATTTTTTGGGGACAGTGAGGGGACAGCAAAATATATATATATATATATAAAAAGGGAGAGAGAGAGAGAGAGTCAAATTCTACAAGTTAATGGACAGCAATAAATATTAACAACAGTAAAATTGCAAATTTTATCATGACAGCAATATAACAGCAAAAAAAAATTATCATGGCAATAGTATAACAGTAGCATTTCAGCAATATAACAGTTTAATCACAACAACAAAATAATAGCAGTTATATAAGAACAATATTATTGATAACATTTTGTTTCCAGAGTCCATGATCATTAGTAATCAAGATTTCTGGATAAAATATTTTTGATGATGAAAAAATTGCAGAGAGTTTTATCCAGAAATCTTGATTACTGACAATATTATTAGGAAATCTGATCAGAGACAAATGAAGCTGCAAATATTTTACACAGAATACGTGCTCCTGCTACTCTTTTCTCAATAAATCTCATACATATTTATAGGATCCATGAATCCTATTTTATAGGAAACTTCCTGAACTACTTTCCTTATTATGTTGAGTTGTTGAGTTGACATTCGTACCTCTAATATAATAGGTTGTTAAATAAACTTTAACAAACCTAGAAATAGTTATTATATGCATTCTATAAATGATGCAATATTTCCAACACCCCCCCATATTGCATCATTCACCAAATGTGGATAGTGGACCAACAATACTTGATGACCACATTTGGTAGTTCATCATAAGGTATGAGTAGGGACATACACATCTACTCTTGACAAGCTATAGTGGAACTAGCCTCACTATGCTCAGTATACCTTCATCCAAGGATAGGGACAAACACATCTATCCAACATCAAAGTCATGAAAAGGGACACACACATCTGCTCACAACAATTATGATTGGGGACAAACACATCCAATCATAATCACCAACTCGTGTGACTGGGGACAAACATTTCCAATCACTTCACTACCTCGTGAATGGGGACAAACACATCCATTCACTAACAATCAAGAAATGTGATTGGGGACATACACATCCAACCACAACTTACATAGCTTGTGAGCCAATTCCTTGTTGTCGCGTATGTAGCCACCATTTTAGATCATTACCACTCTGATCATAAATGAAATGAGACGATTGTTGCTGCCACCTGGAAACCGATCTTGGCTTTAGTCATTTTGGTACAAATAGTTGTCACTAATGCAATTTCACGGCCCTGTCGCTAGTGACTGACAAGAGATCGTTGAATGTCCTCCAACCTCCGATGCCTCCAACATCCAATTGATTTGCTACTTTCTTAGCAAATTTGTCTTTTGAGGCTCATTTCATCACTTGTGAGGAAAGAGCATATCCTCCCCCCCCCTTAATCAAAACAATGTCAAAGATGTCAGGCTCCACCAATAATGCACCTTGACTTGATTAGATACACTACTATATTTTACTACAAAATTTAATATATAAATCTCCCCCTTTCTAATACATATATATCCTATTAAAAATGATCCTTAAGAAAATATAAAATTACTAATAATAATTTTCTAATTAAATCTCAACTAATTATTTTAAAATATTAAATGCTTTCAAAGTACCTATGCCATAGTAGAAAAGGCATTGGTGAAGGTCTACTACATCACATTTGATTTGCAAATGTTCTCAATGTTGTTTTGTTGCGGACATCAACTGCCTTGTGGATCTCTCTATATACATAGCTCAACAATCATTTATTTTATACATTGTTGAGGCAACCAATGGAACACCTCACACGATGTTAATTTCATTGTTCAAGAATGTTGTTGTTGGCACCATAAATGCAAAAATCGCAGATTACTCAGGAAAATCGTGGTTACTCGTATTTCATATTAGGAGCTGAGTAAATCGCAGTATTACTCGCCACTGATTTTTTTCAAAAAATCGCAGCGATTTTTGGTCAATAATCGCAGAAAAATGGTGCTGTTAACCTAAAAAATCGGCACAGATCATTTAAAAGGACAAAAAAACACTAAACGCGTTTTATTTTATTTCATTTTGGCTTCTGAAAACACACGTGACTTGTTTTCTCACACGAATAGGGCATGATTGAAGGCATCTAAAGGTTCCAGACGCGATTGAACGGTTTCACTACCGTTTTAGGACATGATTTAAGGGCACGCCGCACGAGAAAGGACGTGAGTAACAGGGATGAAATTCCGAATTCGCCTTCTACAATTTGCTGCATTTTTTGTTTGCCAAGGACAATTTTAGTTTATAATTTTTTGCATCTGCGAATTACCAGATTGATTTTGCCATTAGCAATTTTTTTTTTGCAATAGGCATAAATTTTATATGTTCTTCGATTAAAAAATAAAAAAAAAACTCACGATTTTAGTTTTCAGAATTTAGTATTTACCATTAGAATAAAAGAACATTAATTTTTATACAATGAAATTTCTTATAATACTTAATTTATATTTATTAATTTTAAATTTATTCAATTTAAAATATTTATTATAAATTTATACTTAATTTTATAAACTTAATTTGTATTTATTAATTTTAATTTTATTCAATTTAAAAATATTTGTATTTATTAGTTTTATAATACTTAATTTGTATTTATTAATTTTAAATTTTTATTCTGTTGATATTAGGTAGCATCGGTCTGATAAAAGACTTTGATCTACGTTTAAAACAAGTAATATATTAAATGGAGAGACACGACCCTTGAGCCGACATGTCTCCACTTTGTGGAGACACATCCGCTCATGGGACGTGTCTCCCACATTTGATATTTATACTAACTCCTTCCTCACTTAAACGACATTGAAATTTACTAATGTTGTTTACATGTGAGGATCGACCTTCATTAAATCTGGAATCTGATCGTTGCATTAACATGGTATTAGAGCCAAGTTTGTATGAGGATACAATCAAATTTCTGAATTCCTTGAAAGAATCTAAAGTGATCAAATTTGTTACACTATCTGGTGTCCCAAACTTCATCTCCTTCGTGATTTTCGATCGGAAGAATTTGAGGAATTCTAATGTGTACATACTCGACTGACGTTCACCTCCGTGAACCTTTTGCAAATTGTGATCGCCTAAAATGTCGTTGGGCCAAGTCCGACCTGGAAAGGTGGGGCTGTGTGTGTGCCAGCTTGATAATAGGTGTGCAAGTTTTGGTTCGTGTTTAGATACCCGACCCAATCTTCCGCGTCGGGCATTCTCTCGGCATTCTTTGGCGTCTTTACTTTTGTTCGGGAAGTCACAAATTCCAATATCAACGAAAACTCTTGTTCGATTTCCTGTATCCACATATCTCTATATTGTCGCCGAATATTGTGCATGCCTTACCGTATCAGAATATACTCGCAATATGAAAGCCATGAGTCGAGAGAACTCAAATTGCAAATATTGGAAACACGACAGTGTGAATGACAACTTCAGACAATGACTCTCAATAGAATATCAACATCGATGTTCACTATATTTGACGTCCAGGGATTTCCCGAGCATTCTCCATAGCCACGCCAAGTAGTAAGATGTTGCCGGGTAAGGTTGAGTGCGCCCAGGATTACAGGAATAACGATCTTCAGTGATTACTCTGCAGATGATAGATGGCTTAAGGAAACCTAGCGCGAACCCTTTGGAAGAACATTGGTTGGTGTCGTCCGCGTCATGTGTCTGATGCAAGGCTTTGAGGAGATCAACGGAATCTGTCATCATTGAGATTTGGCATTTCACTTATCTGAGCGCACTCGAAGTAAAATGCAAATACGGGCCGACATTGGAGTAAACACCACATCAGGAATGTAAATAAAGGAAGAACCGATTAAGTATGGAGGATCGGGACATCTGCGTATGGAATTCTGGAGAATTCACAATTCTGGTGTTTGGTAGCGCCGATCAATGATGGAGTTGGCACGGATCGGTTAATGTGCTTTCCTTATGCCTTGGATTGTCGTCTATCTAGACTGCGGATCTGCTAAGCATTTTTGTGTATTTATTTTCTACCTGGACGGCAGATATAATCGCCTCCCTTTGATGTGTACATCTATGCTAGGGATGGCCGAGTTGAATCCAAAAATCTCAGCTCTACAAGAAGAGATAAGCATTCCAACATATTTATATAGTTATTAATTTCGTGCAATAATGACTCTTACTTCCGTATTTCTCTTCGAGATAGTTCTATGAACGATTAATGATCTCTCTTCTTGATGCTTCCTTTGTCGTGAAGAGGACGGAATGTGATTCGCGCTCAACCTAGTCGTCTGCTGCTTGTTCCCGTCGGACTTGATAATCTCTCATGGATTAGTTCCGGACTCTGGTTTGAAGAGACCTCAAAACACAGTCATTCATGAGACTAATGCAGGCTTCAAGAAATTATCATCAGGGCACAAGGCCGGGTCTGCCTTGATAAGTTTGCTTTAGCTATGTGGAAGTCATCACCGGGATTTTATATTTTTTGGAGTTGCTTACTGGAGTTACCAGCACGACTCTGAAGCTGCAAATCATGGTCTGTGCACTCTCCCAGGACAAACGTCGAATTAAGATTTGAATGGTCTTCAGACCACATTCAAATATTAAGAAGATTGCTCCATCTTGCTGTCTGGTCTGCGAAAAGAAGAATAAGTCAGCTAACCTTAGCCTATGTTTCGATGGAGGAAAGGCTATGAGAAATCAATTTTGGGTGTGTGAATCAAGGATGGCAACACTAAAGGTGGCAAAGATGAGACACAACCACAGATCCAGCTCTATGGTGTACCTTCAAAATATTTAAAAGATAAGTATTCTTTGTTTAGATTGTAATTACCATTCTGGGTTAAAATTCAGTTTGTTGAGTGGTGCAAATCTGACATTATTTACTCAGGACTATGTGTGACCAGTAAATAGTGATCACTATGATAAAGACTCTTTAGATTTATTCATTACAAATTGTATCATGCTAATTTGTGCAGATTGTCTTTTAAATTCTATGAGATAAGTATTGCATGGTTGAATAATACTCATGAATTGTTTTTACTAATTCATGCTATAACATTGAGATGGTCAATCATGTATGCTCCTAGTTATGGTACGTCTATTTGAGATAGTTGAGTCCCATGATCTATTAGTAATCTCTTCTTAAATACTTTCACGATAAATCAAGAAGCGCAAGAGATTTCTTTCAAGAAGAGCCTGATGCATCCTATAGGTTGAAGGATGAAGACTCTACTTGTAGCTATGAGACTAAGTGATTAGCTGGAGACATCCTTATTGAAAAAAGGAAGAATTAACCTTAAGAACGAGTTCTATGTCTCGCTAAGAATAAGTAAAGGTTACAGTGTTGCAAGGCCAGATGCTAAATCCTTGAAGTACCTCTTCAGCAGTTGAGATCAGAATTGCTCAAGTCAGTCAACCTAGATTTAACATTGGTAGCTCCGCAAACCTATTCAGAACAGAGTGATCTGGGAAGAGGTTGAATAGAACAGCCCTGAATCTCTACAAAGGTGTGAATTGGAAACCATTTCTCTAAAGCAAGTATAACAGTCGATTTTGACGAGGAGGTCAGGAGGCTAATGCAAGTACTTAGAGCTTCAGAGGGAGTCACATCATCACTTGTTGTAATGCCTAATTCTCTGAGATGGAAAGATATGAGGTGAAAGCCCTTGTTCATCTCTGAGACTGAGATGAGGCGTCATGTTGAGAGACTCCATGACGACATCATGTTGAGAGACTTCGTGTCAAATATGCAAATTGAAGAAAGCCCTATATGGACTTAAACAGGCCCCCAGAGCCAGGTATGAAAGAATTGACAACTACTTCTTGGGACTAGGATTTTCCAAGAATGATGCAGACCCAAATCTTTACTTTAAGGTGAGATGTTAATAATTATTTTATATGTTGATGATCTACTGATAACAGGAGAAGATCACCTCATTGCTCAAAGATAGAAGGATCTAACCTCAGAAGAGCCCCAAGCACCCGTAGTATGGCTTAAGGGGGGGGGTGTTGGAAATAATCCACACCCGGACCAATGTTGGGCTGGCCACAAGGGGCCAATAGCTCAATTGATAGAGCACTCCAGCAACAAATGGAAGGTCCTAGTGAATGATCTAAGCTAGTTCATGTGTGAGCCAAAGGAATTTCACCTTATGGTTGTAAAACATATATTGAGATATCTTCAAAACACTATTGGATATGATTGGGCTGGGAGTGTAACCAATCGGAAAAGCACATCAGGATGTTGCTTCAGTTTAAGATCGGCTATGATCTCTTGGATCTGCAGAAAACAGTCTTAAGTGGCACAAGCTCGACAGAAGCTGAACTCATTGCAGCCTCTATGGAGGCAAGAGAAGCAGTTTGGCTCCAGAAAATTGCTTGTGGGACTCTTTGGTGAATCCTTGAAACCTACTATCATTCATTGTGATAATCAGAGTTGCATTAAGCTCTCTGTAAAACTAGCATTCTATGATAGATCTAAGCACATTGAGATCCCCTACCATTATGCAAGAGACATGGTAGAAAGGAATGTAATCCATTTGGAGTATATTAGTTCAAATGATCAAACAGCAGACATACTCACCAAACCTCTCTCCAGAGTTAAGGTTGAACTCTTCGGGAAGAAACTTGGTATGTAATTTGATATTATGTTTGAAATTCAAATTCTTTATATGCTATACTAATATATAAAGATGTTTAATATGTAAACTCTTTTTGTCATGCGTGTGACTCCATGACCTTATGGGCCTACTCCCCCTATGTACATTATTGAAAGGTGACAATCTTTCTAATAATGACCACTTGTATGTGACATTGTAAAGTGACGACTCTACAATGATGAGTTGAACTATCATGATAGATATCATGTGACTTGATATCTATGAACATGTCATGATAGTATCTCTTGGACACTTTGATGGATATCATGGGACTTGATGTCATTTGAAGATCATTGAGATCCTTAAGAGATAATCATGGTGGATAATTATATATCCGTGGATATGCCATGAGTTATTATGGTAGACATCATGTGACTTGATGTCAGTGCACATACCATAATGAAGATGTGTATGAAGAATGTCATGTGACTTGACACTTTCAGAAGCATACCATATCTTTTGATATCACGAGTTAGGTGATATCACGTTTACTTGATGGAAGTTATCTTCCCTAGCTAAGAGGGAGTATTGCATAATGAATGTCATGTGACTTGACACTTTCAGAAGCATACCATATCTTCTGATATCACAAGTTAGGTGATATCACTTTATACTTGTTTAAAGTTTATCCTCCTCGCTAAGAGGGAGTGTTGATATTAGGTAGCATCGGTCTGATAAAAGACTTTGATCTATGTTTAAAACAAGTAATATATTAAATGGAGAGACACACCCCTTGAGCCGACATGTCTCCACTTTGTGGAGACACATCCGCTCATGGGACGTGTCTCCCACATTTGATATTTATACTAACTCCTTCCTCACTTAAACGACATGGAAATTTGCTGATGTTGTTTACATGTGAGGATCGACCTTCATTAAATCTGGAATCTAATAGTTGCATTAACATATTCAATTTAAAATATTTATTATAGATTTATTATTTATAATTATCCATTTCAATCTAAACTATTTAATTTCTAAGTTTTATAATACTTAATTTGTATTTATTAATTTTAATTTTATTCAATTCCCTTACATTAATATTTATTAATTATAATTTTATTATATTCTCTCTTTCATAGTGCTTGAGTGTTCTCTCATAGTGCTTTAGAGTTCAAAGGTTTTTTTATGCAAGATTGTCATATTTAATTACTATTTTTTTATCTTGTCTCTCTTTTGCTAGGTATCTTATTCAATTTATGTGTGTTTTTAAAGAATATTTTTTAAAATTATGTATTTTCAAATGTTCAATAAATTTGTCGAGTTATTGCCGAGTTTTTCCCTGAGTTTTTGCTAAGTCTCGAGTTTTTTAAAAATTTGGGTCTGCTGAGTTATTGCCGAGTCCAAGTTTTTCAACTATGGTTGGCACCATCGAAGCTTGCAGTTCTCGAGTCCTTTTTGCCTAGAGATACATCGCAGTAAGGCCATCCACTCAGCAGTACAGCATTCCAAGCAGCAATGATTATAATATCCACACAAGAGACAACGCCAAGGCATTCACTTTCGACTTTAGTTTTTATTAAATTGATGACACCAAAACCTCTTGCAAAATTGTTGTTTGCATCGGCTGTCTTCTTACTCTAGAATGTTGGGGTGTCGTCAAACAACATAGAGGTGTCGCAACCCTGAACAAAGCAATCATGGTAGTGAAGGCATAGAAGCAAAGCTGCAATTGTTAAATTGACGTGGACGTGCTCTTCCACGGTAGGTTTCATGACAGACTTGGCATTGGAACAACTAAAGGAGTAAAATCCCACTTAAATCGCCCCGCATAAATTCAAGGTTGATCCCATCATATGATATATAATTAAAAGCTGACGTACTTTTATCACAAACTTGTTTTTCATTATTTTCTGAGCTATAACTCCTTCACCAAACTAGATATTCCCAAAGGCGCACAAACAAATTCCAAGACCAATTCTAATGCTTACTATCTTATAGCCTATAGCAATGCAAGTTTGTTGGGATTTCCACATAACCGGGTTCGGGAATAAGCTCACCAACCCATTTCATTAAACTTGCTCTGATACCATACTAGGAAATCTTATAATAGACAAATGAAGCTGCAAATATTTTACACAGAATAATATGTGCTCCTTCTACTCTTTTCGCAATAAATCTCATACATATTTATAGGATCCATGAATCCTATTTTATAGGAAACTTCCTGAACTACTTTCCTTATTATGTTGAGTTGTTAAAAACAACTCAACATTCGTACTACTAATATAATAGGTGGTTAAATAAACTTTAACAAACCTAGAAATAGTTATTATATGCATCCTATAAATGATGCAATATTTCCAACAAATATTTGATTGTTCAAATTTTAAAGTTTATAGTTTAGAAATTAAAATTAAAGTTTAAAATCAAAGTCTCAAACTTCAAAATACAACTACGCCTCATCTAGGCTAGGCTGTCAATATCAAAAGAGTTGTGTACCTCTCTAGCTGAAGTTGTGGTTCATCCAATGAAATCCCAAAAAATCCTAGTTACCCCCACAATGTAATGTCCCCATTTTAGCCATTCGCTCTTCGATGACTGCTAGCCTATTTCCGAAAGCCCATAGGCTCGTACGAGGTAAAATTAGGGTTTCCTTTTTCATTGGGGTTCTGAAACATTTTTGAAGGTTTGAATGTAAGAGTTTTTGATGCATGTCTGGTGAAGTTTTTTGGGTGGAAAGCTTTGGAATGGTGTGACATGCATTTCCATCTGACAACCTTTTCCAGAACTTGCTATTTTTAGCCAGCACATTGGAGTTTCGAGATTTGGATTGCGGATTTTTTCTGGGTTTTCAAAGAGCTTCGCAATGATATGACATGCAAAGTGAGTTGAGCAACTTTCCAGAACTTACTATTTTTAGTAAGTTTTATTATTAGCGATATTCCAATTGGCAACAGCATAGTAAGCTTTCCACTTTGAGCATAGCAGTTGAGTATTCCTGAATTTGGCTTTCTGAGGTGCATTTTTGAACAAATGATTTATTTAAATCATTTAATTATTATTATGTGTTTTTGACCCATTGGCCTAGCACAATAACTTTATGTTATTATAAAAAGGGGAAATTTTGAGGGTTGACACCTCATTAGGAGATTCATTTAATATTTCTAAGGTTGTTTATCCTTGAGTTTGGACGCCTCATTAAAGGAGTATTAATTGTATTTTAAATGTCTCCTTGAAGTTTGGACGCCACAATGAGAAGGGAGAAGTTGATTTTGAAAATTAAAATATTTATTATTTGCTTTGGGCATCCTATGAAGGGAAAGGGATGGAAAGCCAACAGTCATCTTTGAATCTATAAAATAAGGCCTTTGCTCTCTCATTTCTCACCTATTGTTCATCTTATTGAAATGCTGCTAGATTGATTTCAGAACCCGGCTAAGGGGAAGAGCTTAACAATTCTACACCATTCTTCGGGCCTCAAACTATGGTTCCCTAGATGGTTAATTGAGAGTGTGCTTCATTCAGAAGTGCATATGGAGCTTCATCGTTGAAGTTTTGGTGAGAATTTTCAGTTTTGTGTTTGTTGGATATAACATGGCTGAAGGTGATTTTCAAACACAGCTCTTTGAGGGATTTTATTTACATTATGAGTATTGATGCAATTGATTTCTATGATATGGGCGACCCTTCTTGCAAAAGATGGGATTTTATTATGAAGTTTGGAATTTTCTAGGAAGGCCGTACCATTCCTAGGGCCTTATCTTTCTTCAGCACTTTGTATTGGGATTCGAGCTTGTTTCATGGTGGCTTCTTTGCATTGTTTAATCATTGCTTGTTGGTCGCCTTGTCCTTAAGGAGTTGTGATCTTAGTTTTGAGTGCTTTGTTGGTGTTATGGTGAGTGAAATAAGTATTTTGATGATGGTATTGCTTGCTGGTCTGAACTTGAGTTCATTGGAATTTATATCAGACTTTGCTCTTTCCAAGTTATGTTAAATTTCTTGGGTGTTTTATGCTTCTAGTTCATGTGTATGCAATTTTATGGAGATAGAAGCATTGTGGAAGAAGATTTGAACAACTTAGAAAAAAGTTTGGAGCTGGTCTGGTATTTACAGTTTGCTGGTCTTTATATCAGACCTGGTTATTTCTCTTTTCACGCTTTATTTCTTGGCCTTTCAACTCACATTTGTAATTAGAAATATAGCATAATCTTAGCAAAGTTTGGCGCAGATTCTATTGAGAAATCATTGTAATTGACACTTTGTTACTTGCAGATATTTTGCATTGTAAGGCTGAAATAGTAGTACTGTTCAGTCATTTATATTTCTGCAATTACTTTGTGTTTTAATTCAAACACTATAACCCCTAGATGGTTTACAACCAGTGTGGAGGAATTAACATTGTATCTCTCATTTCTCACCCACTGTTTTGTTAGGTTTTTTAATCAGATATGCACAGAAAACATAAAACAATAACTCGGAACATGAGACAGAATTTATCCTGGGAAACCCTTCTACTCAAGGGAGAAAAATCCAGCAGAAATTTAATCTTATAGATCAGCAACAATAGTGCAGAAATAGCACTCCACAATCAGGCCTAGAGAGGCAGATTATATCACAAATGAATCAGCACTGTAGATAGTGCAAAATCCTTAGCAACAAAGAATAATCAAATCTCCTTCTTGAACGCCAAACTTGCTTTTGCCGATCAGAAAATCGAATTGATGATTGAATTGAATAATGAATGAGGAAACTCTCTCTTCAAATCTCAGCTAAGGATATATACATGTCTAGGCGTTGCTCTCCTCATGAACCGACCTAGGAAATTCAATATTTTGTTTGTAATAATTAGGCCGACTAGCCTTATGAATTGATTCTTTTGGGAAATACCTCCCGCAGCTACTCAAAAACGCTAACACTCCCTCTTAGCTAGGGAGGTATTCTCAAATATCTGATCATGGATTCTCTCAACATGACGTCCACAATGGCTACACCCAATTGTGGAAAGCACAACTCAGTCTCAAAGATGTGATTTGTACAAGGGTTTTCACCTCATATTTCTCAGTCTCAGAGAAATATACACTACAAGGGCTTTCACCTCATATTTCTAGTCTCAAAGAAATATACACTACAAGGGCTTTCACCTCATATTTCTCTGACTCAGAGAAATATACATTACAAGGGCTTTCACCTCATATTTCTCTGTCTCAAAGAAATATACACTACAAGGGATTTCACCTCATATTTCTTTGTTTCAGAGAAATATACACTACAACAAATCTTAATGATGTTGTTACTCCCTCTCAACAAGGGCGACATTCTCCACCAACCCGAGCTTGTCTCGAAATTGTGCAAACTTTACCCTGCAAAGAGGCTTGGTGAGGATATCAGTCGTCTGATCATCAGTGCAAATGTACTTGAGTTGGATTGCTTTCCTCAGCACCATGTCTCTGATGTAATGATACTTGATCTCCACATGCTTTGTCCTATCATGAAATACAGGATTTACAAAGAGCTTTACACAGCTTTGGTTATCACAGTGAATCAATGTCGGCTCACATCTGACCAAACAATCCTGCAAGAAGCTTTCGAAGCCATATTGCTTCACGGGCTGCTACACATGTTGCAATATATTCAACCTCTACTATGCTTAGTGCCACAGAGGTTTGCTTCCTGCTACACCAAGAAATCATGGCAGACCCCAAACTGAAGCAACCTCTGGGCTGCTACACATGCTGCAATATATTCAGCCTCTGCTATGCTTAGTGCCACAGAGGTTTGCTTCCTGCTACACCAAGAAATCATGGCAGACCCCAAACTGAAGCAACATCCAGAGGTGCTCTTCCTATCAGCTACACTCCCAACCCAGTCAAAATCAAAATAGCCTTGTAATCTCAAATCCCCACTGGAAGTATACCTCGAGCCATATCCCACAGTACCACGCAAGTATCTCAGTATATGCTTTGCTGCAACTAGATGTATTTGTCTTGGCTCGCACATGAACTGACTGGGAGCACTCACTGCATAACAAATGTCTGGTCTGGTGTTGACTAGGTACATCAATGATCCAATCAATTGTCTATACATGGTGGGATCTACCAAATCTGAATCGGATGCTGAGTCACTCAACTTCTTCAAATTTGTCTCCATAGGTGTAGACATGGACTTACAGTCCATCATCCCAAATGGCGCCTCCATGCTATGATCTTCTAATGACACCAAACTCGAGCTTATCGCCACTGGAGCAATCCAACATTAGACTCATTGACGCTTCCTTTTGTAGATAAACACGCTGAGCATAACTCGACCCAAAGGCTTGCAGTGATCTCTGAATATGGCACATTTATGCGAATGAATTCAAATTATTACTCTGCGATGGAAAGTGTACAGGGATAGATAGCTGCAAATGAAGAATGAGAATCACAATCTCCATATGAGGATTTCATCTCACATGGAGGACAATCCAGCAAAGGTTTTTGTCTCCACCCGATCAGCCAGATTATGAATCCAATTTTGAGATTATGCTTAGTCAAACCTGATCAATCTTCCTGAACTTGGCTCTGATACCATGTTAGTTTTTTTTATCAGATATGCACAGAAAACAGAAAACAATAACTCAAAACATGAGACATAGAATTTATCTTGGGAAACCCTTCTAATCAAGGGAGAAAAATCCAACAGAAATTTAATCTTATAGATCAGGAACAATAGTGCAAAAATAGCACTCCAAAATCAGGCCTAGAGAGGCAGATTATATCACAATAAATCAACACAATAGATAGTGCGAAATCTTAGCAAAAAAGAATAATCAAATCTCCTTCTTGAATGCCGAACTTGCTTCTATCAATCAGAAAATTGAATTGATGATTGAATTGAATGATGAATGAGGAAACTCTCTCTTCAAATCTCAACTAAGGATATATACATGTCTAGGCGTTGCTCTCCTCTTGAGCCGACCTAGGAAATTCAGTATTTTGTTTATAATAATTAGGCCGACTAGCCTTATGAATTGATTCTTTTGGGAAATACCTCCTGTAGCTACTCAAAAACACTAACATGTTTAAGCGGAGAATCCCCACTGTAGAGTGGATGCCTGTTGAGAAGCGGATGAATTGTTTTGCATTGTAATATCTTTCCCCCCACTGAACAAGTGGTAGCGTGGAATCTCATATGGTCAGATCACCGCCTGCTTCAATTCAGCATTGTTCTACTTTTCAATTTGGTTGGTAACAACCCCTTCCCATATGCTATCACCTCGCCTTAGTGAACATTCTTGGCGAAGGTTACAGTTTGATTATCTTTTGGAGCTAACGCTAACATTTGGTGTAGTGTTGGTTGTGTTGGTTAAATTTCAAAGATAAAATTAAGGGGCACATTTCACACAAGTGATATGATAAAGCATATAGATCTACAAGCAACATTTAAAAATTATAAGACATTAACACTATTAATGATGTAAATTAAAATTTAGAAATAAAAACAAAGTAGAAAGATATTAATTATAAAATAAATAAAAATTACCTAATATTAGACCACCAAATGTCATTAAGCACCCTTTCTTTCACCTTCTTCCCTTCTATCTTTAATTGAGCCAACTTTTTCCACTCTCCATAAAGCACCATGGATTGTAGAGCCTCCTCCGCCTCCAGCATCCTCAACAAAATAAAATAACTAGCATATCTAGTATCAACTGTTTTGAAGAACTCTTTCTATGAATAAGATCAGAATAATGCAAGTGAAGTGTGATGGTTACATACAAACATTTGCATGTCTCTAGCTTTGGCCACTACTATCTTCACCCAATCTATTTGTCAATGTCTTTTAAATCATTTACACAAAATGGAGTTCAAAAAATATGTTTGTAAGCACTCTCAACCATTAAACTAGCTAGCTTACAAACAAGAGTTGAATAAGTCACAATTTGCACAACATTGGAAGACCAACCTCCTCTACGGCCTCCTTCAAAAGCCAAACTAGTAATCAACATCCTTAAGTTTCCCAAAGCAATCAATAGCTATAAAAAAATATGAACCAACAAGACATGTAACAAAAATATAAATGAGTGGCCAAAGTCGAATATCAATCCACCCATCCATGACAATGGAACAACCAATCCTCATCCATGTTTGTCTCATCTCCTCGATCAATATGTTCACCTTTAAATATTGTCTGTCAAGGAGAGGGATACATAATCTATATTCTCCATGGGGAACATAAGTTGGTCCAACTTCCATTGTGTCTCTCAATACCTTTGAAATAAGGAGACCTTTCCAAAAGAAATGAGATGGCATGAGCATAAAAAAACTTAGCCACTAAATCATCAATTTGCTCACTTTTTGCAAATTCATTAACCCTACCACAATAATTTTTCTTGCCTACACTAGAAGTGGCCTTCCTCTTCCCTCTATCACAACTCTCTCCAACTAATACATTGGAATGGTCATCGATAGATTGCAATGTTCTGGATGAACATTTCTTAGTAGTACTAATATGTTTTTCCTCTCTCCCCAACCAACCTTTACCATTTCAACTTCTTGTTCTTATGTTATATCTTTACAAACTCTAACCCCATGTCCATTCTCACTCAATAAATGGTGAACAATCTTACTATAGCTCCTATGATAATCAATTTTGCAATGACACAAACAATGCTTGCTGACCCTTGTATTTTTACCCTTATTAATGCTTAAATTGGTGGCAAATTGCAAAAAATATTTTTAGGGGTTGAAAAGGCCTTTTGCATATTTTTGAATCAAGGATGAATGGCATGCAAAATGGTCTTATGGAGTTCCAATAGTGCCTATGTTTGGAGCTTCAAAAGAATGATCCATTCTATTTACTATTTACTTCAACTTATTCACTACCCATCTCATTCACATTGACATTATCATCACTATTGCTAGTGCTCATTTTGTGGTATTTTTGTGTGGCGACAAACCAAAATCAAAACATTTTAAAACTAATTACAAACCCTCCCTAAAAAGCTAAAAAAATACTAAAAAAAAATAAAAAGATCAACATACCTTGTTGTAATGGTTGTTGCTAAACCAAGCCATGTCTTATTTGTATTGAAAAAATAACAAGCTTTTTAAATATATTGTCAAACCTTGATATTGGTTGCTAAACCTTGATGCCTTGTATTGGCAAATTTTTCAATTGCTTCAGCAAACAAGGGCAGCGTAGGTCTTCAACAACAAGCAATGGCAATACCTTATCAGAGCCTTCAACACTCATTAATGTCCCCTACTTGGAGTAAGCCTCAATTTGCCTTTAGAGACACTTACTCAACATAAGATTGTTTTGCAAATAATATTCCATAGTAAATTACATAATAAATATTGAACTTAAAAATAATTGAGCTATTTAACACTCATTCAAGCTAGTTTGGTTTTGACTCACTCACTATTTTTAGTAAATACTATATTTAGTAACTAGTCCTGGCAGCAGTGTAGTGTAAGGTTTCCTGTTTCGGCAATGTGTGGGAGTTGTCGAGTGAACTCTAATGTTTTGTGCCAGTTTAGTGATTTGGAGTATTTACTAGTTTTAGCAGTTGCTATAAATAGTAAGTCTATTTTCGGTAACTAATCTTGGCCAAGGCTACTTCAACGGTGTCTATTTTCAGTTTGGGCGTTGGCATGGCTAAGTTTCGATTTAATTATTATTTGTATTTCTCACTCAAGTTATTTTAATAAAATTTATTTAAGTAAAAGGGTTAGGGGGTCATGTAAAAAGTACCTTGGAGCCTAATGTAATGACTTAGTGTTGTTTTAGAAGGGCAACAAAAGCGAAATAGTTTCCTTATGATCATAGACACCCAAGGGAGGTATTTTGAATTAAATAAAATTAAAAAATGACCCCTTGGCCTAGTTTCACAACGTTGTTTAAAAGAGGGGCCATGTATTTCAAGTGGATGCCTAGAAAAGAGGTTTATTTATCATTTTTGAAGGCTAATGTTATACCTCATAAGGTGGGATGCCTAATTTGGGTTTAATGTCAATTTTATATTAAAAATCAAACGTGGAATCTTGGAGGCATAAAGTGAAATGAGAGGGAAATATATTCAAATTCAAATGCAAGTTGCCCTAATTCTTCCCTCACTATATAAATATGAGTTTGAGCTCTCATTTGCATATGGGTATTTTGGCAACTTAAGGATGTTAGTGTTTTATAGCTGCGGGAGGTATTTCCCTAAGCAAATCGATGAAAGGCAAGTCGGCCTTTCTTTTTGCAAAACAAATATTATACTTTCTAGGTTAGCCCTAGAAGAAAGGTCACCTAGCTTGCTATATAAAGGAGAAGGTGTCTCCACATTAAGCATCAATTCACTCCACTCCAATTTGAATTTCTTCAGCAGCAGGTTCACCCTTCAAGAGCAGCAGATTCGACTCAAGGAGAAGTTATTAATATTTTGTGTATTCAAGGAAATCGCACTATCTTCAAGTGCAGATCCATTGTATTGTATTCGGCCTTTCTAGGGCCTGATTTTAAGTGTTATTCTTGCACTTATTTTCTGAATTATAAGAGAATATCTTGTTGGGTTTTTCTCCCTCAAATAGGAGGGTTTTCCCAAGGTAAAATACTGTGTTCATTGTTCTATGTGTTGTATCTTCTGCTTATTTGCATTTTTTATCCTAAAATGAACATAGTATCAGAGCGGGTTCAGGAAATCCAATCAAATTTGTCTAAGCAAACATTGCAAGTTGAGGGGAACTTCACAAAAGTTAGAATTGTATGAGAAGCAAATTTAAGATTCATGGCACTCAGGAGCTTAAGCCAGATCGCCGCAAGAAGACAAATATTCAAACATTCGTTATTTGCAAAAGAGCACAAGATGACTTGGGTATTGATTTAGGAAGAAGTCGAATTCAGAAGAGACAAAAGATGCAAATACGGGCTAGAGTAGAAACGGGACTTTCCCATTCACATCATCCTGTCCAAGGAGTTAACGGGTGTTGTTTAGCACTGATTATTCACTTATATCAGTGAATCTCTAGAGATTGTCGGTGATGAAGACTTAAGGGAATTGTGGGAAGTTCGAGAGATTAAAACAAAGCCTGAGTTCATTCATTGTTTCTGCATATTTAAAGGTGGATTATTGTGATACTGAAGATGAATGTATTTACTAGTGTCACGTGGTAAATATTTATGTTGTCTGGCGGACCTTTGTACCTGTCATCAGAGCCTTCGCTTATTTATATTGATGAACATTGGGTGTTTTATTACTGGGTGTTTTATTACTAGTCGTATTGATACTTTTTGGTGTCGAGTAAATTCCCATATGCTCATTTTAACAGAGGCGACTGGGGAAGACTCAAGATCACAACCCATGTTCATTCTGGCAATGGTGTCGTCGTGATATCCTTCTTAATGCTGTTTGGCGGAATTTGGAATTTTGTTGTTTGGAAGTTATCAGGCTATGCTTCACATGAAGAAAAAACCACAAATGTTGTGATCACGTCGGCGGAAATCATTGGGTTTAAATAAGTGTATGAAGCCAAAACTTACGAGAGGAGCACGAGTTATTATATATTCGAACTATCATTTCATCGGGATGCGGATTGTATATACTATGGCATTGATATCTGAAATATGAATTCATTACTTGGTCGTTGAAGGTACCTCTTCTATGCTAGACGGATTCCTAAATGCGAGGGTTTATGGAACTCGTTTCCATTATTGTTGAAGTCGCTTGGTCATTTTGCTGCTTGGAGGAGGATCGAGGACATTCATCAGAGTCACTAGCATCTCACTATCGCTAATTCTTGTGATACCGCATTCATTATTCTTGTATGCATAATGTGGTTATTGTTGATACTGGACATGTATTAAATTGCTATCCTATTCTAGCCAGGTATCATAAAAGCACGCGAATAGGACATTCCATAATTATATGAGTTTATATCGGAGCATTGAGTAATTCAGAACACGCAAAATGCACCCAACTTCATGAGTTGCAAAGTTTGGAGATTCGTAATTAACATAACAGTGGCCAGGATTGGACGTGTAAGGTCTTGAAGGATATGTGCAAGTGAAGTTTATGAAGGGTTTCACTGCTAATGCAAAGGTGGTTAATGAGGAAGCCAGTCAAGTGGAAAATGATGTTGTTGGAAGCATTCGGACTGTTGCCTCCTTCTGTGCAGAGGATAAGGTTATCAATCTGTATAATGAAAAATGTGCTACTCCCATGAAAAGTGGAGTCAAGCAAGGAATTATAGCAGGATATGGTTGTTGGGAGGAGAAAAATGGCTACAACTGAATCAAGTAAGATAAGTTCTATTATGTATCATTCTTTTAATTGTTCTATCTAATGATATTTGCTAGATGACTACATGCTTCATTTGTATCAAGGTAGTTTGATTTTATGACCTATTATTAATCTCTTTAAAATGCAAGATGGATCGAGGAGCAAAAGGATGTTGGATTATTTGAACATATATTGAAGACCTCATTATTTGAGGTGACGATTCTTGGAAATTAGTCAGTGAGGAGCAGGAGGCTCCTATGGATATGGATTCATCCCTCGATTACACTCCTGCCATTCAGAGGGAGTTAACTTCCAGGCACAAGTTGAGATCATGTCAAGGAAGAGGATTTAAGGTTCTACAGATCAATCAATGGAGGGGAGTTCACTTCCAGAGGATTTCTTTGCAATCTTTGTATTGAGGCAGGGATCAAGGGGGAGTTATGTGTTCAGTAAAATGGAGTCCTATGTTTCGAGGAACTAGAGTGACTCACTGAGAAGAAGTGAAGGTGTCAGCTAAGTGAGTTGCAATGTTGCAAGGCTAGGTGCTAAGTCTTTGGAAGGCCTCTTTAGCTGCAGAGAACGGAATTGCACAAGGCAGTTGTTTTGACATTGGTAGCACCGCAAACCTATTCAAAATAGGGTGATCTAGGATGAGGTTGAGGAGGACAATCTGGACTCTTGCAAGTCAATAATGTCGAAGGTGTGCATTGGAAACCGTTCCTCTAAGGCAACCATTGCAGGTAATCTTGGACGAGGAGGTCAAGAGGTTGATGCGGGTACTTGGAGCTCTAGAGGGAGTCACATCATCATTAAGATTTGTTGTAATGTATATTTCTCTAAGACAGAGAAATATGAGGTGAAAGCCCTTGTAGCGTATATTTCTCTAAGACAGAGAAATATGAGGTGATAGCCCTTGTGTATATTTCTCTGAGACGGAGAAATATGAGGTGAAAGCCCTTGTAGTGTATATTTCTCTAAGACTGAGAAATATGAGGTGAAAGCCCTTGTACAAGATCACATCTCTGGGACTGAGTTGTGCTTTCCACAATTGGGTGTAGCCATTGTGGATGTCATGTTGAGAGACTCCATGACGAGGATATTTGAGAATACCTCCCTAGCTAAGAGAGAGTGTTAGTGTTTTATAGCTGCGGGAGGTATTTCCCTAAATAAATTAATCAAAGGCAAGTCGGCCTTTCTTTTTGCAAAACAAATATTATGCTTTCTAGGTCGGCCCTAGAAGAAAGGTCACCTAGCTTGTTATATAAAAGAGAAGGTGTCTCCAAATTAAGCATCAATTCCAATTTGAATTTCTTCAGCAGCAGGTTTGCCCTTCAAGAGCAGCAGATTCGACTCAAGGAGAAGTGATTAATATTTTGTGTATTCAAGGAAATCGCACTATCTTCAAGTGTAGATCCATTGTATTGTATTCGGCCTTTCTAGGGCCTGATTTTGAGTGCTATTCCTGCACTTATTTTCTAAATTATAAGAGAATATCTTGCTGGGTTTTTCTCCCTCAAGTAGGAGGGTTTTCCCGGGGTAAAATACTGTGTTCATTGTTCTATGTGTTGTATCTTCTGCTTATTTGCATTTCTGATCCTAAAATTAACAAAGGAGACTCTGCTAGAATTTCTCTCGGATTCAAAAACCCTCTTCTTACGTTGCTGGTTTCGGTGGTGAGAGACCCACCCTAGCTGGTTGGTGTTTTGGCTTCAAAGTTTCAGTGCTATATCTTGCTGTTGGAGCATTTTAGTGTGGATAGAATGAAGATTTTTGTAGTTTTCTGATGTGGGTTTGGAGCTATGGTTTTGGTGTGTGGACTTCTTGATTTTGGTGAGAGTTTGCTGTTGTTTACTGCCTTTTCTGAAGTCTGATACGAATTTTCAGAGATCTAAAACTACATTTTCTGAGCGACTGAAAAGGGCAAACCTGAGTATAATTTTGTGGTGCTTTGGAAATTACATCTGTGTGTTGTTTCTTTGGATTCTCTTTGGTTGGGTGTCCATTTCAAACTGCTGTTTGAAATTTATTGGAAAGCTGGTGATTTATTGGAGCTAGACGCCTACCTTGGGATTAACACCACTTTCTGGGTATTGAGGCAGCAAACATGTAATTCTGGTCTGTGCATTTCTATGGTGAAAATTGTTGTTGATGTCGCATTTTCAGGTCTAAAATATGAATGTTAAACTCCAAATTTCAGTTGTTAAATTGCAATGTTGAATTGTTGATGTTTTGTAACCTTATTTACTTAGCATGTTCATGAATATTTCAATGTATGCACTCAATGAAATAAATGGAAATCAAACATAAAACCCTTCAACAACTTTTGTCTTATTCTGAAAACAATACACACAAAAACAAAACAAAAATCAGGAGCATCCATTACAAAGCCCAAGGGCATGCTCATACCCCCCTTGGCCCCAAGTGGACGGAACATCCAACCAAGACAATCACATCCAACTTAGGGTTGGCGTACTTGCATTGAGAGAACTTATACCGCCCTTCCCCAACATGTTTCCTTGCCAACCTTACACATGCTTGCTTAAAGAAAAGGATGTTGATTATAATAATTATATAAATAGATTCGCTATTTCCTTATCTACCAATTTAGACAAACAGTTCCCTTATATTAGTTATTATGAAATTAAATATATATGAATTCAAATGCATATCAAAATTATATATTAAATGCATATACATTCAACTGCATACCAATCACTTGTTATAGCAATGGCTGCTGCTTTTCTGAGTGCAGATATCTATTATATTTTCTGATCTTCCATATCAGACTTTATCCATTTCCTTCCTTGGTGTCCCTTGCAAATGATGTGGCTTTTCTCATATATCACCATCGTATGCCTTAGGAATGGAGGTGACTCTTCCTTATAATTAATTGCTGTCCCTTCAAACTGATCGCAGCCTTTCATAATGTAATCGCTGCCTTTGAGTAGTAATTGCTGCCTTATAACTTTGCATATTAGTTAGACATTCCTTACTTTAACTTGGTCGGTTAATATGTATTTATATCTGCCTTTTATATTAACATAAATAATCACTATCTTCCATCAAACATTGCACTTCAATATATATTCGCTGCTCTTTAACAAACTCAATTACTGCCATTATAACCTTAATTGCTTCGCCTTAATACTCTTAATCGCTGCTTCTAATAATCATCTTAATCATTGTCTTGCTGCTATTTATCACATTCTATCACTGTCTTGTCCTTTCACTATCACTGCATTAAATTGTATTTCCCTTCATATATTATGTTTACATATTTTATATCAATATATTATATGTTTCTTATTTTACTACTATACTTATAAATTGAATTTATTGTTAATATATTTATTTTTATATTAGTTTTATATATATTTATAGCATTATATTATAATTATAGTAATATTTAAATTATTAATATTTATATTTATATTTTTAATATGTATATTGTTATGTATTGCATTTCCACGCTTGGTTTTCTTTTATACTTTAGTGATGCAATTTGATCATGGTGGGGGCATGACACACAATGGATGCTTTAAGTTTTGTTTCATATATTAGGGTGAATAAGGAGTGTGGGAGGGTTTGTAGGACAGCACGCCCCTTTTGAACACATTAATTAATCACTAGGCATGTTTTTTTCAAACATTAAACATTCTGTGATTTTTGTAGGGTATGCCAAGCCATCCCCAAAATGGTCAAGAGATGTCTAAGACATTCCTAGCCATTAATTAACACAGCACGCCCCTTTTGAACACATTAATTAATCACTAGGCATGTTTTTTTCAAAAAAATTCAAACATTAAACATTCTGTGATTTTTGTAGGGTATGCCAAGCCATCCCCAAAATGGTCAAGAGATGTCTAAGACATTCCTAGTCACCTCGAGGATGCCCAAGAATCCCCTAGACATTTCCATTTTTTCTTTGTTGAGGAGGGTAGCCCCCTAACATCTTGCCATCCCCAAAATGCCTAAGAGAATGAGGCAAGGGTTTGAGGAGTAGGGATGCATCCCCATGTAACACAAATAAAAGTCAAAAGCAATTAAAAAAGACTCAATTTAGGCTCATCACGAGCTTCTTAAAAATGTTTTCCCCTCAAGTCAAATACACACAAAGAATGTGCATCTAAAAATTTAATCTACAACTGAAAAAATCCTCATATCTACATCCAAAAATTAGGATTATATTAGTTAGAAAGCTTGGCATGCAACATCATTTATATTCCATTATACCACGTTCCTTATGCTAATGGAGATATGGCCCTCCGACTAACATAAGAGTTAAGTGGTTGCGGATGAATGTTTGCTTGCTTGGTCTCCCCTCTTCTCCTTTGTGGCTAAAACATTCAAAAAAAAACTTCCTACAAGCTTCTAAAAAATGTTCTCCCCTCAAGTCAAATACACCTAAAACATGTGTTTAGGAATTGATTTTAGACTAAAAAATCCCCATATCTATATCCAACAATTAACCCCACATTGATTGGAAGACTTAGTCCGAAACAACTTATATTGTCCAATATACTATGATCATTGTGCCAATAAGAGTGATGCCACAATGGAGGTGACCCTCCTATTGTCATAATGGCCAATTGGTTGTGGATGAATATGTGTGCTTCCTCAGCCACCCCTCTCCTCTTCTATGGCTGAAAAACCCCTTCTTACAAGCTTCTAAAAACATGTCTTTCCTCTCAAGTCAAATACACCAAAAAAAGGTGCATCTTGGAATTAATTTTATAACTAAGAAATCTTCAAACCATATCACATTTTCATCCATAGAAAGTATATTTTATGTTTTGATTGGTCATCTATAAAAAAATACATATGCAATTGAATTAAAATATGGTCTATCAAAAAAATAAGAAAGTACAGAAAAAAAACAATAAATTGCAAATTTAAAAATAATAATTTGTATTAATCCATTACTAAATATATAAATATTCTAAGATTAAAATTTTCAAAATTAAGTATCATGATATATAATTGCAAATTTTATAATTTTTTGGCATTAGATTTAGATTTTTTTTTGGTGGTAAAGATACTCTCCTTTTACATATTCATACTGTTTATTTTTATTTTACGCTTCTACAAAGAAATGGAAAGGCATTTCTTATAATCAAAAACAATATAAATTGTATATGTTTCTGGTGTCCGCTGTTTCTACGTTATTTAAGAAAATTCTAGCTGCCTTTAAATTTTTAAAAATCCTGGATATTTTTTAAATTTTCGTAAATACTTGACTGCGAAAATCCGAAGGTGAACACCCGAAAAAATTTGTAAATTGATCATATAACTATTTACATTTAATTCACAAAATTTGACCCAAAAAAAGTACGGAAAATCAGCATTGTGCGGCCGCTTTTGAGAACCATGGTTGAACAACATATATTTTCATTTCATATAAATTTTGGTTGCAGATGGAGATATTAAAAATAAAAAGCCAAGTAATACAGAACAGAAAGGCAACCTGCGAATGCCGCAAAGACTCTTTGAAAATTTGAGGTTGGCCTTCTCCTTTTTGTTCCTGTTCGTTTTGGTGGATGAAATGCAGATAAGGCCCCTCTTCTTCTGCTTCTCCACTGGCAAAACAAAGGTCCCCGGCGAGCCATTCGTTGGAGGGCACCACCGTCACTGATACATTTCTGAAGACACTCGTAGCTTCATTTTCACTATCCCCCATGGCTGCTTTTGCCCTTTGCCTTTTGACCTTTTGCCCTCACCCTCCTAGGTATTTGCAGGTTTATGTCAATAACTGATGCAGGCGTGCAACTCCACCTAGGGTTTTGCAGATTTATTTGGCCTTAATGCTTCGAAAAAAATCGCCTTCCCTTTTCCTGCCCGAGCCTAACTTCCTCCCTAATTTTTAACTCTAATCTGCTGTGAGTTTAATGGTGTTATAGCAGAAGCATTTTGAACTTTCCTGACGTGCTCCCAGTGAATTTTAATCAAACCAATAAAATAGATTTTGAAAAAACAACCCTCGTATAAATCAACCATTAAGTGTAGTTTAGCTAAAATCATGCATGTAGTCAATGGGCCTTTGGTCTATTGTGAAGTTGAAAGGTTTTAAATGCGCTGATCGGGATAAAGTCTTGCTAAATGCAAAGGCTCCAACGCTTAAAAAGGGATTAGGCAGGGATCATGCCCCCAACGGATTTTGGCGGAATGGATACCCTTAGATCTTAGCTCTAAGCTAAAGGGGACTCCCTTGGGGATATCTCCAAAAACAAAACAAAAAACAAAAAAATCATTCATGTATAGAACAAGTACCATGTAGTAGCGAGTACCTACTTCAATAGCTATTGTTATAGCAATAGTAGGGTGTTGGTATTCAGGATCGTTAATAGTTTTTTGCAAATATTTCAAATTGAAGATTATAAGTTTGAGTGTATTTATGTAATATTGGGCCCTTCTTTTGGTAGGCGTATTTTCTATTAACAATTATTATGCCTTCACAATGCATTTTCTAAAGTTGAGTGCATTGCAAAATTGTGCTAAGTAGAGAATGGTTCATAACGTGCTTTCATTTCATTGTGGCGGGCAACTTGTTTATAGCATTTTTGTCTACAAACACCACGTAGATAAAAGGTGATAGGAAGGGTGTGTCACCTATAAACAAATGTCGCTATTTCATTGTAACACATGGTTATAATCAAGTACATTTTCAGAGCATCAACGCATAAGTATATAGCGGCTAGGTTTAGTACAACGCATTTTCGGGTCTTTTTGCGGAAAACCAAAATACGGTTGGGTTAACAAGGTATAAAGTGGAACATGTGTTATCTTGAGGTTTCAACGTGTAAGTGTTTTGCTTCACATTTTAAGAAAAGCAAATTCAAAAGGAATATGTGGTGTGAGGAAGGCATGCACTAGCGATTGATTGTGTTTTAAAACCCCCCAGATCAATTATCAGTATTGAAACAAGAATGGCTAGTTGGCAAACAATCAATTTCATAGGCAAAAGTTCTTTGAAAGCAATTTTCAAGTGCATAAGTAGGTTTTATTGCAATTTGTCAAGTAAGTGGTCTATACGTCTGTAATTGCAAGAATAATTGAATTATTGAGAGAATTGTATAGTAAAGGATTTTTAGAGTTGTTTTGTTTCAATTTTTGGAAGTAGACAAGTTAAAGCATAAGCTGTAGTCGAAATTAAACCCTAGAAAATGACTTAATCGAGTGTGAAAACGAAAGCAAGAAAGAGGCTTATGGAAGATGATTTCATGAAACAAATACCCAGTTCAAGAAAGAGAGGAAACCATGCTCAAGGCACGGGTGTTAACAGATAGATTGCATGACCTAACTAAGAAGATAGGAGATGCGGTTGTCCCTATGCATGGGTGAAGATTGTTTGAATATAGTTATAGAAGAAGTAAATCGGAGAGGTCGATGTCGAACCTATGGACTTCAAACTTGGGGAAATTGGTCGTTCCAAATGTATTTGTGAATGTAGATTTGATCAAAACGCTAGCACAAGGGTGTGATGACGAGAATAGAATAATCAGAAGCTAGGAAGGTGCTACTTTGTTAGAGATTTCAAGACAACATATTATAAACATGTTCGAGGTGAAGGTCTCTACAGTGTGACAATTGATTTTGGTTCTTTGTGCAAAGAGTATGAGAAAGATAAGCACGGTTATAGAGTTTTGTAGTTACCAAAGCACAAAAGAAGGGATAGTGAACGAAGACTGGTCAAATTTGTTGGAAATGAGGTTGAGCCATTCAGTTTTGGTATTTTTGAGGATTACTTTATCCAAACTTACTTTGCATTGTGTCAAGTGCTTGGAGAGGACTATAAGGTAAAAATGTTTGTCTATATGATGATGTTGGCAGTTGATGTTCAACATAGAAATGTTAACAGGAGTTTTGACGATGTTGCTTTCATTTCTAAGGGAATGCATAAACAGCTCAGAGATTTAAAAGATCCTAAGGGAGGTCTTCACTTTAGGTGGTATTCCCTATTAATAAATATGATCCTATACAATGGTGGTAAGGTTTGGTAGAAGCCCTTGGATTTGAAAATTCGGGATGCACAGGGAAAGAGGGGTCCTATCCAAATGTGGACACATCTTTGGGACCAGCTTTGTAATACTTCTAATTATTTGTCTTTTAAAAATAATTTTGTATTAGATGTATTGGCTAGCCTTGGGTGGAAGCCAGAAAGTAGAATTTCTATGAATATAATGAAGCTTTTGAGGCCACAACAATTTGATCCTCAATTAAATATTGACCATAAGTGGGGAGATTGGTATTTGCATACGAATTGGAGTATTTTCAGAGTCTATGGTATACCTATACAACTACATTGCTTGCCAAAGTATGTAGTAAATAAGATGGAGTTCATGGAAATAATGTGGCAACTAAATGAATCTAACAAGGTTAATTTCATATTGGTAAAGAAGGGATATTTGATCCTTAGTTGCATGAGATTCTCCGACATTATCATCATTGGAAAGAGGGATTGGAGGTGTTTTGTACAAACTTGCAGAAATATGGAATGAAGGTTGATCCTATCAAGTATTATGATGTTGAATGTATATTAGCAAAATGAGAGTAGAAATAGGTAAATCACAACTTTATCTCCATTTTCATGCATCTGTTGATGTGATCAAAAACTTGATTTATGATGAGGAGGTCAATGAAACGAAAAGGAAATGGACATTTATAGTCAAAATAGAGGAAAAGAGTAAAAATAAATCCTGGCTATGTTAGTGCATTTGTAAAATATACAAATCTCATGGAGAGATTGGAGACAATGATTGTCTCCATCGGATATGGGACCTTCTTAAAGACAATGACGTTGACAAGAGAAGAGGTAAAATGGATGGAAATTGAGAAAGTTGTTCAAGATAAAGCCTTAGTTGTAGAATCATGTGTGCAAGTATGCCCCAGTCAATCAATGTTAGGTCTTGCTAAACCTCTAGTTGAATTTTATGAAAATCAAGAATAGAGGGAGACTATGGAAGAGGAGCATGTCGAGAATGTTCCTAGAGATGAGGAAGTTAACAATCGGTTCCCTTCTCCCCAAATCAATCAAGAACATGAACAAGTGAGTCAAGATAGATAGGTCATTGATTTTTATGATGACAATGTTGTTCTTGTTGATGTAAGAATTTTAGCTTGTATTGAATTCATGCATGATGACACCTTTGTTAGTAGAAAGGAGTTTAAAGACTTTAATGTCACAATTAAACAAAAGGAGATGAATGAAATTTTGGAAAATGAAAAACAAGGTGTCGAGTCGTTAAGACATGAACAGGCCACTCCGAAAGTGATTGGGGAGATGGATTTTGATACTTTAAAGATTAGTCTTGAAGAAGGAAGGAGATTAGCAAAATAAAGTGGTGTTCTTTTATTGTCTGGATGGTATCTTAGTTCAATGATAGAACTTGATACTATAAGGTATTAGGATGAAGGGGATTTCACATTTGATGAGCGAGCAAGGAAAGTCTATTTTGGACCTAGCTTTTAGCGCTAGCTTGCAAACATTGACCATATGGGCAATGGCTCCCACCACAAAGAAGCCAAGAGTGGTGAAGGTAGTGGAGGAGATAATAGGTAATGTGATCATAAAAAGGACATCAGAAGCCACAATAGCAGAAGTAGCACAATTGGTGGTGCACACTACCATGTTCAGTGCAGAAACTACAAAAAAGCAACAAAAAGCATATGATGAGTTAGAAGTTAAGTATATCAAATTGTAGAATGAATACAATAAAATGGTGACTAGGCTTGGACTAAAATAGGTTGCAATTTGATATCATATTGCAACTCGGGCATCTCCTTCATGTACATCAGGCGATTTGTCAAGTGAGGATGGGGAAACTTCATCTTTAAGGATAAAGTAATTGAAAGAGTAGCCGAAAGAGAGTAGAGAAAGTGAAGGGTAAAAGCATAAACCTGTGTCACACTTTTGGCCTAATAAATAGTTTCGAGCGAACTAATTTCAGCCGGAAATGTTTCGTCCGAGTATGTTTCGGTTGAAACCATGTGGTGTATACGTGACACACATGGTTTCAATCGAAACCAAAAAAAAAAATCCCTTTAACTTTCAAATTGGCTTCCAATTTAGCTTATTATATGTGTGGGGTTTCTATCAAAAGGGTTTTGGCCGAAACCCTTTCGGCCGAAATTGTCTAGTTGGCAGCCAACTCAAAAAAATTCAGAATTTTTTGAAACTTTCAACTTTAACTAAGTATTTCTCCAGTTAGAATGATTTTTCTGCAAAAAATAAAAATACCCTTTTGTAGAACTCGGAGTGGGGAATCCAAATATATATATTTTTTAATATTTTGATTAGTTTTAACATATGTTATTTTTAAATAATGCAAGTAGGTTGTTAAATTTTAAAAAGAGGTTTATTATAAATTAAAAAACAATTAGTAAAACATATTGAAATTCTTGAAAACTTATATGGTCCAATAGAGGAGAGAGTCTTCTTCAAAAAGGTATAATTTGTTTTTTGAAAATGATTAAAAATATTGAAAATAGTTGACGGCCCGTGAAAACTGTCAAATTCTGACATGTTTGACTTTAAAACGTTATTATGAGAAAAATATACATCAAAATTTGAATTTTTTTTTTTCATGCAGTAGATATTAAAGTTACCTATTTGGAGAAAAAAAAATTAGGGAGAAATGCAATTTTTTTCAAAAAATTTCTTGACAGCCCCTGAAGTCATTTTTTTTTTAAATATTCAACATTCCAAAATTTGTCCTTAAATTGAAAAAAATATAATGAAAACAAATTTTTTTTTTTATTTTCAAATTACAGGAGTAAACTTCATCAAAATTTCTACATTTCATTAGTTTACACCATTTCGAAATTCAAAACATAAAGACCACTTTTATGTGGTCGAAGTTCAAAATTTGTTTCGTTGTTGGTCGATTCCTTTATAAAGTGTGACACAAGTTTGTGTTTTTACCCTGAAAGGAAGGTGAAGGGGGAGGCCAATATAATTTCTCTATATATTATTGATGACATGTTAGGCCACAAATTGTCATGTATCTTGTACAAAATTGAAGGGCCTTGGATTTCTTTTGATGGGTTGTAGAAGGCTTATGCTAAGCATAAGGAAATTGAAAATAGGTTGCAGGAAGTGTTGTAGGTGGAGTGTTAGAGTGATTGTTATAAAATAAATGATGAAGATTTCAAGGTTTGATGGGAATTCCAATAAGAACTTGGCCTATCTTCTTGAGCAAATTGAATTATTGGGTGAAATTTCTACTTTTGAGACAAGTTTGGATATGCAGTTGAATTCAAAGTTGGATATGTTTGAAGGCCTGGAAAATGGAATAATGTTGTTATATGGATCCTAATCAGACTCAGAGGTTAAATTTCCCCACTTTTATCAACATGGTTTCCCCCCAAATTATTTAATGGGGATTTGGAGGTAGTGCCCCCAAGACAAGGTCAAGGGGCAACACCATAAGTCTTGATAAAACGGCTAAGGTTTAGGGTTTTCGTTGATATTGTATTGTAGCATTTGCAACAGTATTGAGTTGCAAGGATTGTTGGTTGTAATTGGTTCAATTTGTTGGACAATAATAATTGGACTCTTTGTTGGTGGATGTAGCTTGAGTTTGGGTGAACCACATTAAAATTGTCTCTCACCATTATTATTTTTGTGTATTTTTTATTCCTCTATTTAATCTTTATTTGCATTTAATATATATCTTGTGCATGCAATTACTAACAAGTGGTATTGGAGCGGGTTGTGTTTTATTATCATCTACAGGAAGGTCTCACGGTTGATTGGGAGTCTCACGATTAAGTGGGAGCAATGGCAGATGAGGGTAAATTGAAGGTAGATAAATTCAATGGGCAGAACTATCAGTTATGGAAGATGCATATGGAGAATTATCTCTATCTAAAGGATTTATGGTGGCCATTGGAAGGGAAAACCAAGAAACCCTCAACAATGTTTGATGAGGACTAGGATATTTTGGACAAAAAGGCACTTGGAAGTATTTTTTCATGCCTGACACAATCGATGGTGTTCAATATAACAACAACAAAGACAACTCAAGAGTTGATGCAAACCCTAGCGAAGTTATATGAAAAGCCTTCCGCTTTGAATAAGGTATTTCTTATGAAGCATTTATTTAATATGAAAATGGTAGAAGGTGGGTCAGTTGTTGATCATTTAAATGAGTTTAATACGGTTACCAGTCAATTAACTTATGTAAATGTAAAATTTGGTGAAGAAGTTAGGGCTCTTTTGATTATGTGTTCTTTTCTTGAAAGTTGGAATAGCTTGGTAATTGATGTTAGCAACTATGTTTCTGGTTTAAATACCTTGAAATTTGATGATGTTGTTGGTGTTATTCTGAGTGAGGAAATTTGTAGGAAAATCTTAGGTGGATCCACATCAAGTAGTGTTTTGCATGCAACAAGTAGGGGTTGATCAAAGGAGAGAGGAAAAGGTTTTGGAGGTCATGGGAATTCATGAGGAAAATCAAAGGACAAGAGGTCCCAATCCAGAGGACAGGAGGATTGTTGGTACTATGGGAAACCGGGTCATCTGAAGAAAGATTGTTGGTCTTAGAAGAATAAAGAAGGAGACAAACAAGAAGGCAATAAGGAGGCAAATATGGTAAGTAATAAATCTAACGATGATGCTTTGATTCTTTCCCTAGATAATGTTGATGATTCATGGGTTTTAGATTTAGGGGCCTCATTTCATGCTACGCCCCATAGAAGTTATTTTCTCGATTATGTCCAAGGGGAGTTTGGGCTAGATTATTTGGGAGATAACACACCCTATCAGATTGTTGGAAAGGAAAGAATTAAGATTAAGTTACAGAATAAGAATCATTGGTTACTACAAGAGGTAAGGCACGTTCCAAGGCTGAGTAGGAATTTTATTTCAGCAGGGGAATTGGTTGATGAAGGTTGCATAGTTACTTTCAGTGATAAAAATTGGAAGGGTTCAAGAGGTGCCTTGATAGTAGAAAAAGATGTGAGAGTAGGAACCTTATATATTTGTACAAGTAATATTGTTCTTTCTACTTTAGTTGTTGCAGAGAAAAAACAAACAGGTTTAGGAACAATTGTTGCAGGTTCACAGGAAGGGACTGAAACAGTTGTTGCATGTTCTGAGACAACACTGTGGCATAACAGACTTGGGCATATGAATGAAAAAAGTATGAATTTACTTCATTCAAAGAAATTTTTTCCATGTCTGAAATGTATTAATATGGATTTCTATGAAAGTTATGTGTATGGAAAACAAAAGAGAGTTAGTTTTCTCAAGTATGGGAAGAAAAAGAAAGATGAAAAGTTAGAGATTGTGCATACATATGTATAGGGACCAGCTCAGGTATCTTCTCTCGGTGGCTCTCGGTATTAGGTTACATTCATAGATGATGATGCTAGGAAGGTTTGGATTTATTTCCTTAGGTAGAAATCTGATCTATTTGGTAGAAATATGATCTATTTGAAACATTTAAGAAATGGAGAACCTTGGTTGAGAATGATGGGTTAAAGATTAAAATGTCTTAGATCAGATAATGGTGGTGAGTATTGCAACAAATAATTTGAAGATTATTGTTCCTTTAATGGAATTTGTAGGCAAAAAATGATTCGAGGGACTCCATAAGAAAATGGAGTGGTTGAGCGCATGGATAGGACAATAATGGAGCGTGCATGGAGATGAGATTGAATGTTGGCTTGTCTTTAAAAATGTGGGAAAAGATTGTCAATACTGTTGTATATTTGATTAATAGAGGCCCCTCTGATCCTTTGGGTTGTGGTATTCTAGAGGAAGCATGGACAAGTAAGAAGGTGAGTTATTCTTTTCTCAAAATCTTCAATTGTGAAGCATTTGCACATGTAGATTCTGAAAAATAGAACCAAGTTTGAAGAAAAATCAAAGAAATGTATATTTGTTGGATATGGAATTGATGAATTTGGTTATAGGCTTTGGGATTTTGAAAATAAAAAAATTGTGAGAAGCAGGGATGTCATATTCAATGAGAAATTATTGTACAAATATCAGTTGCAACAACATAAGAAGAAAGAAAATGATTATGCAATATTGGATGATACTCCAAACAATGATGTTCCAGTGGTTCCTCATGCTCCACAATAGCAACAAGAAATACCACAAACTCTAGTGCATGTTAGACAATCAACAAGGCTAAGTAGACCTCCTGAAAGGTTTTCTCCGTCTTTGTATTCTATTTTGTTAACAAATGTTGGTGAACCAGAAGGGTATGATGAAGCTATGCAGGTGGATACAAAGGTTCAGTGGGAGCTTGCAATGGAAGAATAAATGGACTCTTTGCTGAAAAATCAGATTTGGGAATTATGTAAGTTGCTTGCAAGTAAAAAGGCTTTACCAAACAAATGGGTTTATAGGTTGAAAGAGGAAGATGGAGGTAAGAATAAATTTAAATCCAAGATAGTTGTAAGAGGATTTTCACATAAAAAGGGTATTGATTTTGTTGAGATTTTTTCTTTGATTGTTAAAATGACTTCTATTCGTACTATTTTAAGTATTGTGGTTGTTGATGATTTGCATTTGGAATAGTTAGATGTGAAAACTGCCTTTCTCTATGGTGATTTGAGGAGGAGATATATATGGACCAACCCCAAGGATTTGAGGTCAGAGGTAAGGATAAATTGGCGTGCAGATTGAAGAAGATTTTATATGGCTTGAAACAAGCACCTCAGCAATGGTACTTGAAATTTGATAGTTTTATGGCTAAACAAGGTTACAATAGGTGTAATTCTGACCATTGTGTTTATTTTAAGAGGTTGGAAAATGACAGCTACATTATTTTATGTTTATATGTGGATGACATGCTTGTAGTAGGGTCTAACATGGATCACATAAGTGAGTTAAAACAACAGTTAGCAAAATCATTTGCTATGAAGGATTTGGGGGCAACAAAACAAATCCTTGGTATGAGAATTTGTAGAGATACGAAGAATAGAAAATTGACTCTATCTCAAGCTAGTTATGTTGAAAAGGTGCTGCAGAGATTCCATATGGAGAATGCAAAAGCTATTAGCACACCTTTGACCAGTCATTTGAAATTGACTAAAGAGATGTGTTCAAAGACACAAGAGGAGGAAGAAAAAATATCCAATGTACCATATGCTTCAGCTGTAGGAATTTTAATGTACGCCATGGTATGCATGAGACCAGATATTGTACATGTTGTGGGAGTCGTAAGCAGGTATATGAGTAATCCTAGATTGGAGCATTGGAATGCAATAAAATGGGTTCTTAGGTATTTGAGAGGTACATCCAATAAACATTTATGTTCTGGGGGCTCTAATATTGATTTAGTAGGTATGTAGACTCAGATTTGGCAGGGGATATTGATACCAGGCAGAGTACTATAGGTTATGTCTTTACTGTAGGTGGGACAACAGTGAGTTGGATCTCACAGTTGCAAAAGGTGGTTGCTTTATCCACCACAAAGGCGGAGTATGTAGCTGCAATAGAGGCAAGCAAGGAGATGATATGGTTGTGATATTTCATGGAAGAATTAGGCAAACAATAGGCCAACAGTTATTTTTTTACGGATAACTAGAGTGCCATACATCTTACAAAGAATTATGTCTTGCATTCAAAGACCAAACACATACAATTGAGGTATCACTTCATTTGGTCGGTGTTGGATGATGGACAATTAAGGCTGGAAAAGATATGTATATAGATGATAATCCAATGGATATGTTGACAAAGGTTGTGACAAGGGAGAAGCTGAGATCCTCTTCAGCTTCGGTTCGTCTTCCAGACTGAAAACAATAAAATTAGAATAGCAGGGTCGAGGGTGCTTATTTTCACTGGGAGCTACAGGGTCAATGATGTTATGATCAATCTCCAAGTGGGAGATGATATAGTGTGGAGTCTGATCAATCTCCAAGTGGGACATTGTTGTTATATGGATCCTAATCAGACTCAGAGGTTAAATTTTCCCCTTTTATCAACGCGATTTCCCCTCGAAGTCAAAAGCTTGTAAATGAAAACTTGAACAAATGTATAGAAATAAGATGACATAATAGGAATTTATAATAATAGTGTTTGCTCAATTATATTTATTACTCAGAGATGGAATTTTAATGGGAAATAAATATTAATTAATTGGAAGGCTAAAAGTATTGGTTTAAATATGTAGATTATTAGTACAAAATCTATAGCGGAAACAACTTAATTTAGGTACTTTTCCATGGACATAAGTGGAACTTTTAGCAAGTAGAACAATAGACATAGTTGTAGAAACGCATATAGATTATTAATAAGCAACAAAATGGCACAAGTCCTAATTAATATCATTTTCGTAGAAAATTTGTATCATTTTGAATAAGTGAATAGCAAGAAATCCTCAAATTGAAGAAGGCAAGTATAATTAATTAAAGAATGACAGAATGATCAAATTGATGTATCAAATTGTATCGCTTGTATAGTACGATGCAAATGTGTTTGGTTTATGACAATAAATTATCGTGCATTTGTTGTCACTATATCGGGTAGTTTTCATATGCTTACATCTTATTTTCTTGTCGTAGTGCACATGACTGACATGTGTCTAAAGAATATTTCAATTAATCTTATAAATGGCCATTAATTACATTATGATATAATTAATATAGTTTATTCGCTTCTTTCAATAAAAAAATGATTCAATTAATATAGTGATATATTATATATCATATTTATATAGTTCAATATATTATAATAACCTATTATGTTTTTTAAAATAGATAATTAATTTATTTAAAAGTTCGTCAACTAGAATACATAATGCATAATTACTAGAATTATAGATACTAATTCTTCTTGTAGTTAGGGTTATGCTTATAATTAGGAATATATCGTAATAGCATCCAATTATTAATTTTGATATTTGTAAACATAAAGTTGAACTAATTTTTATTGTGGTTTATAAAGGCAATTAACGATTCAAAAATTGTATTGATCATGAAAAGAGTAGAATAGAAAAATCTACAATATTTTTGGTAGCCATTATCTATGGGCTTTGGAACAAAACACAATGAATAGTTAGAACTTGATGCTACAAAATCTAGTTCCTTTAGTCGAGCACCTTTGAACTGCCACAACTACGCCAAGACTGCATATTTACACCATACAAAACCATTGACAATTGGATTACTACTGTTTTGACTACAATGCTCGGAGATGAGTATCAAAAAGCAAAAACCAAAAGTTGAGAACGAGGGCTATTTGTTGGCTACTTCATTTCACAATATAACTCATTGAAATTCACTACTTGCAGAAAATGTTCCAACCACAAAAAAATACCATCATCCTCAATACCCATCCAATGCCTAAGGAAATCTCTGCCCAAGGTTGCCCATCAACGATGCCATGCTAGTTCCTTTATATCCAAATTGAGAAGGAATGGTTGTCTCATAAATAATTCACTGGGTTGCAACAATTTTGGTAGGTCTCCTGGGCAAGGAATACTAATACCAGGACTTGTGAAGACAACACTATTGATATCATCGATGAGTACATCTTGCTTGAACACCTCACGAAGTAGTAGTGTCTTGACCTTTGGTTCTCTGAGGTCCAGGAGAGAGGCTAGAAAGCGGGAGGAAATTTCTATGTTTACTCTATATGTATGTACTGATGCTATAAACTACCAACCTGAGACCATTCATATAGCTTCGAAGGCAAGCTTGCTTTTGATCTTATAGATCATCTTCAACCTTTGGTCAATGATTTGATCAAGGAAAGCAACTTGTCTCTTATTGGATCTTAATCATGTTTGAGTCTCCATCAGAAGAGTATGAAAATGAGAAGATAATTTTTCAATATATAGGGAAAGCAAAGGCATTGGCATGAGAGAAAATGAACAAGTAATGAGGATTCATAAATGCAAACCGTTTGGGAGTGTTATTGAATTCCAGACCCAATATTGTGATTCTAGGGTGGGTGTTATAAAGATGGGGATGTTGTATTTGCTTCAATTGCTTGCACGTGCCGAATCTAATGCATTGAGACTATGAAATGACAATTGAGTACAACACATTAAATCAACAACAAAATATCAGATCCAACTCCATTCGCATCAAGAAAGAATTTATGGGCTCAACTACTGCACTAATTCTCGACAATACATAACAACCTGTTCTATTTTATTTTTTTGAAATTTACTTAGGATCACTGGCTTTTTCCTAATGATGTGGTGCATGTCCTTGCATGTAGGTGACAAGTCTCATTAATATTATAGGATTCCCATATGCTCAAATCTTTTTTTTCATAAAGTGCATGATACTGACACATGTGTCAAATTTTATCTAACTATTGCTATTTACATACATATAGTTTTCTATCGACGTAATCCTTGAACCTCCTTTATGTGTAAGTACTAGTTATTAATCAAGACTAATTAAATAATATGCAGCTACTGATTTTAACATGTTTAAATATAATTTTGAAATATTATTAATTATTAGCATATATATACTATTATGTGGAAATTTTAAATATAAATTAAATATTTATTAAATATATTATATAATACTAGTTAAAGTTTGACTAATTATTTAAGTTTACATTTATGGTTTAAAATATTATTTAAGTTCAAAATAACTTTGGTTTAGAAGAGCAAATTTTTTTTAACACAATACTTAAAACTTAAATAATATACAACTATTAGTTTTGACATGTTTAAATATAAGTTTGAAATATTATTAATTATTAGCATATTTATACTATTATGTGAAAAATTTAATATTAATTAAATATATTATATAATACTAGCTAAAGTTTGAATAATCATTTTTTACATTTATGGTTTAAAATTGGAATAACTTGGTTTAGAGGTATCATAGATGGAGCGCTCGAGTAGGAAGAGGAGCGACACAAGGTGTTTGAAATCTTCTGGTGAAGATGCTAAGGAAGGAGTGGAATCAAATGATGATGATGGGTTTTTGTGGTTGGCAATGGGTCTGTGGTTTGGCTTCTCTACATGGGAAGTGTTTGTTGACCTTTAAACTCTACTTTTTTTGGCGCAAGAGGTTGTTTTACCTTGGGTCATGGATTCCTCTTTCTATAGTGGCTCCTTTACATCTCGTGTGGTGTGGTTGCTATGGTTGGTTAGGTTTGGTCCAAACTTGGCCTTTTTGGCGTGGTGTGGTTTGTGGTGGGTTTAAGTTGGGATTGCTTTCTCCCTTTGTGGCCCTCTTTTGTTCTTGCAATTGTGGTGTTTGGCGGCTTTGGCTTTGGGGGCCTCAATTCCTCGCGAGGCCGTGGTTTGGTTTATTTTCTACTCCTTACTCCTTGTGTATGTATTTTGAACCCCTATTGTTTTGAAATGCTTGTGATGTGTAAGGGGTTTGTGTTCTTACTGGTGGATGCCTATGTTATGTGCTCCTCTCTGAAGAAGGTTTTGGGAGATTTTGAAGCCTTAGGTTTTGGGTTTCTTCTTAAGTCTAGGCTGAACCTAATGTCTATCTTAAAAACCCATAAGAGTTTGCTTTGTGTTGTTTTGATCTCCCATAAGATTGTGATGAACTTGTTGCTATTGGGGGTTATTATTTCATTGGATAAATTTATCTCTCTAAAGATGAATATGGGAGTGTTTGCTTCCTATATTTCAAAGTTTGTTCTATTGGTTGGGATGCACCTTATATATTTCTTGTAGGCCCTTGCGTTTTTGCTTTTATGGTTGTTTTTTGGGATGCATTTGAAGTTTTTCTTGAAATTCTAGGAGCCCTTTTTGCTAAAGAGTTGGCTACTGCAAGGTATTTTCCTCTTTCAAGGCTAGTTTGTAACTTTCATGCTCAAGCATCTTGCCATGCCTTTGGATGTTATATCTACCCTTTCTTCTATATTTTTTTCTTCCTTCTGGATTCTTTAGCTGATATCTCATATGGAGGTGGAGACTGCTCCTATTGAGATGGAGCCCTCTCCTATTGAGGTGGAGAAGGCTATTGTTGATTTGGTGGAATAACTCTTCTCTACTGCTTACTCCTATTGAGGTGGAGTTTGGGTGGGAAGGAGAGTGACAATTTTGGTGGTAATGGTTTTTATTTCATCCTCTCCTATAGAGGGGAGCTCTCTCCTATTGAGGTGGAGGTTGAGTTGGTGATTCCAGCAGGATGGTGTTGTGTGAAGGCATATGGATGTAGTGAGAGTGTTGATGTCTTGAAGTGGTTTGTTGTTATGCTATAGTTTGGTTGTTATAGGTTGATGGTTTCTTGGATGATCCAGGTGGTTCTCATCTCTTGTTAGGGTTTTCGGTCCCTTTTTTTTCTTGGGTTTAAGGTCCCAATCAAAACCTTTTTGTAAAGTGATCAAGGTCCCTTCAAAACCTCTGTGCAGCTTGTGTAGCCCTATTTTTTTGTTTGATGTTGTTGTTGATGGGCTACTGACGGTTTTTGAATTATCTTTTTAGCAGCATGCTTTGCTCAAATAGGGTTTCAAGTCCCTTCAAAACCTGTTTATAATGGGTTTCAGGGTCCCATCAAAACCCATTTTTCCCTAATCAAAAACTTTGGTTTAGAGGAGTACAATACTTAAAACTTAAATCCTACACAATCTAACACACTCTACAAACAACTAAATTAGAAAAGATGATTTAATTTCATACCCTAAAGTATTAAAAAAGGTTACCACATAATAAATATGATATGATTCAATTAATATAGAAATAAATTATATATATTATATATAGTGATATATTATATTTTATATTTATATAGTAACGTATTATTATAATCTATTTTTTATTTTTAAAGAGTGAATTTATTTAATTAAAAGTTTCTTAAAGGTAACAATATGATATCATTTAAAACTTAAACATAAACCTACGATATATAATTATTAGAATTGTGGTTATAATGAAATTGCATGAAGGTTAAAAAACCTTTGCCCCTTCCATTAACAATTGCTTAGCACAATCTCCTTTTGCATCTAGAGCATGAAATCATGTTCAAAAAAATCCTTGCACCGAAATCAAATACTTACACCTGTCCCTCTCTCATGTGTTTCCTTCCACATCTTTCCATCACTCTCTTCATTCTAGCGCACTTCTCTTTAGCATTGAAAAACTAAAATTTACATGCATACAAAACATGCGCTACAATAGTATTTCCATAAATAAAAATCATTAAAATATTACAAAAAAAACAATAATAACATAATCTTTAAAAAACATCCACCATAACTCACATTATAAAATTGTAACCATAATTTGTAATACATCACTGCAACAATATCAAAATATAATAATAATAAATATGAAAATTCCACACGAAATGTTTCATTTCAATTTACTCTTGTATTAATAGTACAATACAACATACTATTGTAATCATAACATAATATATAGTATATATCTAGTTTTTTCAAAAAGTAGCAAGATACATTATCTTTGGTTTAAAAAACCATTAAATGTAATTATTTTTATTTTTATATTTTGTTTTAAAATATTTATGTCTATTATGTATTGGGCCTCGTGCCTTCACTACTCTTGTATGTTTTATTAACAATTTGTTCAGGTCTTTATCAAAGTGTTGATTATATTATATTATTACCTTGGCTTGCCCCCTTTGGTCTAGTAAGGCTCACATTAAAAGGTAATCTTGCACATTTTGCAATGTAGTCGCTTAAGTTGCCCGCCTAGTAATTGGTCCACTACTTTTTGTGGTTCCACATCAAGAATTTTGTGGAGAGTATAAAGATCTGCGGAACTACAAAAGATGGATAACTATCACCAACCAAGAAGGATTTTGGAATATGAAAAGAGAGGTAGAATGCATAGGTGGCCTGAGATGGACAAAGTCATCACAAGTGGCGGGTCTTCATTGTAGCTTAGTGAGTGCATTCAAAGCGCATTTTCTAAAGTTGAGTGTGTTGCAAAACTGTGCTAGATATAATACATAATAAGATTATAAGAAGTGTCATTAATAACATAAGACATTATAATAAAACAGTCTAATCATAATATGTAATAAATCACTATAACAATATCAAAATATAAGAATATAAATATTTAAAATCTACACCAAAATAATATCAATTAGTAAACTATAAGAATACTAATAACAGTTATGGTGTTTTAGATTTATCAATTCAACATGTTTAGTTTACTAATAATTAGTTAACTAATTAGTATGCATTTTTAGTATACGATTTATTGTTATTGATTTTTTTTACTAGTTACTTAATTTAAAGATTGATGTTTATGGAAGAGTAAATTGTTATTAATTATAGAAAATAATTAGTTTAGATTTTAAAATTAATTATTTTAACTTTATATGTTGGCGGTCATTGGCACCTCCGGAAGAGTTGTAAAGGGGCCAAGTGAACTGTTTGTGTGGGATTGGAGTGTGTGGTAAATATTAAGAATATAAAATTGGTATAAGTTTTATATGGGTTATCATTTGTTATCATTTGTTGGTCATCAGAAACATAGTGAGTATAGGAAGCAAATGTGTGAGGTAGAAGCAACTAATTGCCACCAAAATGATACATACTAATAATAAGCAATGTGTTTTTTCACATGTGCATAAGTTTTGATGGGTCGAGGTGCAAAAGTCTATAGCTCTTGTTTTTAGGGAATTTATTATATTTTAGTGGATTGATTGAATGTAATTAGTGCCATGTATTGCATAGGTTTAAATATGATTTCAATATTGCATAAACGTAGTCTGTTCTATGCTATGCAAATTGTACTGGTAGGGTTTTTTGTGGAGGAAGTGAGTTTTGTGTAGCTAGTGCCACTTTATTTGATTTGATCAATAATTGTTACCATTCATGTGTTTTAGTTCAAGGATATTTTGTTCTCATTTCTGTGTTGGAGGCATTTCGTTGATAAGTCGATAGATAGCTTTCAAGTTATTTTTTTAGGTAAGAATTTTTTGTTATGTTGTTTTGTTTGGTTGTTTTTTATTATAGTTTGCTTTTCAAGTTTTGTTTACCAAGCATTATATATAGATTGCTGGAAACGGTTCACAACTTTGTGGTTTGAGCAAATATAGGTCCAAGTTAACTATTAGGGTTTTATAAGGATAGTGAAAGTAGGGAATTGTCCAAGTGCATTACATATGCATTCAAGTGAATGTCATTGTTGAGTTGGTGTGAGACAATATCCATAGCCTATGGTGTGGAAGAATCTAGTATTCAAGTAGTTGCTGTTGAAGAAGATAGTGGGTATTCTACGAGTGGTAAATTGAATTTGTATATGTTGTAATTAATGATGTTTGAACAATATAGGAACAAACAAAGGAAAATTCAAGAAGATGAAGAATCAATACAAAGGATACTATCCTCCATCCAAATTTTTTTTGCCTTATGTAGAGCTTGGAGATACACAGTTAGGAGACATAGATATTAATGAGTTACAAGGTAGGCTTGCCAATAAAACAAATAGATCAATAATGGCTACTTCTTTGGTGAATTCATGACTAGTAGAGGCAACACCAATTCCAATTTCAGTCCAATGCCTTGAATTGGTATTAACTTGTGTTGAATTATATGATGATAAGATTAGAAAAATAGTAGGATCATGTGGTGAAATAGTGTTAGATATAAGTGCAAAGATGATTGAAAGGGTACTTGGAATACCTTCATGGGGGAAAAATGAAGAGATTGACCTCAAAAAGGGATTAACTTATTTTGAAAGAATAGTGGCACATGCCTTAAATTAATGAACGATCAATTATTGCCTAATCCTAGAAAAGTAGTACTTAAAATTGCAAAAGTACAACAAAGAAGTAAATTTTGAGAGGATATTAGAGACCATATCACTTTTCTAAGGAGGGTATATGGTTATTCTCATGGGACAAAGCTTGAACCACGAATGTACCTGTATATTTTGACAATAGTTGAAGGTAAGAAAATTGACTGAGCAAGTATCATTAGCAATAGTCTACATAGAGAGCTGAAGGAAGTGTTGAATAGTAGAAAATTCTACATTAATTCTTTTTTAATATATTTGTCTGCTTTCCAATGAGAGTTTCTTGGATTGTCAATGAAAGGATGTTTGCAAGGGGGTGAAATAAGAGTATATGAACATTATCTAGAATTAGAGTTGAATGCGAGTAATAGTAATTATTACATAGGGAGAGATGCATTTCCGTATGCAATTATCTGAGGATTAGAAGGTGATTATGGAAAGAGAATGTCAATAGAGGCAATGGATGAATTGAAAACTGGGGTAGTTGGTATATTTAATTTAAAACATTTTTTTATATCAAAGTATCAGGTTTTCATAAATCTCCTCTGAAACTGCCTAGATATCCATGTGATGGAATAATTCTAATGGAAGTATGCAAGCAAGTGAATATGGTTCATAAATTGATTGTTGGGAAATATAAGTTAGCTTACTCTTTCCCCATTGAAATTGGTCTATATTTGTGTGCTAGCATACAAAATGCAAAGAGTGTGGATATTGAGTTGAACTTGTATGCAATGGATGTATACAATGAACCAAGATGTATATTTGATCCAATCGACAAAAACAGTAGGGTTATTGGTTCATTCTATAAACTTGAAGTTGCACTAGAGGATCACTGGTGCAATTGCCAAGATGAATATAAAATAAGAATCAATTTTTTTTGTAGATTGACAATAAAGATGATTAGAAATTACAATGTTGCTAAGGTGTTGAAAGAATTAAAGGATAATGGCGAAGTTGTGGATGTGGTTTATTACAACTAGGTTGTATTTAAGCAGCCAATCTGTAATGTTGATTGTTCTATTGCAGAGAACACAAGTATTCAAGACAGAGCAAGTAGAGTTCTGGAATGCTCCAAGAGGTGGTTGCAATTCCCTTTTGCAATGATGAAATTACTAGAGGCTATAAGGTAGCGACAAAAAGCAAACAACAATAGATTTGAATGGCCTAATGTTGTGCATGAGGAAAATGTTTTATGTGTAGGTAGTGCATTGGTATATGAAGAAAGGGAACAACTAGTGATATTGAAAATAAGTGAAGGGGAGAGCGAGCAAGAATTTCATGTAGAAATAAGAAAGAGCATGAATTTATTCTCAAAGTAACACATTTTTAGCTCTGGTATTTATAGTCTCGTTTAGCTAGTGAGTCTTATTTTATGCAATTTGTGTTCCTAGAATGTTTGTTATTTCTATTTAGAATTGCTCTATTATTGATGAGTTTTAGTATTATGAAATCCTCTTTGTTGTTATTTGGGTTGTAGGCGACATTGGTACTTCTCAAGCTCCTAAGTAAGGACAAAGCCGCATAGAAGAGGAAGTGATTTTAGAGAAAAAATCTAGTGAAACAAAATTTAAAAACTACAAGACAGATATAAGAACAAAACTAAATGTGGTGGATGGGGAAGGTTTTCAAGTTTTAGGTAATAGACAAGTAATGGGTTTGTTTCAACATGAAGGAAATTCTAGCTATACAGAATGGTTGAAACAGGCCATTGAGAACAAAAGAAATAGATATGTGTTGGAAGAGAGAACATATAAATTGGTATTGTTGTTGCGAGATTGGAACTGGAGAGAGGGAAATTGAAAAAGTCAAGAAGGTTGTCGAGTACCGAAATAGACAACGAAGGAAAAAGGATAGCAAAAGTTGCTATCCCAAAAGTGGAAAAGGCTGAGTGTGAGATGACAACTCGAGATTATCATTTGGAAAAAGTGAACTTTGAAACTTAGAAAAGAGAAGAGAAAAAGCAGTTATTGCAAAATGTTGTATCTATTATCCTCACAAGAGTGGAAAGAGATGAAAAAAGGAAGAAAGAGGTAAGACATTCGTTGTTTGAGTTGTCAAAATTTCTTAGTGACCTTGAAGGCATGGTTTTTGTTATTAGTAGTATGGAGATTAAATTTGGAAAATTGAAAGAATAAATTGGAGATTGTGTAATGAATGCACACGAGGAAGAGGATTGGTTATAGAGAAAGACAGATTTAGGTGATCTCGCAATAGTTGGTTACACTTTTTGGCCAAATTTGACATTGAAGTGAACTTTTTTAACTAAATCTTCACTTTCAGACACCCATAGCTGCTAAACCATGAGAAATTTGAAGATGATGAAAACTAGTGATTTGTGACATTTTGTCTATAGATTCTAAATATTTAAAAAAAAATGGAAGCAAATTGCACTTCTTTTTCCATTTTCTTCGATAACTAGTTTTTAACAATAAACAACATTTTTAAAGAGTGATGTTTAGTATATAACACAAATTTTTTTCTATTAAGGATAAAATTCTATTTTTTTCGAATTTAGATTTGTAACTACGATATCTAGCTCCTTCATTTGGTTTCATAGTGTTTTATTGAATGTTTTCTTTTTAATTAAGTTTTGAAGTCAAACCAATTACAATTTAGACATAGGTTTACAATATAACACAACTATTTTTTGTATGTATCGAAATTCAATTATTATTTTTGTTGGATCAAGGACATCAATACCAAGTGGATACATATTTTTTAGAGTTTTTTTAGTAATCTACTATTTTTCCACATGTGCAGAATAGAGAGCTTTATTTTTGGTGAAAAACCTACATTCACAAGAGATAAAATAAATATAATAATCAAATTAAATATATTTAAAATTATACTTTTTGGGAAGCATATAATAAGGACTACATACTTACAAAACATTATTTTTAAATGAATTCATTTGATCCCCCAAAAGGTAAATCAAAAGTGATTTTTTTATCAGAATTTTGATAGGTGTAGAGGAGACTCCATTATAGGCATGGTTTAAAACTAGTGGAGTTTTATCCAAGGGGGTTTGATCAAACCTTCTTTATTTAAAATTATTTCAATAGAACCTTTCAAGGCTTAAATCATTATATTTTCTAAAAATATGTGATTTCAACAAAAATCAGGATGTCCTAGAAAGTGTAACCCATAATTGTGGCAACACCAAGTTGGAGAAGATATATTGTGTCAAGAGATAGATATGTTGAAAGTTCAGATTAAGAAGTTGAAAGAAGAGATTGTAAAAAATAGAGAGGTAGATAAAAGTAAAGAATGTGATTGAGGTGAACAAACTTATGATATTGTTTAGAAAATGTTGCAGTATAGGTTAATTTGTATTCTTGGCAATATTGAGGAAGTATGGGAGAGTTAAAAATGGTTAAATGATGGATTAAGAAATCATATAAGAGTGGGAAATAGGTTAAAGTGTTTCCATGTAAATTGGTCTAGCAAATATTTTTATTGAAACTGGTGTCAAAACATGGAAATTTGAATGGTGATAGAGTTAGATATGTATCATATATTATTGAAAGGTTTGATTTGTTAGAAATTATTCTAGAATATCATATCAAATTTTAAAAATGGATGTTTGAACAACTAAAGGCATTTCAAGAGATGGAAGTTTCTAGTATGCGTGCCATTAGGATAACCAATGGAGAGTTGAAAACATGTTTTGAGTGGAGGGTTGATTTCTATGAAATAATTGCTTCAATGCTGAGGACAATCAATACTGATAGTATTTGGATATGGATATCTTGAATGATAGTGTGGGTAGTCTTTGCAAGGTTGAATATGACATGAATGTTTTTGTTGTTATACTATAGAAATTGGTAAGTGAGGATTATATGGTTCATATGACAAGAGTGAGTCAATTTCTAGAAGGCAGATGAGAATTACAGATCCTTGTATAAGGGCATATAGAGTTGTTATTGATATGAAAACTATGTATAATGTATATTGTAAATAATACTTGATATGAAATTTTGATTAAAAAAAAAATTCGACAATTGTTATTATTTGTATACAAAATTAGAGAAGCTTACCTTGAGATTTGAGTACTTTATATTGTTGTAGAATTCTTCACATAGTTGTATTGTTTTGATTTGTAACAACATAATAGTTTGTGAATGTCTCTAAACAAAATATGCTTGATGAAAATGCACAAAGATGTTGACAAAGACATTTTGGTTCTTTTCTTCAAGTTGTTTGCTATTTACAAATGACTATCCATGGTGGATTTGTATTTTTATCATATGTGCACTTGTAGTAGCTTTATTTTAAATTAGGATGATTTTTGTAGGTAAATGTGTGAAGCATTGGTAGTATAATTATTTTAGATTTCATGTCAGGAAATCTGGTATTTGTAGATTTGTAGCATGGATACAAACATTAGAATATCTGCTCTAAACATATCTTAAAATTCGAATAATAAATATCAACACACTTCAACATAGTTATTTTAATAATATTCTTAGGGTTTAAAGACTGGTCATAATTAAAATAATGTAGAGGATCGACAAGTTTGTGTAGAGTTAGTTAATTTGCTTATTGATCTTTCAATAAAATTAGTAGTGCTTGGCTTTTTAATAGACAAATATCGTTAATAAAAGTAAGAAGTGTAAATGGGCAAGATAGCTAGTAGTAGTTGGCTTTTTTATAGACAAATGTCGTTAATAATAGTAAAAAGTGTAAATGGGAAACATATCTATTGGCAAGGATAAATCTTTGGTATATGGAATAATTTTATGCAAAACAAACATAGAAGTATCTGGAAATTGTAATTAAAGAGATGATAATTAAGAATTGCATATAAGGCCTAAAATACTCGAATAGATACATAGTACATATATAGATACCAAAATAGATAGATGAATATAATAAAATCAAGACTTTGATAAAGTCTTGAGCAAATTGTTAATAAAATATAGAGGGTTGGTGAACACATGGGTAGATACATAACTAATACAACTTAAGCATATGCCAACCCTAGTAACCAGTCATCAATAGATTATAACAAAAGTATGAGATTTTAGACAAGCGAAATGATTTATGACAAAGACCAAGGCTTTAGGACTCACTAGCCTGCACAATTGACAAATTAGAAAAATTTAGAAGACTAGAAAACTAGAGAACTTGCAATATGAAGAATTATCTATTGGTTAAATGTGTATTGGATTGGATTTACAATGGTTTTGCTTGTTTCTTATTGGATGCATACATTATTAGAATGAATGTAATTTTAGAAGTTTAATGTAACATCAATCTTAGAATATTAAGGTTTGGAATTTGATATTATTATAAGATATAATAATATTGTTATAATTTGGTAATGTTAGTGGTGGGGATTGTGTTTATTGTTAATACTATTAAATGGAATTTGAGATGAACATGATAAAAATTAAACATTGAAACACTAGTAAAGTTTGTAGCTTACAAAACTAATCACTCAAACAGTTAGCAATGAACAAAGCACAACAAAAGTTGTCCTATCTTGAAAGTGTAATAAAGAAATTTTACTATTGACAAGAAAAAACTTACATATCTTATGAAATTATAAATTTGATGCAATTGAACATTTTTCTACTTATAAAATGTCTAATGAAGTGCACAACTAAATTGAGTTTATTTTGAAACTATTTTTTTTTGTTCAAAATAATTATGTCACAACATAGTAATGTAACAAAAGACAAAGTATTCCAGATGATAATCTATAATTATTGAGACATTTCAATATATTTCAAGCATATTATGCAGTGAAACATAACTAATAACATGGGTAATTACAAAATATGGCTGGTAGATTTTTTTATTGTCTCTTTACCAAATTTCTAGCTGATTACAGTTCCAAAACGATGTTGTTTTGGTTTAATTTAATGTTACATACAACTTGAAACTATCGTAGAGAAAGCACTATTTCAAATTTGTGTTTGAAGTATTTCTTCATAGCTTGTTTCAAAGACCTATGGAAGAAATATATCAACCATAATTTTTTACAAAGTACAATAGGCATTATCATTATTTTTTGTTATTATAATATATTTAAGACAGTGACTGTAGTTGTATGCAATTTCCTCGTCACAATTGGTGAGTGAGCAGTATTGTCTCCAGTAATGGAGGTAGTTGAAATAGTCTAGTTGCAACTTGAACAAGATGGTTGAAATGGAATGGAACAAAGTAGTTTTTGGAGACGGTCTACAATTCTATTATCACTCAGTGGATTTTATGAAGGTCGACTGACAAGTGTACAAAGTACCCGATTTGGCATCAACTCGACTTGTAATGTTCTTTAGCATAAGCATTTGGTATTGGTTGTTTTGTAGGTGTTCTTCTATTTCTATGAACTAATCTGTGAAAGCTAGATGTATTTGTAACTATGATTATGTGTACAAGGAAATTATTAGTTTATGCTAAAAAGAAATTTCTTAGACTATATAAAGTTATGTGAATTTTATAACCAAATATTTATCTTTGTCTCTTACTTCTACTTTGTCCAGTTGTGTTTCTCCGTCTTTGATGTCTAGAATTTATTGATAGGGTCTTTTTTGTATCCAAAAATAACAACACCTACGTTGCTAACTGTATATTTCTTTGCATTATACAACAACATTCTTATTGTGGTACTAGGTATGAATGTGTATTGTTTGCAAACTGCAAGGATTTTGTCTATTACATTGGATTCATCCAAGAGAAATATACATTCATAGTCACCATGATCATACGGTGACTTGGGAGCAAGTTTGCAACCTATTATATGGATGCTTGCACTAGACATATTTTCTCTTCAAGTTTTTGTTATGCATTTCATGTAATATTCACTGTTATGGTCATTTCCCCTTTGCAATCAACTGAGTTGGCATGAAGGATTTGTTTTGAAATTTTTGCTTTGTCAAGAGAAGTTTTATATGTGACCAGTACATTCGCTTCAAAAGTCTCTCTAGCTTTCTAGGCATTGAGATCTTTTATCGATACTTTTTTGGTAGTATCTGTGTTGGATCTATGCAACAAATTAAGTATTAAAGGAGGTGAGAAAATAATTGAGAAGAATGTTTTTTATTCAGTTATTGTAATTTGTTACTTACTTTTTATTTTCATGACCCATTTCTTTTGCTTGTTTTTTTACTCTTTTGTTAGTACTCATCTGTATTGAAATTGAATAAAGAATCATGTTAGTAAAAAAAATAATGCAAAAAAAGTTATAAAAAAATATAGGATAAAGTAATTACCAAACATTTTGCTTTAAATTTGTTAATAAAAGATATGTATAAATTATCTTATTGTCCTTGGTGTCAGACTTATAAATTCAACAAAAGAGTAATTGTGTAATGATCACTCCAATAAGTATCTATTTTGTATATATGAAAACAATTTTTGTCAATGTTTGACTAGGCATGGTAAATTAGGGATTCTGAAAATGCATTTTTTTTGTCAAGTAGGAAATCTATTATCTTGCTTTAGAAGAAGCTTTCTAGTTCTTTTTTCTTTGCACTACGGTGTTCCATATTTATGTTCAAATCCACAACAATTATGATTTTGTCATTAAGTTCTATCTGGTTTAGTGCTTTTGTAATTGTCTTAATAATTGCAAGAAGTTTTATGCGAGGCGGTGCATATATATTTATGAGATTGAATTTGTACTTATGTGAAATTAACTATACTTGTATAGCTTCGACATTAGCAATTTAAAAATAGTTTGTTTCAATGATATGTATTGTTTTATTGATACATATCATTATACCATATCTAGTATGCATTGCCAAGCATATGAATTGGTCTAATTTTTGAGTGATATGAGAATTAGATGAAAGTGTTTCTTGTAGATATTTTATATCAGATTTCATAAGATCATAGTCATTGACAATTTCATCTATATGGGATTGTAGATTTCATGTGTTCAAAGAAACAATAAATATTGATGTTCTTGTATTTGTCATGTTCTTGTATTCAAACTCCCATTTTGCTTCTATCACTAATTGATTCATTTCGTTCACAAATTTTCTCTTTACCTTAAAATTTTATTTTGACAATGGATCTAATAAGTATAATGAGTCGATGTTACGCACGGGCCGCTACAATGTCGTGTACACTAGTCCATGTTCTTTGAATCCTAGTGGATCAAAAGCGAGGCAATCAAGTGTCAGACCTTGCAATCTATGAATAGTTCTTTTGCATGCAAGTTTTACATGAAACTATTTATGTATTATTATGTGTGATGGGAATTTTGTGTTAGAGAAATATTTCTACTCGTAGTATAGGCACCCATTCTCTTGGTATTACATTTGTGTATAGATGTTGGAGTTTGGTTGATTTTTTTCGACTGATTTTATTATCGTTAAACTAAATCCATATAACATCTACATTGTTCTTAGTTGTGCATTATCGGAAAATACCATATGCTCCATTCATAAGACCATATGAAATATTGTAACTTATCACATATAGCTTGACGAGCATACCTTCTTTGAGCATAATTTTTTTTTGTAGAAGTTTATCAACAAGCGTTGATTTATTGCCATAGTTTTCTTCGTATTCGTCAACTACATCAATAACAATTTCCTAGCCACAAACAATTGACAACATTTTGATGGCGTGCAGTGCTACTGACTTATTTGTTTTGAAAAGGTATAAGAATGTTGGATCCATAGGAATTGGTCATAGGAAATTACTATTAAGGTAATCTATATCGTCAACACTTTGTGTGTTCAATCATATTTTGTTGAGAAAGTAATAAATGTATGGTTTCTTTGGCACATGACTATTTGCAATTTGTAACATTTTACATGATCTTTCCAAAATCTATAGGGTACTATTTGTTTGTTGATTATAGGGTATTCAAAAATAAGACTGTTGAGAATAGCTTGCACTTGATAGAGATCACCACAAAAGATCATGTTGACGTCTCCAAAATATTTTGTCGATAAATGTTTTATCTTTCACATTCGCTAGAAGCTAGGGCGGAATTGAGGCGGTGGTGGGGTCCTCGTCGGGTGGGAGGCCAGCAATAGGGTATAGTCTAGTTTCTATAGTTTAGTTGAGCCATTGGGGCCAAGATCTTAACCTGCCCTACGGGGATTCCTCCATCCCATACCGGGACTACGCGAACCATTGGATCGAACCCCGGCCCCGAGCGCTCACTGCAGAGGTTTCATGAGTGTATAGGAATCTACTACCTATCAAAGATGCCTCATCTAAAAATAATAAAGGTAATTGTTCATATTGTTTTTGTAAAGTATTGAGGTTTTCATTACTAAGATGTGTGTAACAAGATTTATTGAAGGACATTTGTAAGGCACAATGTATTGTTGAGCCACCTACATTATACACTGCTTTTTCTATATAGGCCATAAACAATCCTTTTTGTTTCAATTGATCATATAGAGGATTAGAATGATAAATATGTATCAACATTTCAAAAATTAATTTGGTCGTAAATGTTTTGTCGGTTCCCACCCTTCCTGTCAAGAAAATTCAAATTGGTTTTATACGTCGAGTATTTTTTGTGGCAATGTCTTTAACAATTGCTTGTTGTTCTTCGTTCAATATTCTTCTTAGTTTATAGTATTCCATATTTTCAAGAAGTCTTGGATTTTGTACCTATTGGAAACCAATGTCAATTTTATTTGTTTGTTGTCTTTGCTTTAACCATTCTAGATTGGTAGTAATATCATATTGTTCAATTTTATTACATTGAGTGTTTTGTTTGTTTGGCTATGTCAACACTTAGTATTTTTCTAGTTCTTTAGTAGCATTTTTGAAATCAACCCACAAACTATTGAAATTGTATGAGTAGCTGGATTCATTTTGTTTTATGGTTTCCTATTGAAAATTATAGGCTTATGTAATTGATTTAAATCCTTGATGTAATGTATCTTCATTATTGATAAAAGGAACATATAGTAATAATCATTATCAACAACAATTTTCATTATCAAGATGTTTGTTATATTTTATAAATCAAATAATTATGGGTTTTCTTGTTTTTATATTTTTATTCTTTGTGCTTCTATATTTTGATACAAATTGAGCAAGGCACAACTGTTGCAGATTTGCAGAGCGATGCAAATAGCGATCAATGATTGATAAGCACATTATGTTCTTTGATTCATCCAGATCTAATTTGAGAAGTGATGTCAATTTCAAAATAAATGTTTATTCTTGCAATGGTCCTATGTTTATGGAAACACATTTTTTGAACTTGAATTTAATGATAATGGAAGAGTTAAGTGGGTAGCAAGCTGAGTTAACATTTGTTGCAGATTCAATAGAGTATTTCCAATTGTTCATATCATTTGTGTAACATCTATTTTTGTTGTATTGTGCTCTTTACATATTCTTTTGAAAGAATTTGTCAATGATTTATCTACTTTTATCATGTATGATGAGCAGTAAGCTACAACCACATAGGTATTAATTATATATTGTGCATCAGTGTTTGCTTGCTAGAGGTTGGGTCTTTTGATCACAAAACTATTATTCCATGTATGAGTAGATTTCCTTTTCATGAAGACAATTGGCTTGTTTAGTGTAGATTGTATAGCTTCCATGTAATCACTTTTGGTCATGCATAGTTTTTCCAAGAACGAGTCAAAGCTAACAAATTCATCGTATCGTTCTTGTTCGATTGCATTGTGAATTTTAGTGAAATTACTTATTATAATTTATTAATGTATTGTAATTGATTCAATATTCTTGTTGTTTTCATTAGTACAATTGGAAAATTATATCTACACTATATTTTGCTATATTTTCTGTAGCTTTTTGTATGGTGATGTCAATGCATATTTGCAAAAGTGTGATGAATCAAGTTGGTATTGAATGTAATATACTTGTCTATGGATTGTTAAATATCACAGTTAGACTATTTTCCATATATCAGAGCATTTTTAATCCATATTAGTGCATGATCATTTTTTTTCCTTTGTTCTAAAATTCTATAACAAAGAAGAAATCATTGATGTGACCAAGTAGTGTTGGATCATTGGTTAGAAGATTTTTCATGGCATTCATTTGATGTCTGTAATACTGACTACAAGTAACAGGATTTTTTCTAATAATGGAATCTATGTCTTTTTCTTGCTCATTAATATTGTTATATGTTTTGTTTCAATTTTGTTAATGCAAAAAGTGAAGGTGACTATTACTTTTTGTGCTCGAGAATGTTAGGAAGAACATTGGTGGTCCTAGCTATCAAATCATTACAAAAATATTTCTCTGTAGGTGATGGAAATAGTTTGAGGATTATCAACTATGTTTAAAATCCATATATCCAATATTTGATTTCAATATATTGTTTAGATTTGGTTTATTTTTTTATATCTTTTTTCAATAGAGTTTGTCCTTGTAATTTTCCTTTTCTAATTCTTATTGATATGCTTGAAATGATTTTTGCTAGAATCACACGTATTATTTTGAAAAATATATTAGTTGTATGGTTCTCAAAGTCACCACTAGAGTGAATTAGTTCCCATTTTGCAATGTTTTGATATGAAATTGTTTTATTATATCTGCATCTCATCCCTTAACAAAGAAAAGTGTTGGAAAGTTCACTTCTTCTACATTTTTATCTTTAAATATGCCTATTGGATGGTTTTCTTTTGCAGGTGCTATTTCAATTATTTTATCATGTAAATAATAGATGGATTGTGATTCTATGAATCCATGGACAAGTGTATCTATTTATGTTTCATGTTCGCTATTATGTTTTGTTTCCTCCCCATCTAGAGTGTTTTATCTATGTATCTTGTCTATTTCAGAACTATTACCAATTGTTGTTCTAAATACCTTTTTCCAAGTAGGGTCTATACAAATGCCTTCAATTTTGTGGATATCTATGTGACAGAGTTGTTTTAGTGCTCTCATTATGATATTGGGTCAAACAATGTCAGCTTGAAACACATTCTTGTATTCTAATTTTCTTTTCAGTGCAATAGCTATTGTGATTGTCTCATTTATTGAACGTGGTAGGACTCTTTGTGTGGTGTTGATTTTTATAGGTACATTAATTATTGATTTTATTAAACTGACTTGAGGTCATTTGTATCCCCATTTTTAAATTTGCGTAAAGGCAATGCAGGGTGATATGAGCCTCTCTTCTAGATCTGAAATTTGGGATAGAATTGATAATGACTTGTTATGTCTTATACGTTGTGGTATGACAAACATTGATATTTTATTTTTTTGCAATAAAATTTTGCAACATATACATATTTTAGAAAGTCGAGCTGCAATTTGGGTTCTTGGTAAAGCTAAATAAAATGGTTGTTCTTGTTTACTATTTTTTTCATTATATAAGCAAAATTTAGTTGTTGACGTATAACACACTCATGTTGCAGAGTGTCTCAAATTTTGTTTAGGTACTTTTGTATTGCCTTGCTTCGAGGTTTAGTTTGACACAACATTTTTTTCATGTCTAGTAGTGAGATGCTCTCTTTGTTCCCATTTTTCATAGCAAAGGACTTGCATTGGAAATTGGTAATTCTTTTTTTAGTGGCCACATAATTTGTTTCTATATTTGGTGTTTCTAAGACTATCTAGTCATTTTCCTAAATATTTTTTAGTCTTTTGGCTAAACATTTTTCATGTCCATTTCTAGGATTCTTTTGTGCTGCATAATGATTTTGTTCTTGAACTAGAAGGGAACCTTATTCTTTATGATTGCTACTTGTATTGCTGCTAGCACCTATTTCACATACTATTTTTTTAATGTTTGGTTTTTTTTGTGTACCTCTTTCAGGTTTCCTAACTATGTAACAAATATTTTCTAGATTGATTCGAAGATCATTATTAATATCAATAGTTAGCAACAGTTCATAATGCACGTGATGTGCATTTGTTTCATATGAAATTATGTTATATTTTTTGTTTGTGTTTGTTCCTAATGAATTTTATTTGATTTTCTTAGTGTTAGAGGACCAAATCTATATTCCTACTTTGAATATTATTGCTAACCACTATAGATAGAAGATGGTGCCTTCTATTTTTCCTTCAAAATAAGGCATTGCCAATTTTATAATGTATTCTTTCCAATTTTTGATATCATACATTGTTTTTATTATACTATGGCGGAGATAATTTACTAAACAATCAGGTATTATGATGAACACCTTTCACGGTGGTGCAAAAAGACTGTGCATTGTAAAGCCTAATAAATTGGGCATCAAATTCGTATTGAAATAGATATGAAACTCAATTGAAAAGGCTTTCACCACAGTTGTAGATTATAAGTCACAGTTTAATTAGACCTTTATTTTGTATTTGGTATGAAAGGTCTGGCCATATGTTTTTTAGGTCAACACAAGTTGGCAAAAGGTAGTGTCTTATCATCAGCCCAATTCTATAGAAATTATTTTTTAATAAGAGGTTCAAAATGTCTAGACAAAGGATTAATGTCATGAAACAAAAAAAATTACCTTTGTGTGTCTATATCTTTATTAAAATGCAAATATTTAAAATTTTTAGTTATTGATCATAATTCAATAGATATATTCAACCATTTCGATAGCCATCGTATACAGAATATGTCGCCCCATAGCCCTTGATGTTCAGAGGACAAGTTAATAGATGCAAATAAACATATTCTACTAAAATATGTATTTAAATCATTTATACCATGCATCATGTTCAACATATTGATGTAGAGTAGGGGTTAGAATGTCAATCTCAATTTTAGACAACCACCTATGCGCACCCTTGACATCAAACTAGGAGTTTTTCCTCTCAAGCCTTCATTATGGCTAATAGCCTTTCAAAAGGGAAAAACTGGCATAACTCCTAATGCAGACCTGATATCTAGGACATGAAACTTGATTCAGATACTGATTTGGCCATTATTCAACATATGCCAAAATTAGGTAGGGCTTCTTTGTATAGAAAGGGTTAAAAATGGATTGTCCTACTTCTCTAGGCCTTGAAGGTGGGGCAACAAATTGAGTTTTTTGGCCATAACTTTCATTGCAGACATGATATCAAAATGTAAACACAATTCTAGATACCCATTTGGGCTTTATACAACATTTAAAACCAAGGTAGGTTGCTTTGTACGGAACCCTAAAAAATTGATTTGTTTGCTCATTATTACCCTAACTAGGGTTTCATACCTGTTTGCAGTAAAATGGGCACAACTTGCTTGAAACACAATTAAATTGGATGCAATACAAAATAGTAGGAAGTAGACTCAATTATGTTTCATTTCCAATTTGTCTCACACCATGAAACAACCATATAGGTCCGTACCAATCACCAAAACAAAGAAAAACATTGTAAAATACAGAAAACAAAGATGTTTTATTATTTCAACTTTAATATTTTCAACAAACACCACCTCCAACCATGTCTTCGACCTTATGAATCCTTTTTAAGGCATTTACAAAAGATTCCCAATAGTTACAAACTAATTTTTAACTTCCAACCGTTCACCTTCCACTTGCTAACAAAATACAAAAGTTGTTTTGTGCAACTATGACAACATTTGACAACTTTTATATTTACCAATTCCTTTGCACCTAATGACTCAAATTGGATTTCTGCAACCATGAAATGTTCTAAAAGACCTTATTACACGAAGAAAACATAAAACCAAAACCAAATGACTATTTTTTCCTCTTGGAGGCATGAAATCTCATGGGTGCCCTTGCATCATACTCCTGAGGAAGAAAATAACTCAAGCTCCTCTTGAGTTAGGGTCTGCAACATGAGAACCATGCTTGAAACCTATTGTCTAGTATTTTTAAATCCCTTTGCATTATCTTTGAAATAGTATCATGCTGGTTTCATCTTCACTATAGGTTTTTTTGAACATTTGACAAATATTTTTGAACTTGTCAATATAAACCTGTCCTCCATTTTCACCTCTAAATCCTTCTTTCAACAATGCTTTTACAACTGAAACAACAACTCTATATTGTATATATGAAGCAACAAACTCTAGTTGCTTGATTTCTTGAACTTGAAGGGACTAAAATCCACTTACAACTATTGATAACCTTTGGCAAAATGTATGATAGGCATATAAACTATGCTAAAACTCACCTTCCAGAGCTACCTTGTGCAATGATAATTGAAATGGATCAGTCTTCCTAACAGACTGCTCACACTCTTCCCTTTGCATTGTGTTTACCAACAACTCACCTTACTCAACTTGCCCATTATAATCAAATTCACTCTCTTCAAACAACTTTAAATGATTGGTCCTTTGCATTAGTAAGAACTCTTTTTGACTCATTAACGTCACACTTGCCCCTACTTCTAGATTTTTGTCTTACTTCTCTATGATTTGGACAAACTCTTTTTTACCCACAAACATAGCACTAGAACCCACTTGTGATTTAGGACTTTCCTCCTTCTTAGATGGATTTTGCTCTTCCTTCATCAACAAAGATTCTTCAATGTCTGGTTTTGTTGTCCTCTCCTGAATCCTTCTCTTCTGAATAATCTCCTTGATAGCCACTTACCTTCTTCCTTATTGGCAAATGCCAACCACTTTCTTGTTTTTTTTTTCTCAAGAAGTTGCTACATTTCAAGTTCCATTATTATTTTTATTTTTTCTTGAATTTATTTCATTTTCTCCAAGGCTTGCCTCAAATCTATTATCTCTTGTTCAATATCCATTTGTTTTTCCCTTGCATCCTTCTTCTTTATCTCACTTATCTCTTTTCTCATCACTGGTTTTTTGCTTGATACCTCCTTACTCTGCAAGTCTCCATAGGCTTTTCTCCTCAAATTTTTCATTCTTTTTTTCTCAAGAAAGTTTCTTTCACCTCACTTCTTCTTGTCTTCATGATACCTCACCTTATGCCTCTTTATTTTCCTTTGGCCTAGTCTTTTGGCATCCAGGTTCTTCCTTCAACCTGCAAAAAGACAACACACAAACTCCAAAAACTTATCTTGCCCAAATCTTCAGGCTTTGATACCAATTTGATGTAGAGAAGGGGTTAGAATGTCAATCTCAATCTTAGGCAACCACCTATGTGCACCCTTGACATCAAACTAGGGGTTTTTCCTCTCAAGCCTTCATTATGGTTAGTAGCCTTTGAAAAGGGAAAAATTGGCATAACTTGATGTAGGCCTGATATCCAGGAAATGAAACTTGATTCAGATACTCATTTGGCCATTATTCAACATATGTCAAAATTAGGTAGGGATTATTTATACGGAAAGGGTAAAAAATGGACTGTCCTACTTCTTTATGCCTTGAAAGTGGGGTAATAAATTGAGTTTTTTTGTCATAACTTTCATTGTAGACATGATATAAAAAAATTTAACACAGTTCTAGATATCCATTTGGGCTTTATACAACATGCTTTAGAATCAAGGTAGGTTACTTTGTACGAAACCCTTGAAAAATTGATTTATTTGCTCACTATTACCCTAACTAGGGTTTCAGACTTGTTTGCAGTAAAATGGACACAACTTTCTTGAAACACAATGAAATTGGATGCAATAAAAAATAGTAGGAAGTAGAATTAATTATATTTCATTTCCAATTGGTTTCATACCATGAAACAACCGTACAAGTCCATACCAATTACCAAAACAGAAAAAAAACATTGCAAAATGTAGAAAACAAAGATGTTTTATTATTCCAACTTCAATATTTTCAACAACCACCACCTCCAACCATGTCTTTGACCTTACAAAGCATTTTTAAGGAATTTCAAATAGATTCTCAATAGTTATAAAATAATTTTTAACTTCCAACCATTCACCTTCCACTTGACAACAAAATACAAAAATTGCTTTGTGCAACTATGACAATATTTGACAACTTTTATATTTACCAATTCCTTTGCATATAATGAATCAAATTAGATTTCTACAACCATGAAATGATCTAAAATACCTTATTACATGAATAAAACACAAAACCAAAACCAAATGACTATTTTTGCCTCTTTGAGGCATGAAATCTCATGGGTGCCCCTTGCACCACATATCTAGATGTAATTCAAAAACAATTTCTTCCAAAGAATCCTTATGATGTTGAGCTTGGAATTGTAAGAAGTAATTAATTAAGTCGTTTCACAATTGTATTGACATGAATCAGACCCCTCTTTTTTTCCCTTCTCCCTCTCCTCTAGTAATTTTTTATAAAATTTTACCTTTCTGAGCTTGGGTTGAAGATGAAAATGGAATCAAATTCATAGACCCAACTGGATGATGGTAGTCCTCAGAACGAGCTATTCATCAAATATAATTTTGATATATTTTGGTTTTATTATGTATTTTTTTTAAAGTTTAATCAAACATAGGTTTTTCATCAAAAATCAAGCTCTCTTTTCTGTACATGTGGGAAAATAGTTGATTATAAAATAAATTCTAAATTTTTTGTTCGTGCTAGGTATTGATGACCTTGATCCGGAAAAAAAAGAATTTCAATACATACAAAAAACTTATGTTGTATACAGTCTGCCTATGTCAAAATTGTAATTGGTTTGACTTCAAAATTTAATTAAGAAAAAATATTCAATAAAATACTATGAAACCAAATGAACGTGATAGATATCATAGTTACAAAGCTAAATTTTTAAAAAATAGAATTTTATCCTTCATAGAAAAAAAGTTATGGTTTTTATGGTGAACATCACTCTTTAAAAATGGTGTTTACTATTAAAAACTAGTTTTCAAAGGAGATGGAAAAAGGGATACAATGTGATTCCAATTTTTTTTAAAAATATATGTTTAGAATCTACAGATAAAATGTCACAAATCACTAGTTTGCATCATCTTCAAATTCCTCATGGTTTAGCAGCTATAGGTGCCTAAAAGTGAAGATTTATTAAAAAAAAATTAGTTCAATGCCAAGTTCAGACAAAAAGTGTAAACCACTATTGTGGGATCATCTAGAAGTACTCTACCCAGCCAACTTGTCTAAAAATAGGTAATATTAGCTTGTCTTCCAATAGATAGGCATGTGCTGTTGGTTCTCTCTGAATAATGTCACCACCCATGACACTATTGTTTTGAAATTCCCTTAATTATGCTCAAAACTGGTTCAATTTTTGGACTCAATTTTTTTCCTGTCGCACCAACTACACTGCTTCCACTATGCTATACCTTATCAATTCAATTGCTTCTAACCCTTCTCTTCTTCTTAAAGCTTGTAATTGTGTAAAAATGAAGGAAAATAGAATGACAAAAGGTTGCAGAGAGTTTTTAGTTTTTGAAAATCAAGAAAATGAAGAGTACCCCTCCCCCTAACTAAAGGTATTGAGTTTCCTCACTTAATTGTATGGGTTATTATGGAGGGCTAAATTGTAGGAAGTGGAAAATTAAATTAGATATGAAGCATGCACAAATTAATGTTAAAACATGTTAAAAATAATGTATTATTCTATGTTAATTATGAGAAGTTTATGTATGTACCTGTAGAATGCTTGTGAAATGAAACTTAACTTTTGTGAAGTTGTTGATTACTCCCCACTATGAGATTTGATGTGATTGTTAGTAATTTCAATTTGAATTGAGGGACATGAATGGATGGTGCATGGTAAATGATGGTTTGGAAAGGCTATGGGATGTATAATGGATGGGATGTGGAATGAAATTCATGATAGATGGGAGGCAAAAAAGGTGATAGAAATTATACGTGTTAGGATGTGTATAGGATGCATGTGTGGAATTAAGGAGGTGGAAATTAGGGATATGCAATTAATTCAGTGAATATTTTTGAAATGACTATTAGATAATTGCTACAGGTGCCTCTAGTAATAGGTCCATTTCTAAATATTGTTGCCTTCAGGCATGTTGCTATAGGTCCCTACAAATTTGCTGAATGTTGCTAAAAATGATTGTTGTTGCTTGTCACCATGTGTAGTGTGTGCTTTTTGAGTTGTGTTAGAAATTATACATGTGTAATTACAATAGGTGAGATGGGTAGCTCCTTTACTAAGTCATGTTTAGAACTTGTAGTTGTAGTTGAATTGTAAAGTGAAGGCTCAGATTATTGAATTAATGAAAGAAGGAAATCATCCATATGCAATGGTTTCTTGTACAGCTTTAGCTTGTGTCTATTAACTAGTAAAGAGAACTTGAATTCATAAATTGTATGCAACTGTATGACTCTATTGAGAAAAACTTGCTTGATTTCATAGGGACCAAGCCACCTTGTTTGTAATTTTCCCTTGTAGTCCTAATATCTTGAGTCATAGAGAAAATTCCAATCACCTACACTAAATTCCTTGGTTTTGATGAATTGATCATGCCATCTGATTCTTTGATTCTAAAAAACTTCAATGTGGTGTATTGCCTCCATCATAATTTCATCAAGTGCATTGAGGTTGTGTAATCTCTCCTATTGTGATGTTTATAAGTCCATGCCCAATTGAAGAACTGTTCTTAAATTTTTGTATTCAAATTTAATAGGAAGTACTACTTTCTTTCTATACACCAATTCATATGGTGTAAACTCTGTTGTGGTTTTCCAGGTTGTCCTATAGGCCCAAAATACCTCAAAAAATTTGGTTGCCCAATATTTCCTATGAATTTGTATTGTCTTTGTTAGAATGTTTTCAATCTATCTATTTGTGACTTCCACCTATCCATTAGCTTGAGGGTGGTAAGGTGTGGGTTTCCTATGTCTAATCTCATATTCTTGAACCAATTTTGTGATTAGCTCTGATGTAAACTGGGGTGCTTGGTCTTGAAAATTTCCCTTGGGACTCCATATCTTGTAAATATGTCATAGAGAAAATTTGCCACATTACCATCCCTAGCAAATTGTAAAGCCTTAACCTCCACCCACTTGGTAAGGTAATCTGTGCATACTAGTATGTACTCATTGTTGCTAGATGTTGGTGATATTGGGCCAATAAAATCTATTCCCAACTTATGAAATGGTTTTATTGCTTATTGTGGCTGCAATGGAATTTCATCTACTTTTGTTGGCATTCCCATTCTCTAACACCTATCATAACCCCTTATGTATGTTATTACATCCTTATGAAGAGTTGGCCAATAATAGCTAGTGGGAGAATATTAAGAGTTATTCTCTTTCCTACAAAGTGTCCCTCACAAGATTCATCATGGAATGCTCTGAGAATGGAAAATACTTCATCTTCTCTAATACATCTCCTCATAATGTTATCTGGGCCAGTTTAAAATAAGTATCCAACTATCTAGGAGTAGGGAAAAATCTTGTGAACCAATTGTCTCTTTTCTCTTGGGGAGAAATGAAGTGGTGTTTGCCCTACTTTTACATATTTGGCAATGTATGCAAACCAAGGTGTATGCAAAGATAAAGCAAATAAATGCTCATATGGAAATGTATCATCAACAACTTCTTCTTTTGATTTGGTTGGTAGTCTAGATAGAAAATCTACCACTACATTTTCTTTTCTTAGCTTGTCCACACTGGTGATGTCAATTTTTTGAAGCAAAATAACCACCTTACAAGCCTACTACCAACCACTAGTTTGTTCATTAGATACCTAATTGTTGTGTGGTCAGTGTGTATGAACACTAGATATCTCGTAACATAATGCTCGAATTTGTTTACTACATATACCAATACCAATATTTCTTTCTCTATCACTATAAAATTGAGTTTTTCCCCTTCTAGATTTTTGTTGATGTAATATATGGCATACTCCTTATTGCATTCCTTCTACCCCAATACAACTCCTATAGAAAAATCAAAAGCATTTGTATGGATGTGGAAAGGTAAGGCCCAATTTGGTCATCTCAAGATAGGGGTTTTAGTCAGTGTTGTCTTGAGTGTTTCAAAAGAGTGTTGACAAGCAGTTGTGCATTCAAATTGTATATATTTGGATAACAAAACAAATAGTGGAGCTACAAGTTTGCTAAAATCTTGGATGAATTTCCTATAATACCCAACATGTCCTAGGAAACTTTGAATATCCTTTTATCTTTGAGGCACAAGGAGTGTTGAGATTACTTCAATTTTGTTGGGGTCCACTTGTATTCCTTCATTTATCACAAAATGTCCCAATATAGTCCCTTATGTCATCATCATGTTCGACATTTTTCATGACTCAAGGATAAGTTGTGTTCATGCCACCTTTTTAGCACCTTCTCTAAATTTCCAAGTGCTCCATCATATGTATTCCCATATGTTGTGAAATCATCCATGTAAACCTCCATAGAATCATGGGAAAAGTTTGAGAATATAGTCAATACTACCCTTTGCAAAGTGGTTGGTTCATTACATAAGCCAAATGGTAGGAAAAAATAAGCATATGTACCCCAAGGGCATGCAAATGTTGTCTTGTTTTGATCTTTTAGGGAAATATTAATTTGGTTGTAGCTACTAAATCCATCCAGAAAGGAGTACTTTTTGCCTACTAATGAATCAAGCACTTGGTCAATGAAGGGGAGTGGAAAGTGGTCATTCATAGTTACAACATTTAATTCTCAATAGTCTACACATACTCTCCACTTTCCTCCTTTCTTTGAAACAATTACTAGAGGTGACACCCATTGACTATCAAAGATAGGACATAAAAAGCCCACATCAAGTAATTTTTTATAATTATGTTTTAACTATGTCTTTGATTGTAGGGTTCATTCTCCTTTGTGGTTATCTTATAAGTTGAAAACCATCATTGATGTAAATCCTATGCATGCACAATTTTGGGTATATCCCCTTCATATCATGATAATTCCATACAAAGGCTACTGCATGTGCTTGCAACACTTTCATCAATGAGGTTTGTTGTATATCAATAAATTGACTATTAACAGTCAATATTTTTATTTGGCATGATCTCTAAAGTCTTGGATGTTGTTTGCACTAATGAGATGTCAAGTCCTGCCATGTTTGGAATACATTAGTGAGTTAAAAAATTGTAAAATATTTGGGAAATTGACTCAAATGAATTGGTATGGATAATTTGCAAAGGATCCTACAAACATGTCAAGTAGTCCTGATGTTGCATGTCCCTACCATAGTCATTTTGCATGATGTTTACTATCGATTCATCTTCATCTTGGTGTTCTAATAGTGGATTGCACTTAATAGTCATCAAGGCTTGTAAGGAGTATTGATCCTCCTCATCTAGGGAAGGCCAAATGGTTTATTCTAGGTCTGCATGTGGCTAGGCTAGTGGATAAAGGACTATTTCTTAGTCACATTTCCATTAGAGATATCATATTCCCAAAACTATAACCTGTGAAGACATATGTTGTTGCCAACAAATGTATTCCTGCAAGATTAGCCTTTGGCTGCAACACCATGAAATCTATAGGGTACTCCCATGAATCCAATGTTATCACCAAGTCTTCAATTATACCCTCAGGTTTGACTGTGGACCTATCTACCAACTATAAAACAATAGGTGTAGGTTTGAGTTCTATCAACTATAACAACTTCATGGTCTTTTTAGTCATTACATTGATAGCTGCTCCCAAGTCAATTAGGGCGTTCTTAATGAGAATTCCATTTATCTTTACATCCACCACAAGACTCCCAGGGTCTGCATACTTGGGAACAATTATGTTTCCCAACATAATGTTTGCAAGTTGTCCTAAGACTTGTGTTGTCTAAGGATCTTTTCTCTTTCATGCCTGAATTTTTAATGCAAAGTTCTCTCACTATTTTGGTGTAGATAAGAACCTCCTTAATGGCTTGGATAAGGGGTATTTTGATACAAACATCTTTAAGTTGTCCCAATAGGGCTGTTTTAGTTTTTGTTTGATTTATTTGAATTGCTAATATTTTATGGAATGGAGGCTCTAGACTTGGATTCACTTGCTTAACCTGATTTGAATCAGGCTCATTAGGTTGAGTGTCCAAGGTCTCTGTCGGTGGTTCTTCATCAACCAATTCAATGATTTTAGGGGATGAAGGTCTAGCCAAAGTTGTCCCTGATTTGAGGTGGACATCACTCACCTCTTCCACATAAGTAAGGTATTGAACAACTTCATTAGTGTAGGACTGTTAAATAGACTTGTTATTGGGGTTAGGTGTAGGCTGTGCTGGTAGCTAGGGTGCTCTAGGTGGTTGCGATATTGGATTTGTTGGGTTTGGAATAATGGATTTTTGTTGTGGTTGCAAGGCTTGTTGTGACTACTTGTAATTCATGTTTTGGTTTTTCCATTACTAGCCTCTTTGCCATTGGGGTTTCCATTGGGAATTATATCCTCAGTAGTTTTGTGATGGACACTTATTTTACTTCTATTGGTTCCAATTGATTTGAGGAATTTTCCATTACTAGTTTTACATATTGGCCCAAGACTAAGGATTCCAATTAGGAAGATTTGAATTGTTACCAAGAAATGACATGTTATAGTTCAAAGGATCTTGGGGCATACCTTGTCTTGGTTTCCATGGTTTCCTTTGAGCTATGTAGAATACTTTTCCATCTTATCCTTCCTATGTAGGAAATTTTGATGTTCCCTTAGAGATACTTTCCACCTTTTTGCATTTTTAGTTAGTCCTTCTTTGTCTACAATGTGGGCAGTATTCTGTAAGAGCTAGTTTTGCTTCATATTGCTTCTTTTTATGGAGGGTATCTAGTTGTGTAGCCATATGGATGATAATATCCTCCTTCATATTAGATATCAGATTACTCAATTCAACTCTAGAGACTCCATTGGATGGTTTGATGATGGAAGATGCCCTATCTCCTCTAACCTTCTTTGTGAAAGACCTTGAATAGTTCCTACATACCTTAAAAATCTCCTCAAATGGTGTTTGAGAGATATATTCTACCCCAATGAGGTTAAGTGCATCCATGCAATTCTCATTAACCCCCCTTAAGAATATCAGTTTTAAAGACTCATGAGAGAGTTTGTTCTAGTGGGATTTCTTAAGGAAAAACTGAAACCTTTCTATGTAGTCTTCTAGGGATTCATCCTCCTTTTGTGTCATCCTAAAGATGCCATCTCTCTTTTTATTTATTCCTCTACAATAGTCCTGGTACTTCTCCAGGAACTTTGTCTTCATGGTATTCCAATTTGGAACTTCTACTAGATTAGGAGAACAAATTTATAACTTTAATAATAGCATAATTCTAACCCTTGAACTCAAACCCTAACATTAACCTAATTTCCAAATCTTTATCTATTAATTATCTAATTAATAGAGTGTAATTTATATAAATATTGACAAAAAATATAAGACATAATAAAATAGATTATAATGTATATAATACTCACAAAAAGCGTAACAAAAAAGTTCAAAATACCCAAAACCAACTAAAAACATCTTCCTTCTCGAAACACATTTATTGAATATGTACAAACCAGTACAATACTTAAAACTAAAATCCTACCCAATCTAATACACTCTGCAACCCACAAAATTAGAAAAGACATATAATCTAATTTCCTATCCTCAATCATTAAGAAAGGTACCACACAATAAATACGGTACACTACCCAAATAAACATCCCATCTATTATCAATATAAATCATAAATAAATGATCACTAAATACATTATGATACAATTAATATAGTTTATTTGCTTGTTTCAATAAAAAAATGATTCAATTAATATATTCATATATTATATGTAATATTTATATAGTAAATATTATAATAATCTATTATCATTATTTAAAGAGTTAATTAATTTATTTAAAAGTTCATCAAGTAAAATACATAATGTCATTTTAAAACTTACATATTTTAATAAATCCATAATGCATAATTATTAGAACTTAGATTCTAATTCTACTTATAGTTAGGGATATGCTTATAATTAATCATATATCAAAAATTATGATCATTAGAAATATTACCTACATGTGTTCATATCCTAGTGACTATCGTACATTGCAATTTATTAATGCCCTAATAGTTTGAAACTACGCTCCATAAGGATCATGTGTTGAAATCAAATACATACAATCGTTCATTACACTTTCCTTTTACATTGAGACAGTGAAATCATGCTCTGAAAAAACACTACGACCAAATCATATACACATTGGCAACTGTAATCAAGTCACTATATTATTATAAATAGTTATATTAAATTTATTATATTTAATATTATATTATTATAAATGATTATATTTATAGTGTTTATTATAACATTTAATTTATGTTTAAAATTACTTATAAAATATAATATTAAATAAATGTGATTATTTTCACTATGATTTAATATTAATATAAACTTTCACTATTATAATATTTTATTTTTGTTGCAATTTATATTTAAAGTATTTTATAATATTTATTACTAAATTAGTATATTATACTTAATATTATATTATTATTAATGATTATATTTATAGTGTTTATTATAATATATTTTTTTGATTAAAATTATTTATAAATTATAATATTATAAATATGATTATTTATATTATGATTTAATATTAATATAAACTTTTAGTATTATAACTTTTTATTCTGAATATTATAATATCATATATTTATAATTTTTATTATGATATTATGATATTATTATACTATTTAATTTTTATTTAATATTATTTAAAAATATAATATTATAAATATGATTATTTTATTATTATATTATTTTAATATAAACTTTTAGTATTGTATTTTTTTATTCTAAATATTAGAAATGATTGATTCTATACTGTAATAGTATATATATACATACATATATATACATATATGTATTTATGTATATGTATACATATATATAAACACATATATGTATACATATATATAAATACATATATGTATGTGTATATATATGTATGCATATATATTTGTATGTATATATGTATATATATTTATATATATTTGATAATCCAGGGTGTGCTTGTGTCTCAGCCTAGCGTCTCTGAGTGATCTATCCCGAGATCATCTCAAAGGTGCACTCTTGGAACAGAGCGAGTTGAGGTGAGACTAATCCTTGAAGATGCACCAAACCGTTCGCTGAACTAGATGCATCGGGTAAAGATCAGGCCTTAGAGTTGAACCCAAGACCTTGGGGAGCAAACCCAAGACTCAAGCCAACCCTGCTACTCATGTAGACGTATATTATTAATTGTATTGATAATATCATAAATAATAATAATGACTAACACTATTATATATTATAATTTTATACTAGATTTAATTGTATTATTGTGCTATGTATAAAATTATATATTATATTTTTATTATACTACCTATCTCTTCACCAATTGTGCAATGCATAAAAGCTATGAAACCTATTATTCTCAAAATGTTGCGCCATACAAACATGTAGCAAAAATGATCCACTTGCTTTGAAAGGGACCTTAATTAATTAGAATATATTTAATTAATTTGAGTAATATTTAATTAGATCTTTAGCATTTAAGAGTCGAAATTGCATCCCATATAGAGCATACGCCACACTAACATTTGGACGAATAATAATAATTAATAATATTACAAAAAATTAATAATAATAATACATCATAAAACTGTAATTGAGGGGAGGCATCTCTGCAATCCTCCAAATAGGGAACAACGATCGATACAATTGTAGAGCCAATGAAGATAAATTTTAAGATGACTAAAAAATCATATTGTGCTCAAACAATGATCCAATATTTAATCGTGCAATATTTAGTTTATATTTTTTCACAAAATAGAAACATAGTACTTTTGGCAGATGAAATACAATGTTCATAGGACTCATAAAAAATAGAGCTGTCACATTAACACATCAAAACAAAAATGTCATGTTAACACCATAGAAACCCATATATCTGATTTTGCATTCTCACTTCACCTCCCCACCCACCCGCATCCAACAAAACAACCTGTAAGGCTATCGTTCTTCCTATAAAAACAAATAGAAACAAATGCAAACATTTGACCTAACAAATCAACTAACAACTTAATTGAAAAAACATATCAAATTTAGATTTTATGTCATTCAAAATTCAAATTCTAAACATGACACAAATTTAATACATAACCCCAAATATGAAATAGAAGAATCACCACCACATAATTGATTAAGAAAACAAAATGATTTAACTATTGTTCACACTCCAATAAAATTCCTATTGGATAAAAAAGTTTAAAAAAGATATAATCATTGATAATGACCATTGGTTTATGGGCTAAAAGCTTAAATTAGTGTCATTTTGTTTTGGAAGATTGACCAAGTGGTAATTTTTGTATACAGTAATGCTTTATAGGGAGACTTGATTTTCCCATTTAGTCTTTCTAATGATAACCAATATTGCACTTGTCCACAATTCCTTGCATAGCACAAAAATGATACTTGTATTATAACAATATAAAATTCTAAATCTTAATCATCTAAGACTGTTGTTACAATAAAGTTTAAAAATTATATTCATTCTATTGATAGATGCATGCAATAAGAAACTATCAAATGCATTTAAAATCCCATCCAATACACATTTAAACACTAGATAATTATACATATCAAGTAATTCAACTATATTGTTTTTGATAATATAATCAGCATTTTCAAGGCACTATGTACCCTTTACACAACGAGCCTCAAGGGCCAAAAAAGATCAAGACCAAGGACAACGACAAAACAAAACAAAACAAAACCAAACACAACCAACTAACAACTGACCAAAACACCCAACAAATGAAGCAACAATAGACTAACTAGTATTCTTCCAATTTTAAGAGAGGAGGTTGACAATGTCCTCCCCAACCCAGTAGGGACCTTCCTCTGCAACCTTCTTATCCACCTTGTCCTTAAGCACAGTAGAGAGGGTGTCAGCCGCATAGTGGATCAAATTTGACAGTGAGCCTAGATAGACCACTAAGTTTCTTCTCAAGCTTTTCCACCCATTCCAAGAGCCTATGTTGATCCTCCCCTTTCTCCACAGTCTTCTCTATGTCGGCATGCTCCACCCCCTAAGGGTCAGAGGACTGAGAAGTCGAATTCTCTTTCAACATTTTGTTGAGGTTCGAGAAGTGACTAGGCCCCTCAACAAAATCCTCCTCCTCTTCCTCAATATAGACCTCCTTCTTATCCCCTTTGTGTTCAAACTGCTCCTCATCAAAATAAATTTCACTAATTTTCACTTTCTTGTTGTTTTTAGCCAGCCTACCAGATCTCCTGATGCTAGTATTTTCGACCCCAGTCTCCACAATAGCAACAACCATAGTATCCCCCTTGGATTCTTTCCCCACCCTATTCTTACCAACGCTCTCAATGGCTGGTTGCTCCACCAAATCCTTCCCCTCATCCTTTGCATTCCTCTTAGCAGTAGGTTTGTTGTCAGTATTGGCCAAGGCAGACTTAAGCTCGCAGAGACCAGCTGCAACGTGAGATTGGGCTAACCCCACAATTCCATTCTTCTTTTTGGTAGTCGGTTTAGGTTTAGGGGTTTCAAAAATTGCCAGAGGAGTTCTACTTTTGGGACCTTTGGACTTGGGGCGGGTAGAGGGTGAGGTGAAAATGATAGAGCCTCAAAATGAGGCCTTGATGGAGTGGCGGGGGAATGGGTTCCTCAGGGTTATTGGCAGCAGATTCAAGGCACTTCTTACAAAAGCTTTCTAAATTAATAAGTACAAAGGATAGGAAACTCAACAAAATTCTATGATGAAGGTGGTTTAAGAGAGGAAAATGATAAAAATACGAAGTTTTATACCTACCCTCTAACATGACATACTTCATGAGGGCGAGATGACCTGGTCCCATGACTGTGGGAGAGCATCTCTTTCAAAGCCAAATTGAGAACACACAGGTTTTTCATTACCCACAAAGAAGGCATTCATACTTTCATTGTCTTGAGCCTTGGTGTGCTTAGGGTACTTCTTCCCGATACATGACAACCCTGTGGCCTGGGAAATCACCTCCTCATTCACCTCAAAGGAGATACCATCCATAGAAACCCTTCGATCTTTCCAAGAACTCACAAATTGCACATACAACTTTCAATCGTGGCCAACCAAGCTTTCCATCAATGGTGCTAGACCAACTTTAACATAGATGTGCCAAACCAGTGGGTCCTTGTGAAATTCCCCACAATTATCAGGCTTCGTCCTCACCTTGTCACCACCCATATCACCGTTCTGCACACTGAAAAACCAAGAAACTTGTGAGAGTAAAATATTAGAATTTTTGACAAAGTGAAATGTATCCAAACACTTCTGAATTTAAGCCAAACAAGACTACTTCGAGTAATCAAGATGTTGTGCTGGGCACACACTTGAAGAGTTAAATCCCAAAAGGAAATCACCACATCCCATTAACCAAAATCTTGAGACACCTATGACCAAGTTTGCAAATAATTATGATATTGGAAGGTTTCTCTTCCACATTTCCTTTGCACAAGTACCAAAGAAACTTAGGCATGGGGCCAAATTTAGAATCCCCCATAACCAAGCCATCTATAAATAGCAACTTTTTAGTGAAGTTGATAGGACAAGACAAGAGCTTCACATCAAATTTGAATTTAAAAATCTACATGGATACGAAGGTTGAGACAAGACCTCAAATAAATATTACGTAATCTCCAACCCAACTTGGTTGTTGTCCTGTTGTACTCCCCACTCCTCATAATTAGCTATTTATAATTAAAATCCAGCCCTTTATTCAAATTATGCCACAAGTTTGACACCTCAACATTCAACTCCATCCACATCACCCAATAGACAAGTATGTGGACCCTCCAGATGGCTAAAGAAATCTTACAATTACATGTCATCATGGACAATACAGGTGCCCTACTCCTTAAGGATTAGACCTTGTATACTTGATGGTAGAATCCCCATATTCCTCCAACACTTAGAATCTCTCCAATGGGACCCCAGATTAGCCATAGCATCAGAAAATTGATTACACTCCCGAAAGATGTGGGTAGTAATCTTCATATTCAACTTAGACACCGAATGAAATATGTCTAACAAAATATCCCTAGTACTCCAACCAAGTAATTTTCCTTGATTAATGGTGTCAACCATAGACTTAGAATCCCCTTCAATGTGCAGGTTCCTTATCCCCAGAGTGATAGCTAACTAGACTCCCTTTAATAGTGCCCTAGCTTTTGCAGTCAAGGATGACTGAATTCCCATCCCCCCTGAGTAACCAACAACAAACTTGCCCCTATAACCTCTGATTATACCTACTATACTTGCCTTGCCTGGGTTTCCTTTGGCGGCACTATATTTGCCCTGTTTGGGTTTCGTTTGGAGGGCAACAGATAGAACCTATAGCTTGCCAGCATGACTGAGGATGGAGCCTCTCCATCTTGCCAATTTCCTTTGAATCCTTTCAAGGACCAAATTCCATAAGATAGGAGTTACTTCCTTGATAGTAAGGGGTAATCCTAAATACATTGATGGGAGAGAGCCACTCCCGCAACCAAGGATAACAGTCACCTGAACTTGAAGAGCAAGTGTGCTGTTGAAGAAGTAAATCATGATTTTATTGTAGATTATACATTGTTCAAAACTAGCAACATAGTTGTTGAGACAACTTTTCCATTTCCTAGCTTCAATCACAGAGGCTTTCCCAAAAAGAATTATATCATCCATGAATTGTTGGATGACAGTGGGTTCCAAAGAAGAGGCAACCTTTACCCTTGAGATAGAACCCATCGATAGCAATTTGGAAATTTTATTACTCAAGACATCCACAACCATGATAAATAAATAGGGCGAGAGGGGATCACCTTGTTTGATGCCCCTCCCAACATTAAATAAACCAAAGGGGGCCCCATTGACAAAAATAGAGTACCTCACCGTTGTAATGCATTCCATCAATAGTTTGACCACCCCTTGGTTAAAACCAAACTTAGCTAGGACTTTGGGGATGAAGCCCCATAACACCTTATCATATGCTTTAGAAATATCCAGCTTGAGTTCCATATTATCATTGTTGCATCTAACCATAGACTGGAGCATTTCATGTGTTGTTATGGTAGCATCCAGGATATGCCAACTAGGGACAAACCCTTTTTGGGTAGGGCTAATATTTTTTTTAAAGAGAGGTTTAAGGCGATTCACCAAAATTTTAGAGAAGATTTTGTAAATGGTATTGCAAAGGCTAATGGGCCTAAAATCAGTCATCAACTATGGATCGACAATCTTGGGGATCAAGGCTATAAAGGTTTGGTTCAGTTGTTTGAGAATCTTATCAGATTTGAAGAAATCTCCAGCAGCCAAAACCAGGTCCACCCCAACAATGTTCCATAATATTTGGAAGGAAGTTGAGGGGAACCCAGTTAGACTAGGTGCCTTATAGGCACCCATACTGAAAGTAGCTAGATAGACTTCCTCTAGAGTGACAACATAGAGGATGCTAAGGTTGTCTTCCAGGGTGATGGTGGTTGGGAGAGGTTCAAGTAGTAGATTGTCCATAGTCGGGTTGGGAGCCACATCCAGAGCTAGATAAGCCTTCTAAAAATAGTCTGACGTCAAGAGGCCAATCTGGGAAGGCATATCAACCACAACCCCCTGATCATTTTGAAAATTATCTATCTAATTCCTTTTCTTGTGTTTTAGAGCATAAACATAAAAAAGGAGTTATTTTCCCCCCCTCTTGAAGCCATTGGACTCTAGATTTCTATTTCCAAAAAATTTCCTCCTTCCTTAAAATTTTCTCACTCCCTATGATTCTTTCTTTCCTGATTATAGGTAGGTAGGCTGACATCCCCTTCTTCCATTTTTTTTGGATAACCTTCAAATTTTCTCCTATAATTTTTTTCTTCTGAAAAAGATCCCCATGAACCCTCTTGTTCCAACCTTTCACCATACATTTGATATGTTTAAGTTTATAAGAGATTCTGAACATGAGGGAGCCATGAATAGGAAATTTCTGCCATTCTAAAATTTTATTTTTGAAGTCAAGAATGGACTTCCACATAATCTCAAACCTGAAAGGGTAAGGACCGACAACAGAACAACCACGCAAGACTAGCAATAGAGGGTTATGACCAGAAATAGTCCTGGGCAAGGCAAGAAGATTGGCGTTGAGCATGGCCACCCAGTTGTGAGAAAAAAAAAATCTATCCAATATGACCTAAATCAAACCATCCCCGAGACGTCTATTATTCCAAGTAAAGGATTGACCCAAAAGGTCAATGTCAAATAGGCCGATGACACTCAAGAAATTTTCCAAATCAACCATGCTATTAGAGTAGTCCACTAGACCCCTGCATTTCTCTGAAGGATACAAGAGAGTGTTGAAATCCCCAGCCACCAACCACCATGATCCCTTATTATTGTTTATCCAACAACAAGCTCCTACCAAAGGGCATTCCTAACATTCCTCTAGTTAGGGGCATAAACATTTATAAGTAATCAAGAGCCACCTGGGGACAAAAACATGACACCCTACTACTCCGGCAGTGGAAAATTTTAGCCCTATTTATTCTATTAGGGTTCCATAACATAATAAGCACACCAGACGCACCCTCAACATTACTGCAAGAGAAAAGGGCATCCGACCATATGTACTTAGCAATATTATCAAAATTAGCTTTCTTCATTTTGGTTTCCTATAGGAGTAAAACATCAACCTTATGTTCTAAAACATATTTTTTTAGCGCAAGCTATTTATGAGAGTTATTCAGCCCTCACATGCTAGGACAAGACCTTTATTTCTGACCCTTCTTTGAGGACACTTCCAATGTTCTCTATTTACAAATGGTAATCTCTTTCACTGTCTCCCTCTACCGGGTTTGTCTCTAGTTGGGCCTTCCTGGTTTGGAATCACCACCCACATATGATTTCTTCTATTTTCCCTTCTTCTTTGGGGTAACCCAGGTATCTTCCTCTAAATTTTTCTCCTAGGTCGAACCCATTAAGTCCTTTCCAGCCATCACCTCATTAACTTTAGCAACTTTATCATCAAAGATTTCACCTTCTTCACCTCTAGGAAAACTAGACCCCAAAGAAAAGATACACCCGTCAGCCATCAAGGAGTCACCAGTATCACCAGCCCCCCCAAACACCTGATTGGGGGAAGGTGCACAAACCCTTGAAGCCACACAACTAGGCATAACCTCAGCCGAAGCAGGAGAAACAAGGTTCAAATCCAAATCCTCTAGGGAATCTTTCACCCCCATAAAGAGGCCAACAGATCTATCCTGGGGGCCAACCAAGGAGGGAGAGACAGACTTGGCCAGGGAGTCAACAATCTTATGAATTTCTTCTTCAAAGGGGTAGTGGTCTTCAACAACCGACTCACCAGGGTTAGACACATGTTTTAAAGTAGAATTGCAATTCGAGATTAGGTGGCCAAATTTAGCACATTTTTGGAAGTAAACCACAACATTCTCATAACATACTTGTTGGTTCTAGGAACCAAACTTAGAGGATAGCTTCACAGACGTAGGTAGTGATTTATGCACATCAATATTAACACAAAAACGTGCAAAGACTAACTTGGATTTGGACCGGGTAATGGAATTTGAAGTAATGAACTAGCCCAAGAAGTCCCTAATGTACTTGACTATTGCATCATCCTAGTATTCAAGAGACAAACTAGGTAGATAGACCCAAACCGGTGCCAATTTATTGAGATCCATTGTAGGGTCGAATCCCGGCTTCCAACGACATAATGCCAGACTATGCTTTCCATATACCCAAGGCCTAGAAGAGAGGACCATGATTAAGTATTTCGAAGTCGTGAATTTGAATAGAAAAATCCCACTTGTCATTACACAAATGTCCACACTTCCTTTGAGGCGCCATTTAGTAGCAACCCATCTCTGAACCATATCCACCTAAGGGATGAAAGAGAGGAAACGACCCACCACAACATTTTCCATTGATGAAACAATCCTATCACTGACTAAATCAGGGATAGCAAAGTCAATGCCCGTAGCAGTGACTTCTTCTTCAAGGCGAGGAAAGGAGCCCTTGGGACTTTGACTACTATTAGTCAACACATCTTTCTCTAGCCTTTAAATTTTGAAAAGACAATTACCGTCAACACATTCACACTAGAAGGAATCTCGGGTGACCCAGGTCGACCCAAAATCATGAGAACATTCAAATCGGACAATCCAGGAGTGACCCTCGAGGGACATGAGTCCGCATGCGACTGGGTGAGGATCGAGACAGGGGAGGACAACGGGGGACCATAGGGTACCCCTAGCGCACAAATAGTTCAAATGCACACAAAGGAGAGAGAAGGAATAATTGTTGTTGATATTCAACTATATTGTTATGTATGTGGTGGCACTTATAAAATTTGGAAAGTTCTATAGCTTTCTAGTCTTTTGAAAATTTGAAAATCCTCAATTCTACACTCTAGAGTTTGAAATTCACACCTTAGGGGATCCTAAAGCCTTAGTCTTTGTCTTAAATCCTACTTCTCGTCTAAACCCTACTTTTATTATAATATTCTCTTGACTAGGGTTTCCATATGTTTCATTAACAATTTGGTCTAGTCTTTATGAAAGTCTTGATTTTACTATATATGCCTTGCCTTGCCCCCTTTGGTCTAAAAATCCTCACATTAAAAGGTGATTTTGCACATGTTTTGATGTGGTTTCTTAAGCCTCTCACAGTAAGTGGTCCCCACTCCTTTCTGTGCTAAGAATTTTTTTAAGAGCATAAAGGTCTATGAAATTGTAGAATATGGATAAGTGTTATGATCAAAGAAGGATCTTGTGATATTGAAAGCCTCTTGAAGGGTATTGCATACAAGCAAGAGAAATTACACAAGTTCACAAGCCCATTATGACATGTATTGTCCCACGATGCAAAAAAAATGGACACAATAGTATTCTCATGTTAATAAAACCCATTGGCTAAAGAAATGGTAACACACATTTTAGGTGATCCAAACATCACCCATCATTGGTCTCATACTTCCACCTCTAGATGGATGACTCATAATACAACATATAGATAAATTAGTTGTTCTTGCACCAACAAGGAGTAATTATAGATGTGACGGATGGTAGCTCAATATTTGCATGGGTTGCCTTCATTAATGTTGCAATTCAATGTAAGTGGTCATCTTATTACATGTTTATTTGGCATAATTTTATAATATGCAAAATCTTGTTCATTCTGCATCAACCAGAGCTTCAAAGATTTATAAAATAGGTACACCTTCCTTGGCTAAATTCACCATTATTGAAATCCCCAAACTCAAAATCAAGATTTTGTGTAGCTTGTTGCATATAAAGGATTGTAGAGATTTAAAAGGTTCACGTAAAAATTGTATTTAAAATCAATTTGGAATTATGAGTTGGTCGACTGAACAATCCTCTATGTCTAAAAGACCCCTTGAAGAGGATATTTTGGCCCAACTACCAGGCTCCTCAAAAAAGCTTGTTCATTCTCATGACCCTAGTGTAGTTGGTGGTATGATAGATAAGGCCAAAGAATGTAGAGATGCAAAGCTTAAAAGTAATGGTGTTAGCCTCAATGATTGGGAATTATTTTTACAGTAGTATGGAAAGAGAAATCACCATGCCCCAATCTCTAATTTTTGGACCTATGATTTGGGAAAACTGGTTGTCCTAAATGTTTTTGTGAATATGGAATTCATCAGACATGAATCCTCAAGATATGATGAAAATGTAGAGTTATTATGGCATTAGATGGAAGTGAACTAATGGAGGTTAACAAAAGGTTTATTTCTGAAGTCTTTCAACTCCAAATGGATGCAAATAAGGTTATAAAATTTAATTCTTTATGATGAAAGTACCTTCAAGATAGGAACAACTTCAAAGTGCATTGGCTCCCAAGGTTTAAAAAAAGGGTTTCAGTGGAAGATCAACAAAGATCACTGATAGTGAATTCAAGCCTTTTGATGTTAACTCCTTTGAGGACTATTTTTATAAGACATAATTTGCACTATGTGAAGTGTTAGGAGGAGATGCACACCTAAATATGTTGGTGCTTCTTATGTACATGGCAATTGATATACAAAATCCCCTAGTTAATAGTGATTTTGATTATGTTAGTTTCATAGCCGAGGCCATCCATAAACAACTTGTAGAAATTAAGAGGGATAACAAGAAGGTAAATTTCAGATGCTATTCTCTCGTATGTTACATATTTTTATACAAACGACAAGATCATTGGGATAAATTCTTGCAACTTAATGTTAAAGATAAGAAGGGAGATTTTCTTCTGATACAATATTGGACCCACATCTAGGACAAAGATTGCGACAACTCCAACTATGTTATTTTTTAATACTATTTTCTAAGAGAAGTCCTCTCAATATTGGATATGCCTAAAGTTAGATTGCCTAAGGAAATTTTGGACCAAAAGACAAGAGGACAAAAGTGGGAGTGCAACATAATTAGGGGGACTACTACCTCTACAACAGATTTATTATTATCAGAATATATGGGTGCCCCGAGGGTCCCCATGTGCTGCCTAGATGTGTGTCACTTAGATTGGAATTTATGGAAATTATGTGGCAATTGAATGAAATAGATAAATTTCACCTGAGGAAGTAGAAGAAGGGATAATTCTTTCCTTTATCCACTAGATTTTTTGATTTCACCTCAACAAAAGAGGGTTTGGACAAGTTTGGTGATATTATTAAATATTATAATATGCAATAGGGATGGATCATGGATTTTTATCCTAAAGGATTCATACACCTGGTTAGGAGACAAGAATTAGGAGGTCAACTTTCATCCACTAATCTCACTATAGTGAAGATGTCATAAGGAATTGTGAAGGTTTTTCAAGAAGTGGCTAATAGAAGGGTAAAATGGGATGCATTTACTAAAGAAAAAGGTACCAAAATAATAAAGAATGGGGATTACCCTGGGGCATTCCTTGAAATTGAAAATTCGATTACCAAAATTGAGGTAGTTTTGAGAAAATTTGATAGTCATTGGTAAAGCCCCTGCCCTTGAAGAAAGACCAACTCATTGGTCTAGATTTGATTCTTATGTTTTCAAGAGGCCTATAGGGCCTATTATTAGAGAAAATGTTTCATCAAGTCAACCACAGGTTTCTCCCCCTCCTCCCCCTTAGATAATCAATGTGGTTTCTCCCCCATAGGAACAACCCTAGAAAAGGATGAAAATTGAACAACCACTATTGGTTGATTACTCCCTCAATCAAGATTAGGATGAAGATGTCCAGATAACCACTGATGAAATCTAGTAGTACATGCCTTTTTCCATTGAGACCTAGTATTATTGGACTCCTCCAACAAAGGTTCAGGTCAGATGTAGCAATGGGGAGAGATAATGTGAACAATGTCAGGGAGTTGGCATGCGATAAATTTATCTTTGATGATGAATTTGTGAAATCATCAGAGTTCAAATATTTTGTGATGACAAAAAATAGGACAGGGTACCACAAAAAACTTGAATTAGCAAGAGAAAAAATGCCCCAGGAAAAGTATGAGGAGGTCTCCAATAAAGTGTTGGCAGAAATGAACTTTAAAGCTAAGAACATTACCCTTGAGGAAGGGAGAAAAATAGTGCATGATAGTGGGTTGATTTTGCTTATAGAGTGGCATTTTGCTTCAAAAATGGTTTTTGATACCATCAGAAGACAGGATGGGGAGGTTTTTTCCTTTAAGGAGCAAGTAGAGGTAGCATTGTTAGGTTCAAGATTTAACCTATAATGGGAAGCCCTTGCAATTTGAACTCTGGCCCCAAATACAAATAAACTAGATTTTGTTGAAGCCTCAAACGATATAAGAGGAAGTCTAATTGTAAAGAGGGTGTTATATACTTCTACCCCTGAAGCTACCTATTAGTATTAGATGTTGCTAAGTTTAATGAGGCAACTATCCAAATATTACAAGATAAGTACAATACATTGCTGAAGGATCATATAGTACTTACTATAGAGTATAATAAAATAAAAATGCTAGAGGCTCAAGCAACATTTCCTCTTTTTATTGCACAAGAAGTAGGCTCCTCTTCAACAACACCTCCAACCAATTTAGTATTTGAGAATGATAAACTTAGGGAGAAGATTCAAATGGTGGAGGATCATATTAAAAATGCCTAGGAAGCCCAACATAAGGAGAATGTGCAAGTGGTAACATGCATCCTACAACATAGATTTTCCAAGATTCCGAGGAGATTAAAAAATTCCTATGCAACATATATAAATTTTAGAGGTGTTGTTCTTAGGGTAGAAGGGGATCAAGATAGGCTTAAGAGGATTTTCACCAAGTGGATCCCTAGAATTATTACTCTGGAGGGCATGTACAAAGGATCTTCCAATTCACTAGATCCTCCACCAAACATTCATCCAACCCGCACCTTGGCCAAGATAGCACGAGCAACACAGGCATATATGGATAGAATAATTGAAATTGCATAGGTGAAGCTTGATTATTTCCTACACATTGAAATCGGAGTTATACCTCATTTATTGGAGGATCACAAGGAGATAAAATATTTAAATGAATGAAAGGGGAGTTTTAGTATCCTGATTCCCACTCTACTACTTGCAATATGTAAAGATGAAAGAATTGACACAAATGAACTTAATTCTTATTCAGATAAGTTGGTCAATATTGATCACAACATAGAGGCCTTTTGCAAAGAAGCTAGTGTAAAACTTGACAATAGATATCAAGAGTATCTACAAAATATTGTTTTTTTCCTTGCCCATGAATGGCCATTAGAAGGACTGTTTAAGGCATGGGATGACAAGTATAATTCCTCTTATGTGTCAATTTATTTAATACTTATTCAAATAAGTTAATTAATACAAATCATAACATAAAGGTCTTTTGTAGAGACACTAGTGCAACTCTTGATACTAAGTATCAATAATATTTCTATAATGTTGATTTGCTTCTAGCTCACGAGTGGCCTTCAAAATCAATGTTTAGGGCTTGGGATCAAAAGCATAATCATCCACCCAATCTATGACCGCTTTTATGCATCAATTTTTATGTCTTGTACCCTCAATTTTGGTTGTGAGGAGAATATATATAAATATTCTAAGGGATTTTAAGCAACCTACTTGTAATATCACTACATGTTATGAGGATTTTTACTTGTTGATTCTCTTATGTTATAAAAGGGAATTACGAGCCTTATTTTGGGGGTTCCATTTTGATTCTTAGTAAGTCTTTGTATACAATTAGATTATACATTTAAGTTTCTTGAAAACATAGATAATAAATGTATTAATTTTGCTCTCTAATAACAACATATGACTGAAATACTTTGTGTATTATCTCAAGTTTGAGTATCAACTTATCATGCTCTCTAGTATTATACACAATCTCTTTTTAATCAATATAGATTAATTTCCTCTAAACGTGTAGTGTGTTTATCAACATAAATTTTTATAGTGCTAAAAAATACCTATAATTTCTTACACAAGCACAGTCACCTCGTAATCTCATAAATATTAACATAGACCGGAATAAAATCCTATAGCAAAGAAAAAAACAAAAGGAAATTGCTACGACCTTTTTGAGATTACAACCTCACTCAAGTTCAATGGTGTCACCCGTGCAAATACCTGCTACTATCATGCCCCTATGTTGAACTTGCCAATCGATAACTGCATATTTAAAAATTGTAAACCAAAACACATGCATTTCAAAAATGCAAACCCGACAAATAGATTTCATTTGTGTTTACCTGCCCAAATGCGAAACCTACAATGACATTGAATAATGATTGTGCAAGAATCATTGAGACGATAGTAAATCTACTATTAGACCATAATTCTCCTTCACTTGTGAAGAACAGTCCAAAACATGCCTCATCGTAGCCATGATTATATCCCTTCTCGAAGCCCATTTATTAAAAATGTACAAACCAATACAATACTTAAAACTTAAATCCTACAAAATCTAAGAGACTCTGCAAACCACTAAATTAGAAAAGACATATAATCTAATTTCATAACCTCAAGTATTAAAAAAAGGTACCTCAATTAATATAGCCATAAATTATAACTTTTTTATATAGTGATATATATTATATTTATATAGTAACATATTATAATATTTTTTTAGAGAGTTAATTTATTTAATTAAAAGTTTCTCAAGTAAAAAATATAATATCATTTAAACAAATATTTTCAATAAATCTACAATATATAATTATTAGAATTATAGTTAAAATGAAATAACATGAAGTTTAATGCACCTCTCCCCCTTTCATTAACTATTATTCACCATGATAGTAATAAGTGGATTTTCTAAATGGGGGAGGATGCTGCTATGTACGGGCGGGAGGTCTAAGCAGGCCCGCAACTGCTAATTTGCAACCTCCATGTTAGCAGGATTTCATGCATGTGTGTGGGGGCTCGTGTTTGGAGTGGTGCGGGTCTGTTCTACTGGTAGGGGGGTTGTTTTGTGATTGGGGTGGGGTTTATTTGCTTGATTTTCTTCATTTCTATCTACTTTTTGTTGTCTTCTTTCTTCTGGTTGGTTATAGGGTAGCTTGGTGTTTATTTCCTTTCGCTATGGATCCAATAGGAGCATCAAGCTCCATGCCGACAATGGATTATCATGCAAATTTAGGCATGGAGTCTTTATCATCGTCAAAGCAGAATCTTGAGGGTAATTTCTTGTCAAAAGATTTGGGGGTGGGAGGGTTTGCTTCGTCTAGAGGCCCTCACATCTCGAAGATCAATGGATTCTTAGGAAGAAGTCAAGAGAGGCCTATCCTCATGATCTAACTAGATACAATAGTTGAGGATGTTGACTATTTTTCAAATCATGCTTTATTTTGCAAATTCATGGGAATGTGAATTTTCCTTTCGCTCTTGGAGATGTGGGCTAGATAGACCTAGAACCTAAAAGGAGAGATGGAGTTAATGTTGCTAGCTAATGGTTTCTTCATGGTTGTTTTTAATTGTATGACAAATCATAATAAGGTTTTCGAAGGAGGACCATATTTAATAATCAAATTGGTCTTTTCTTCAAACCCTAGCATATGGGTTTTAACCCTTCTGAGGAGATCCCGAATCGTGTTCCAATTTAGGTGCATCTTCCTTGGTTTCTAACCGAGTTTTAGAGAAATGACATTTTGCATTTGGTGGCTTTGTTGCTAGGGAAGCCAATGGGTCCTTCTCAACAAACATAGGATAGGAAGGTACTATCCTATACTCACATGTGTGTTGAAATAGATTTGAGTAACCCTCTTCTAGACTCTTTGGAAATTCGTGTGGTTTTGTTTTCATGGATGCAACAACTTGATTATGAGACCTTTCCTTTTCGATGTCGGTTGTGCCATGAATATGGGCATTTGTAGAAAAGATGTCCTAAGTCTCTCTCTTTAGATTCTTTATCATCCCAGCCTCCCTGCAATCCCCCTAAGGCGGACAAGGGCAAGGCTCCTATTCTTGGTCCTGTCATAGATAATGAGGGTTTTACTCCTGCTATGCCTCGTAACAAGAATCATGGTCAGAGGAGATATTTTAAGGAGAGGCAAGAAGGAGATAACTTTAACCTCTTTGAGATATTGGATGATCTTAGTTAGCAAGAGGTGAACCCTAGGAAGTTAGCTCTAGATCATGGTGTTTTGGAGGAGGTTCAGGAGGGTAATGATTCGGGCACTCTTCATAATACTATAGGATTTGGCTTAATTCAAATGGATACTGATCTTGGTTTGGTGGCTTCAACTGGTCCTGAGGTCCATGTTGATATGAGTAATTTGGAGGTAGTAGAGAAGGTGGTGTAGGAACCATAAAGAGGAAACAAGGCTTCTCCTTCTTTGGGGCTTCTACAAAAATACCCTAAGAAAGGGGCTCTTGAAAATCCTTCCAAGGTTGGGAGAAATAAAGATTTGGAGAAGATTAAGATGATGGGGGAGATGTTGGTGGAATAAGGTTTTTTTAAAACCCTTGATTCTCATTTTTCCAACCCTAAAAAATGATTATCATATCTTGGAATGTTAGGGGTTTGAATAGTGGCCCTCGACAAAAAGTTGTTCATGATTTGGTAAGCAATCATTTTCCTGATGTACTTTTCTTACAGGAAACTAAGTTGTTTGTTGAGAACATGAGTGATGTAGTTCCTAAAATTTGGGGGCGAGGTCAATTCTAGTCCATTGGTGCCCAAGGTAATGCTAGGGGTTTGGTGTGCTTATAGAATCCATTGAAGATTTTTCCTCTTTGGTGGGTGTCCTACAAGTCCTCTATTTCAATGGTGGCTTCGAGTCTAGAAACTGGTGAAATTGTTCTTCTTTCTAATGTCTATGCTCCTATTGATTTTCTTGGTAAGTAGTGAATGTGGTCTCACATCTAGTTTATTTGAAGATTTGCTCCTCTTTTTCCTTGGATCATTGTTGGTGACTTCAATGCTATTACTGATCTAGATGAAAAGAGAGGGGAATGTTGAGGTTGGAGCCTTATGCTTTTCTTTTTTAGGATAATATCTCTGCTTTGAACCTTATTGATATTAAGCCCAGTAATGGACAATTCACTTGGAATAATAAGAGAATTGGGGATGATGGTATCGCTGAGAGGCTAGACAGGTCCTTGGTTTCTTGCTTCTGGGTTGGTGAACCCTGATCTACTAGCTTTGAGATTCTGGATTGGAGGGGTTCAGATAATTGGCTTATTAAGTTATCTACCACTTCGGCTTGTAGTGTTCGTTCTCCCTCCTTCAAGTTTTACCTTATGTTCCCTCTCTGCAAGATTATGTTGCTGAATGGTGACAGTTGGGTAGGCCTACTTTTGGCACGACAATGTACTCCTTTTCCAAGAAGCTTTAGTATGTGAAGTATCAACTCAAAAGGTGGAATAGGTAGTTTTTGGCAATATTTTCCATGCCAAGGCTACTGCTCAGGATGATTTGAATGCTATCACCCATGAGATTAGGGTATCTAGTCTTTTAGAGGATTCTCTCAAGGAGGAAGCAAGGGCTTTGAAGGTTCTACAAGAGTGGGAGTTTCAGGAGGAGATTTACTGGAAACAAAAGGCTCAGATTGATTGGTTGTAGGAGGGGACAAAAACATTGCTTTCTTCTTCAATTCTGTGAAGGCTAGGAGACATGGAAAATTTATCCCTCTTCTTGTTAATGATAGGGGTGTGCATTTGTCTTCTTTTGGGGATATTTCCAAGAAAGCTTCACAATACTTTTCTTCTTTATTTAGGGAGGAATCGCCTGATTTGTTAATGGAGGAAAACCATGTTTTGTCTTGTATCCCTTGTTTGGTTTCTATGGAGATGAATGAGCACCTCTTGAGGGGTATTTCCTTGGAGGAATTAGATGCCATTGTTTTTTAGATGAAGAAAGGGAAAGCTCCAGGTCCGGATGACTTTCCTATGTCGTGCAACAACTCTCATCAACTTGGCCTATCATGCAACTTTGACCATTCACTTCACTGAGATTATAGAGGTTTCTTTCAATCCTTTTACATTCTACAACTAATCTCTTAGATTTCTTGATCTTACATCCTTCTACATTAAATGAAACTTTATATCCATTGTCACACATTTGACTGACACTTAGTAGATTATGCTTCAACCCTTCAACACAAAGGATATCACGTGTAGGAAATCTTCCATCTATAATCAATGCTCCTTTATCACAAATTTTTACTATAGTGTTGTCTCCCAAACTCACAAATCCTTCCTTGCATTTTCCAAGTTTGGTAAATTTTCTCTTGTCACCAATCATGTGCTTAGAGAAGCCACTATCTATCACCCATAAATTATACCCTTTGGCATGAAGTGTAGTTTGTACAATAATTGACTGTGTAGCCTCCCACTCTATTTCTTTCCAAACCTTCTTAGGTTTCTTTTCTGTCATATCCTTCCCCCTTTTCACAGAGAATTCTGATTCTATGTTTAGTCTAAGAGGCATGCTTTTATTTTTGTTCTATGCTTTTGGTCTTACAAAATTTGTTTTACACTACTTAGCTATGTGACCAAAATTATTACAATTGTAGCAGATAACATTCATGTCTATGAAAGGATGAAATGGATTTCTTCTTGTAGACACTGAAAAATGTCTTGAATGATATCATACACTCGAAATAGGTATACTAACATCATTTCCTCTTGAAACCCATCCTCTTTTTGCTTGATTAATTGAATTAGTCTAGCTAATTAATTAATTGGATCATTTTTATCCATTAACCTAATTCATCAACTTGGGTTAATTCACTCCCCATTCACACTAACATTTCATCTCATTAAAATAAATAAATCAAAATATTTAATTTAATTTCCTAAGTCTTCTTATTTAATTAAATAACCCTAAGTTATTTAATTAAATGTCATTTCATCTCTCCCCCATTAAGTAAATTATTTAATTTAATGAATATCACTTTAATTCTTCAATTCCCTAATTGCATAATTAAACCTTGTTTAATTAGCAATTAAACTAATTTTCCTCTAAAAGGGAATATTCCTTATCTCCTTTTTTACACAATTAAAACTTTATTTTGAAAAATATCTTTATCCTCACCCATGAGAATATTCCAAAGAATATTCTCTCTCCTCCAATCATCTCACTTGGCTTTTTGAACAAGCTAAACCTTTAACCTCTTGAGCAAGTCACCTTGTGACCTGTGTGTGCAGGTTAAAAGTGTGTTTGTTTGGAACAAATGTGAGCCCTTGATTAATTGTCATCTTGCATTCTCATCCATTGATGAGAATCCATGATCTATGCCTCTTTTCATCCATCCTTGAATGTTGATTGATCTTTTTGATCTCAACCCTCCATTTCTCATTTACTCTCCTATAAATAGGACACTATGTGGAGACAAATAGATCCATCTTTCAATTGCAAACTTATGTTGTTGAATTCACTTGCATTCACACTCTCAATTTACTCACTTTTAGCTTGTTTTAGTTCATTTTTAGTTGCATAATATCTTAAGACATCCATTAATGGATTCCATGCATCCATCTTACCTTGTTTATAAATTAGGTTTTCCATATTTTACCTTATAAGTAGCTTAAATTAGCTTAGTAATTTCATAGTTAGATCAATTTTAGCATAAAATCATGTTAATTTAGCTTGCATCATGTTTAATTTAGTATAAATCAGGTTTTCATCCATTTATCACAATGGTTTCATTGATTGAAATAGGCTCACTAATCACATGATTGGGAAAGGGTAGTTGTTGCACATCAACACGACACCAATTCCAAAATGAGATAAGTTTCAAATGGGTTAGAATAGACATTTAACTATTTTCGTAGTTTGCAATTTTTAGTTTCAATAAATGTTTAGTTTAAACTTTCAATTTGAATGATCTTGTTTGATATTGAGGTTTAGTGGATAAATTATGCTTCGATTCATCATGGATCAAGTGTAGTCAACCCACCCTAACAATCCTCATCTCACATTCTGGCGCTAGAAGGAGGGAAAATCAATAATTTAATTATTTTTTAGCTTGAATTCCATTCATTTGCTTTGTTGTAAGATAAAGCAATGCCCAAATCAAATACAATGACACACTTTGCAAAGTGTCACCATATAGCGATGCTATCTAAATTTAAAACAATGACGCCGATTAAATGCACTGGCGTTGATTTAAATCTAGCAATGCTAATTCAATATAGAGGTATTGAAGACTTCAAATGGTGATGCCCCCAAATTCACTAGAGCAACGCTCGACAAAATATCGACGCTATTGTGCTCTCTATTTTTGCTATAGAGCGACACCCAAATTCACCAGAGCGACACCCAAATTTCAAATTGCAATGCTATCATGTGCAACGATGCCCAACTAGGGTAAGAAGTTTTAGGATCATTTTTTTGACATGTGCTTTAATTTTCTTGATTTGTCAGATCACTAATGCACTTCTAACATTGTTCAAGTTGTTAGGCTAACAGGGTTTTGTAGGTTGAATAACATGAGCTAAGTGAAGAAAGCTTTCTTATCTTGAAATTCTATGATTGTAACCATCATTTAACACTTTGGTGCAATTATAACCCAAATTTTTATGCTTTCTACTTTCTGCTCTAGGACCTCACTAAATTTTAATTGGGTCTTAAAAAGAACACTCAAATGAGATTAAAATTGAACCCTTATCTCATCATTATTTTTTGGGTTTAAAATTGAACAAGACAACTTCATATTTCGTTTGGTGCAATAAAATAAAGTCATCTTAACTTAGGGGTTAAAATTTACAATTGTTTGCTATGTTTTGTGATTTACAACTTTTTTATTGAATGTGTATGCAATTCTCTTGCACCAATCAAGGATCTTGAGAAACAGAAACATTCCTTAACACTTTGCAAAATCACCTACATCTTTCAATTTGGATTAAAACTGAACCCCTTTATGAGTGTGAGAAAAAGGTGTGGCATGTGTTCTCTCTTTGTTCATACGAGTGGAGATGATCAAAATATGAATGTAATCCATTGCTATTATTTATCTTTAGAGGGCCTGCCTCCCCACTTTGAAAGGAGGGAATGACCCATCCAGTAGCAAACTAAAGCCAAGTTCTTCCAAACCACTATATAAATGTGTGGTTGCAATGAAAATTGTGATAAATTAGATGTGGTACATGAGAGCTCTCCCCTAGTATATTTATGATGCATAAAGCCCTTGTTCTAAGGGTTGGAAGACCTCTTGATGGATTTTATCATTGTATCCCCTAAACTGGAAGCACTTATTATGAACGTTTGATTAGAATCCAAAATCCTTAAATACTTGTTGGTGCAAGAACGATCATTTTGAAGCCACCCCACATTCTTACTATTAAATTGTAGAAATAGAAAAATCCTTTTGATCTCTAGATTTTAAGGATTTTGAGATTTGGTGGACCCGAGAAGTGTGTGTCGAGAAAGGGGGAGCCAGTGTCGCCAAATCTCTAACTGTTCCCATTATCTAGTGTTTGGAGAAATCCAAGTGGGGACTCAACAAGTATAGCCATTTCAAACCTAGGATTGCCAATGATTATGAGTTAGTTTGATACATTACTTGGTTCCAAAAGGTTACAAAAACAAACATTCACTATCTTCCTCAAAATTTTAAACACTTTGGCTTAAATATGGATACCTCTTGAATTTACCTTGATATTACTACTTGTCCTAAGGGTTTCTATCCTTAGAAATTTCTAAATATCTTGCATTAATCTCAATCCATATTTCCCAAGGACAACATAGGCAATTATGGATCTAATCTCATGATTTCATTAAATGGACATTGTGGAAGTTATGATGTTTTTGACATAAACATTTAGTTTGAAAACATAATCAAGACGAATGTTTGTAAAATCAATTCACGTAAGCAAGATAATTTGACACAATTGAACCTCACATGACTATTTGGAGGCCGATTACTCCCATTGAACAACCTGATCTTGAAGGTGCTATCATTCAACCAAACTTTTAACTCATTAACAAAGAACAAACCAATCTCATTAGTAGTTTGAGAAGCTTCAATTTTGAAATAAAAAGAAACATCTACCCAGTGGAGAAACACAAAAACAATCTTAGATGAAGAAGAGGAACAAGCTGATATTAAGGCTGGAAGGCCCATATTACCACCACCTATGTGGCAATTAATATCTTCCTTTCTTCCATAAACTTGAACTTGTTTTAAATGATCTCATACAAAATAAAAATCCCCAAAATAAGGTCTACAGGTCACCATTTTAAACTCAGACATCTCAAATCAAAAGATATTAAGATACACCTTTTAGCACTTCACAAGAATAGAGACAAGTTGGTAGAAAACTTTTACAGACACATTTCAAGGAACAATCCATAATTATATGCATTCATTTGGAGTCAAAACCCTGGTCTTTTTCATGGTATAGTTATTCTATGAATGATCTATCACACAATCAAAATCCGTAGGGGAAGATCTACATACCATCATTCCAAACATAGACATCATAATTCAAAGTTTGGCAAGAAATGGGCTGTAATACTTTATCAAAATAGTAACCTCTTGTTAAGAAACTATTATGCTAAAGCTAGGAGGAACCGAACAGGTTTAAACATCCCCATCTATCCTCTCATCTAAGTCAACATTGGGTATTTAGGATTTGAAAATTTTAGAGGTCTAGCATCATTCTCACTACTTTGGTCTAGGAAAATAACAGTTCATTCTAAGTCAACATTGTGTAAAAATTTCATCCATCCCTCCATCAAATTTTATCCCTCACTACACCAAACTTTGCAAAAAGTTTTATTATACCAACATCTTTTGACTTAAACATCAATCAAACCAACCTCTAACTTGGCTACACTGTATGTAAAATCTATCCTTTTCCATGCACCTAGCTAAGTTAGTTATCATCTTTGGACTAATTTATCTCGAAGGTCATGAGTCTACCTTAAAGATTCCAAAGTTCATCAACATCTTTTATCCTAACATAAAAACATCAAACTCAAGTCAAAAGTTTTCTCGCAAAATTATTGCAAAGAGAACTTTCCATATCACCCATCTTTTCATCCTCCATTATCATCATTGCTCCAAAAAGACTTAGAGCGTCTCTTTTACCTATATTTGAGTCAACTAGAGAGTTCAAACATTACAAATCTCAACACAACTCTCCCATAAGTGACCCAAAATTTATGGTAAAGACAAGATCACAATACAAGAGAATCATGAAGAAAACAAAAGTCACATTTACCTCAAGTGATCCAAATCCTCTAGAATTTGATCCAAGAAGTCAAGTCACCCCATCACAACAACCATCATCTCCATCAAGACCATATGAGATTGAAGATATCACACAATCCCTTTGAAATTACTAGGGAGGAAATCATGGAACATCAAGCCTTCGAAAACATAGCTCCTATTTCCCCATCATTTATTGTACAAAATTTGGCACAAGGCTTCACAACTCCACCATCAGGGATAAATCAAACATCTACTCCTAGTCTTGCAACTGGCCTTTCCAGGGACTTTGGTCTAACTCTTCCATTTTAAAGAAGTACACTTGTGGGTACCCTTGATACCAATCCTCCACCTCCAACAACAACTTGGACACCTATTTTTGGTGCTCCTACCATCCCCGAAAATCCCAAGCAACTATATAAACCTCTTGACCTTATTTATTCCACCACAACCTTCACATATCGAGGACACCCCTCTTCATCCATACCCATGAGTACCACAAGTGTGCCCACCATCACACAAAGTAGTATGGACCAAGTGTCTCAAGATAGTACAAAAGGGCATGCCAATACTATATCATAAAGTTAACCCTCAATACAAATGGGGAAATATTTATCCAATCCTCCCCTAGGCTCATCTATACTATTGGTGTCACAAAACACATCCATCCCATCCATCATCAACCCATCTCAAAGCAATCCTTTGGTAATGAATCCCATCAACACAAGTAATCCTTTGTCTACATCTCTAGCACAAGGAAATCCTCATGACATTGGACAAGGGAACCTTTTCAATCAATGGAATCAAGGTCCTAATATTCATTACCATTGCAAAATATAATAACACCATCCTCATCTTTCCCCACGATCCCCTTCACTATGAAAAATCAAATGGAACCTCAAAATTTCATTCCTCCACCTCAATCCACCATATTAAAAGGAATTTTAAACCAAGAGAACTCCCAACCTCTCATCACCAACTCACAAACCATCTAAAACATCATTGCCCACTATCCATCACAAGTGTCTCAATAACCAATTGGTTCTATATTGCAAACTCATACCTTAGCCTTATAATAGGCACAACAAGCTTATCAACAATCCATCCACAACAACAACAAGAAACCTTAGCCACACAATAAAAACAACAACAACAACAAAAACAACAAGCAACCTTAGTCGTACAACAACAAAAACAACCACACAACAAAAACAACAACAACAACAAAAACAACAAGCAACCTTAGTCGTACAACAACAACAACAACAAAAACAACAAGCAACCTTAGTTATACAACAACAACAACAACAACAACAACAACAACAATAGCAACAACAACAACAACAACAACAATAACAACAACAACAACAACAACAACAACAAGAAGCAACCTTAGCCGCACAACAACAACAACAACAACAACAACAACAAAAACAACAACAACAACATCAACAACAACAACAACAACAAAAACAACAACAAAAAGCTTATCAAGAATCCTTAGCAACACAACAACAATAGAAAGCCTATCAAGCATCCTTAGTAGCATAACAACAACAATAGCCTATCAAGCATCCTTAGTAGCAAACAACAACATTACGCCCAACAACAAGCCCTCATAGTGCAACACAACATCAAGCTCGACAAAAAGACCTAGAAACACAACAACAACATCAAGCCCAACAACAAGCCCTAGTGGTGCAAAAACAACAACATGCCCAACAACAAGCCCTTGCGGTGCAAGAACAATAGCAAGCCTTACTAGCTCAATACTATACCCAACATCAGCAACAACAACAATAGCAAGGTTCCTACTATCATCCTCAGCATAACATCATCAATATAAACATGTTAGGAACATATACATCAACACCTCAATCATTTTAACATAACCTCATGCTAGCATACATCTCATTTAATACATCATCATATCAAAACACTACATACAACTCATTTATCATCCCCCCATATGTTCCTCCACCAAACCCTTAGGACGATCTAGCATCACAATTCAAGGTGCTATCCAAAGAAATGCAAGACCTTCGAATGGGAAAGACAAAGAAGCCCCATACACATAATCTATGTCCTTATCCATTTGATCAAAACATTGCAATGGTGTCGTTCCCTCCCGGCTTTGAAATCCCCAAATTTGACAAATACAAAGGGAGACGAAGTCCTGTGGACCATGTCAAAGAATTCAATGTCATGTGTATGGAGGTGGCCTACAATGATTCATATCTAATGTTCCTATTCCCTTTAAGTTTAATAGGTCCTACAACAGATTGGTTTTCTCATCTACCTCTTAGCATCAAAATTTTCCAGGAAATTTCTGATAAATTCATTGATCACTTCTTCAATCTTGGCATGGACGTCCATCTAGAATAATTATACAACCTTAGACAAAACAAAAGAGAATCTTTCACTAATTTCTTACAATGATGGAGACAAAGAGCTAGAAAAAGTAAGTGGCCTCTTACCGATGAACAATAAGTGGGAATCATCATAGCCAATCTAGACCCCTATCTATCTTTCCCCTAAAAAATGCAATGCATCACATCATATGATGAGCTCATCCCTAGAGCCCTAACATCAAGAGAGCTCTAAACTCACATGGAAATTAGTCAAGCTTACAAAGACAACCGAACATCAACTAGTTCAAATGAGAAGCCTCATGTCTGGGCCAAGAATAAGAATGTAAAAAATGACGGTGTGGTAGATGCTAACATGACACTAAGTGCTCCTAGACCAAACAAAAATCAAGTTGCCAACATCCAACTGATGGTACAATAAAAAAAAACCTTCATAGAACAATCACATCAATAAAACCAACATGTAACAAAGACAAATCACTAATAGGAAGAACTATCCCAAGCGCAAGTACACACATCGAAACCTATTGAAACAATCATGAAGAAGTTGGTAGAGTCAAATCTGATAACATTGACCAAATTTGAAAAACTACCAAGAACCACAAGAGAAACCATCCTGGTATAATGGGCATGATCTCTATGACTTTCACAAAATCAAAGGACACAAAATGACAAACTGCATGAAACTTAAGAATATCATTTAATATCTCATACAGAACGACACCATATCCATTGAGGTGTCAACTAGGAATCAAGATCTTAAGATATACAAGAACCCTATGCTAAATCATAAAAAAGCGAAAAAAAACGATAAAGCTAAGCATTACACAAACATGTAGCACACCTATTCCAACATAGTTGCTTCCTACGATAGCATCATTACTGTAGTCACCATCAAAGGAGCTAGTACGGAATGTGGAGTCACTACACGATGTGGCAGTTACCATTCAAGGAGTCCCATCTCAATCTAGGACACAACCTACTTTTCCCACATCCACTCCTAGCAAGTACAATCTTCTAGATGAACTTAAGCAAACTCCCGCACAAATATCAATCTTAGAACTCTTAAGGTTATCCCCTGCGCATAGGGAAATATTGGAGAAAGCCCTGTCCGAGTCATCTGTTCCCAAGGATATTGATACTGATCAGTTTCAAGCTATGGTAGGGCATATCACTAATCATCTTCTCACCTTCTCCAAGCAAGACCTACTATCACAACCATCTCATAACTGTGCTTTACTCTTGAGGTTTTCATTCATAAAAACAAGGTCAAAAGAGTCTTGGTAGATGGAGGTGCTGGTTTGAACATTTGTACCCTTCAGTTAATCAAACATCTGGGCTATTTTGAAGATACTATTGAGAAAGCAAAAAGTACCACCATCAAAGCATATGACGACCAAGAATGGGTATCACAAGGTATCATTTCACTTCCCATTCAAGTGTGACCTCTTATTGCAAAAACTACATGCCAAGTGCTTGACCTTGATCTTCCTTATAACATCTTTCTTGGATGACCTTGGATCCATGCTCTAAAAGTTGTGGCCTTGACCTATCATCAATATGTAAACTTTCCTTTTGAAGGCAGAGAAATCACTATCCATGGAGATCTTGAGCCTTTTTAATATTGCAAGAGTCTTGAGGCAAAATTTTATAAGATACCCCAAATACCCAAGAATGATGAAGGGCCTACACCATTTACCTCGTTTGTTGACCCAACATCCCTTGCCTCTACCTCAGCAGCAAAAATACCCATTGTGCAGAGTATACCCTGTTGGAAGAATGAAGAAGATCATATCCCCTGTTAACAATTTTTTTGTCATTGATGTCACCATGATATATGAGTTACTACTGCAAGACTCTAAGTCATACCAATCCGGTATTCTGAACCAGTAATATAGAACCAACCTCCAGTATTTTTCTCTGGAATCCTCTGCAGTAAATTACTGCTACTTCAGTTTTTGGGAAATAGTCCGTGATTGAGAAATGCATACATTGACAGGAACTCATGAGTGCAGTTGTTTGTGGTTATCTTCGGTATCAATTTTTTGTCTTGGCTATTAGGTCCATTGTTGGCCAACCTATCAAACTAATAAAGATGTAATGGATTAAATTTTGTTTGTATAATCCATGCCAATAGCTATAGCATGCCACACGTTTGGATTATCAATTGAGAAGATTTGTCAAGCTGACCTGATTGTAATCCTTGCCAATCAAATATATATACAGGATACTTTTGTAGAGTTGGATAGAGAGATGAATGAATGGTGTTCAATGAATATTAGTAGGCTACAAATGGAAGCGAAAAGGGAGAAGTGTGATCTGCTAGCATGTGAATTTCTGTGAACTACAAAGAAACTGAATTTGCACTTGAGGTGTATTCCTACCAGTTCATTCTGGCGTTTAGCCATTTTGTTACTTCATTTTTGTAAGCAGTGAGCCTCCCATTTTGGACAGTGAGCCACCATTTTGTAATATCTTATAATCAGTTATACTATATTGTGAGTTAATCCTCACAATGGTTTTTCCCACTCTGGGTTTTCAATGAAAAAAAATTGGTGTCTCTTGTGCATTGTGTTCATGTTCTATTGATGATTCTGCTTATCTTAATCATTTTAGTTTTGGATTGATTGGATGGTATCTATTCAATAAGTTTAAGTATATAGTGATTCACCCCCCCTCTCAGTATATTGGATATTTAACAATTGGTATCAAAGCCTGGTTCCTCTGGAGAAGTCTAACAACTTAAGGGAGATCTTGAAGATTGAACAGTTGGACGATAATGCAGAACTCTAGATTTCTCTTGATGATCTAGACAAAGTTGAAAATGAGAATAAAGATCTAAAAGAGAATATTGATAAGGAAAATGAATGTGTTTGAAAATTTAAGGAACGATTAAGAAAGTTCAAAGAGATACATAGAGAAGTCAGTGACCAATTGAAACAAGCAAATGAAGATATTATTGAATTGAAGCTGCAAGTGGAAGAAAATAAAATAATTGAAGAGTGCTTGAATAAAGAGATAAAGAAAATGTATGATGAATGTTCCAGACTTGAAGAAGAAGTAGTGAATCTGATAGAAAAATTGGAAAAGGCAAAAGTATGTGAGGATAATTTCAAGTCAAGTTCCACCAGAATTGATGAATTGATAGCTGGACAAAAACCTTCTAAAGACAAAGGAGGAATGGGATTAGAAATAGGTGAAAGCTCTAAAGCAACAAAAGAACAAAAGACTCAAGATAAAGGAAAGCATAAAATGAATCAAGGAAGAAAACCACCTGTCAGACAACCAAATGCACAAAGGTACCCATCTTTCAATGGCACCTATTTCTCTTGAAACAAGTTTGGGCACAAGGTAACTAAATGTAGAAGCAGGATGAATCAGTTTTTTGGTCCTTTCCCTGGATAATGCTATGCCTATAATAAGTTTGGACATAGAACCAGTGAATGCAGAACTCAGATGGTAAATTGGTTTAATGGAGGAAGGATGAATCAATCCTTTTCTAGCTATTGCTATACATGCAATAAATATGGGCATAAGGAAAATCAGTGCAAAACAAGGTTTAATAAAAGTCAATCAATTCAAAGAAGTGTTGTCTATTATAATTGCAACAAACCAGGACATATTTCAAAGGTATGCATGAGCAAAAAGGGAAAATAGTTCATTTTGGAAAAGAAGAATGAACCTGAGAAGAAGGTTGACAAAGAAGAATTTAAGCAAGAAATGAGAAAAGTATGGAAAAATAAAGAAGAATTAGAGACTACTAATGCATCTGTACCCTCATCTGGTGCAGATGATCCGTCTGGTAACTAGACCTAGCATGGTTTTAGGGGGAGCTTTATCAGAAAATCCTTAAAACCCCTGATTGCGAGCGTGTCAAATTTGTGACACGAAATAGAGTTGTAAGAAATCACTATGCATAAGTTTTGGAAAAGAAACCAGAAGAAAAGAGGCTTGTATGCTCGTTTGTTGAGCATATTAGGGTTTTATAGCACAACTAAAGAAATTTAGCAATTTTCGAATTCCAAGTGCATTAAATGTGAATTAGGGCATCACATTAATCTATAAAGCAAGATTATGAAGGAATTTCGATCATTTGTGCATTTGAAAGTAGTGGAGAGTGGCTTAGAGCAATTTAGAAGCAAATTGAGGAGCAACTGGTGCAAATCCTAGTTTTAGCTCTTTGCGAAGAAAAGGTAATTTTGATTCTATGCTACTATGCATTTGTGGAAATTCCTTCTTGAATATTTTTAAGTGTTCAAAATATAGAAAATGGCAACTCTTGTGGTCATACAAATGAAAGAAAGACCTAGGCCCTCCTACAAAAAATATTTGATGAAGGTCTTTGAAGATGACCCTATGGGCGCTTTCTCTTCGATTCCTCACGGTGTCATGCCAATAAAGGATACTAGAATGTACATTAGGGTTAAGTCATAAGAATTCAATCATATCAAATTGATTTATATATGAATGAATGAACTTACTGATGATAAATCCTAATTAAAACCTGAATACTCAAACCTTATGACAATGAAGTTGGACTGCTGGAATAATTTTCTAAACTTCAGTTCTACAATGAATGTCCCGTATGTAAAGCCGGTTCTTAGCAGAATACATGATAAATTCTTATGGACTAATGAGCCACACTTGATAAAAAAGGAAGCAATTAAAGTCATCACCAGAATCTGTGACACCAGATCAGTACCTATGTTGAAGGCAGTGAAAAATGAAACAGTATCAAATCTCACCAGTGCTACCTATGACAAAAGGGCTCTACCAAAAAAACCTATTAGAAATCCAACCATGAAGTATGCATCTATAATGATTGGCCATAAAATCTACTTCACCAACAAAGAGAATTTTGTGTATGTTGTAGCTATATATACTGGTTATGATATGTTTGTAAATGGTACAAACTATGATTTGTGTGAATTGCTTCGACAACAACTGCTTGAGAACTTGAGAATGTCAAAGGAGAAGAAGTAACCATTTAAGTTTGGTGTCTGATTGTATGCCTGTTATTCTACTTTCTGAGAATGCTTCCAGGAAGATCTAGAATTGTGTGTTGGGATCCATCCCGACCTGTTGCACATTATATTTTTGAGCATATGAAGAATTTGGGAGATGTGAACGATGTAGCAAATGCCATGATGGCATTATTTTCAGTATTTAAGAAGAATATGAATGAGAGAGATAGAATTCCAAGGAAGATGGTTGAGAAATACAAAGATGAAATTATATTTCATGTATCTTCTGATGAATGTATGATAGAAGCGGTTGAACCTTAGACCATCTGGATTTAGCCTTTGGGTTATGAAGTCCCAGAAGATTTTATTGAAGGATATGTGCAACTATTTTTGAAAATTCCTAAAGATCCGAATGAACCTTGGATTGGGACTTATGCAAAAAAATCCAGAGAAGTTCGCTCGGAGCAACACAAAGCTCAAAGTAATAAAAATGTGGAGAAAATGCTTAATCAATATTTCACACCTGAACAGTGAGCTTGAGCAAGAGATGTTCAAGGAAAAAAGTTTGAAGAACTACCCAATGTAAGGAGATCTGGTAGGACCTCTCCTTCCATACGAACTTCTAGACCTGCTACAACAAAATATGTGCCTAACACTTTTGACAAAGGCAAAGGCCCGGTTCCCTCTGGACCGACTACTAGATCAAGAAAGAGGAAAGGTGTTCCTCTGGTAGCCCCTATCAAATGAAGAAAAGAAAAAGCTACCAAAGAAAAGAATATGAGCATTATAGATGACTAGGAGGAAGAGGAAGAATACCCTGCTATAAAATTGATAAGAAAGAGAAGGGTTAGTGTTTCCTCCGGTGAAGGTGCATCACAGGAAACCATCAAAGTTCAATATGTATAATCTTCAGATGATGAATCAGAAGATCACGAAGAAAAGAAGGACAAAATTTTAGAATAAATTCCGTTAGACCAGGAAGAGAAAAACACCTCTTTGGTAAGGCCCGATTCCCCTCTTAAATTAGATGTATTGATAAATAATTTAGTGAATCAAGATGATATTATGAAGTCCATTGAAAAAGTGTATAATTTAGTAGAGGAAGAGGATAAAGAAACAATCATTTTGGCCATTATCAAATATGTTATCATTTTGGAAGCCAAATGGGACAACATCATGTGTGATTTTTCTAAAAAATTTGTGGGAAAGACTGAGGAAAAGGAGAGTAGAGGTAGTCAAGTTAGAAGAGAAAATAAGAAACAAAGCCTATAAAGAAATTGCACCCTCTCTAACTCCGGATAACTTAGAATATTTGAAGAAGATTTGTGCTAAAAAATTCAGGGAGAAAATAAGAGTCAATATCCTGATGATAAGAGATAAGAAATAAATCAAATAAATAAGGAAACAATAAGCATTATCAGGAAAATTGCAAAGAAGTATGGCATGAATGGTGCATCCGGTTCGGCCTCTGAACCTAGAAAAGAAACTTCTGCAGAAGTCATAGAAGTACCTCCTTCCGGTGCTACAAATGAAAATGAACCTTTGGAAGTGAATGACAATAACGTTCCCATGAAAATAGGTAGTGCATATATTCTACCAAAAATCAATGCTGACAATGAGAATCCAGAAAATGAAAAACCTGTTGAAGAAAATATTGAAGCAGAAGTGCATGTTTCTACCCCTCTGGTTCTTCTAGGTGAAGATGAAGAGAAAAATGAAGAGGATAAGGTAGAAGAACAAAAATCTGAAGAAAAGGAAATGGAAGAGAAGAATACAAAAGATGAGAATGCAAAAAAGGAGAACACTGAGGAAGAAAAAGCAGAGGAGGAAGTAGAAGACAAAAATATGGAATATGTAGTTGGAAAGAATGAAGAAGTATCCCAACAAATGGTTGAATCACAAAAGTCCACTAGAGAATCCTCCTCTGGTGATGATGTTTTGAAAGTATCGATGCCAAAATAGATTAGATTCCAACCAGTAATTCCTTCGGAACTCCTACAACTTTCAATGAATCAAGGTTATGCAGACCTGAATAAGAACTCTCCAGTACATAAATTGGTGTTAGGTGATGTATTTCATGCATATGGTAGGAGAGAAATCATAGAAATGAATAAAAAAGGGATTGAGCTTATTGAAGACACCATTAAGGCCCTACAAGATGTTACTCCAAATACATCTGTTGATACATCTCTTTCTCCGGTTGAGAATTTGAAGCTTCTATTGGACTCCTTTAAGGAGCATGCTACAAGACTTATTGAGAAAACAAAATAGGATGCAAATGAGAAGCTAAATGAGAAAAGGCTGCTGATCCTTCACGATAAATGTGCCTCGACACATGCCAATATAGAGAAAAGCCTTGAAGCTATGAAGGCTTGTGAAGTTGAAGCCAATTATGTGTTTACATACTATATAAGGTGGCCTGATGCCACTCAAAGCATCAAATATCTCATGGACTCCATTGAGTCCTAGTTGACCATTGTCTTTGACACCTATAATGCATCAATAGATAGAGATAGATCAACTTGGAATGCTATTTATGTGCATAGAGAAAATTTTTTTATGCTATAGAAGCAGAAAGAAGAGATAATAAAAAAATTAAGCTTACTTGGTGATAATGTGAGAATGGAGTATGCCCCGGTAGCCAATGCTTTGGCTAAAACTGAGAATTTGGACAAGATAAATCTATCTCCGAATCCTTCGGATGAAGCTGAAGAAAATTTTATTGCTTTAGAATCTTTGAACAAGTTGCTGATGTCTGCTAAGAAGAGTTGGGAGGATGGAAAAATGAACTATAAAGGCATTCTATAGGAATTGCATAGTGCCCCCTCCTTTGGGTAAAATCTTTTTTTTTTCTATTTTAATTTGCAAGAGATAACTCCTCAGGGGGATTTCAGAAGTTGATTCCATGTGTTTGATCATTCCAGACCAAATGTACATATCTTTCATGTTTTTTCTATTATTCGAGCTTTGTCCTTGATATCAAAGGGGGAGAAGAGGAATGCAAAGTAGAGCATAGTCTGTATAGTTTTGTATGTTATTTTTGGCACATGTTGCCATTAATGACAAAGGGGGAGATTGTTGGAAGAATGAAGAAGATCATATCCCCTGTTAACAATTTTTTTTGTCATTGATGTCACCATGACATATGAGTTACAACTGCAAGACTCTAAGTCATACCAATCTGGTATTCTGAACTGGTAATACAGAACCAACTCCTAGTATTTTGCTCTGAAATCCTCTTTGGCAAATTTTTGCTACTTCAATTTTTGGGAAATAGTCCATGATTGAGAAATGCATACCTTGATAGGAACTCATGAGTGCAATTGTTCATGGTTATCTCCAGTATCAATTTTTTATCTTGGCTATTAGGTCCATTGCTGGACGACCTATCAAATTGATAAAGATGTAATGGATTAAATTTTGTTTGTATAATCCATGCTGATAGCTACAACATGCCATACATTTGGATTATCAATTAAGAAGATTTTTCAAGCTGACCTGATTGTAATCCTTGATAATCAGATATATACAAGATACTTTTGTAGAGTTGGATAGAGAGATGAATGAATGGTGTTGAGAAAGTATTAGCAGGGTACAGATGGAAGCGAAAAGGGTGAAGTGTGATCTACCGACATGCAAATTTTCTTGAACTACAAAGGAAGTAAATTTTCACTTGAGGTGTATTCCTATTAATTCATTTTGGTGGTTAGCTATTTTGTTACTTTATTTTTGTAGGCAGTGAGCCTCCCATTTTGGACAGTGAGCCACCCTTTTGTAATATCTTATAACCGATTATACTATATTGTGAGTTAATCCTCACCGTGGTTTTTCCCACTCTAGGTTTTCCATGAAAAAATTCTGGTGTCTCTTGTGCATTGTGTTCATGTTTTGTTGATGATTCTGCTTATCTTAATCATTGTATGTTTTGGATTGATTGGATGGTATCTGTTCAATAAGTTTAAGTATAAACTGATTCAACCCCTCTCTTAGTATATTGGATATTTAACATACCCGACATCAAAGAAATAATCTAGGATGATGGTTGTGGGAACTACAAGCTATTAAAAGACACCTTTTTCTTAGGAGAGTTACCTATTTCTCCTTAGTCTCATGGGAAACCTGTTGATGGTGAAAATAACACAACAACGTTAAAATAGAATATTACTATCCTATTTCTCCTGAAAAAGATAGATAACCTATAGCCACGTATCTTCCAAGGTCTCTATAGTTGGTTCTCAACTGTGTTGATGTCGTTCAATGGCCTATGCAACTATAATGTTCAAGGGGCTTGCTGGTAAAGGGTACAAATTGCATAATATAGACTACCTTAACGTTTGGGGGGGTGTAAATAAACAAAATAAGATAGAATAGAGCATAGGACAACAAATCATAAATATAAATTCCACTTAATTTAGACATACAAATTTCGTAATGAGCATTTCTTTCAAATAACTAAAACCACAAAACGATACAATCCACATAATACTCTGTACCACTGCATGCATTCATAGTGCTGATTGAGGACGTACAATCATTCATCATCATTAAACTTTGAAACCAAGCCAGAACATATTACTAACTCATTACCAAAATTCATAGATCAACAAACACAAAGAACTTGCATTCACAAATAACTCAATGAAATAGTCTCAGACTCACAATCTTCTATTAATTTTCATCTAATAAGAGACATTTATGCACAACATTCACTGACATAAGAATGACTATGGTTCATCAACATTACCATTAAACCTATTCCAAAAAATAACATAACTATATTGAAATCTGTAAAAAATGTACCTAAGTATCTTTGCATAAAACCGTAAAAAGCTTCTGAAAAACTGTAAACTATCCTAAATCTCCTTTAGGTGGCTAATCTTGCTTCAATGAGCCAAACTTTACAAAGTGGAGAGAAATTCTACATATAGATTTGTTTAGCACTAATTCCTCTCATCAAAATTCAGGTCCACAAATCATGGGGCAATTGGGGAAATGTAGGATGAGTGTCTATTTTGATCTGCAGTTACTAATTGAGGACTCCTTGTCAAAATTTGCATTGAAAAGGAGGAAGGTGGAACTGCTAGGATCTCCAGTTGAATTCATTTCACCTCCCTGAAAAATAGGAAAGAGGTGTCCAACAAACCGTGCCTTCTTGATGTTGATCTGGCAAAGGGATATGTGTACTACCACCTTAATCCTGTATTTTCTTCTCCAATATGTACTCATTGTAATTAGTAAACACTTGTTGGATTACATCCATGTCTGGCTTGTCTACCCAACTATCTTCAAACTTTATTCTTTTTAGTTCAGCAGAGGCAAACTCTTTCATATCTCCAAGTTTGATAAGCTCCCTTCTAGCAACCTTTATTTCTTCCTTGATATCTACGAGCCTAACCATTAAGAGGTCATCACCATCATCCCCTTTTTGCATTACCTCCTCAAATATACTATTCTTTTTTTCCTTGAGTTTATCAAGGAGGAGGCCATCTGTCTTAAGGATGTCTTCATTAACAATTATAGCAATACTTGCTCCCAACTCCTCAATTTGCTCATGAAGATCCTTTCCAGCCTATTGCACCTCATTCCTGAGCCCATAAATAAATGAAGACCAAAATCTAATGATGTTGATGGTCTTCTCAATAAAATCTGCATTGTCTTCCTCAAGGATGGATTATTTCAACAAGGTTTGTATTTGCAGTTTATTGATATCTTTCAACTTTCTTGCATGCTCTGTATATTCTTCCTCTTGCTTTCCAAGAGTCTCAGCATGTGAAACCATATCACTGACCAATTCCAAAGTGCCTTCATGAGCTTTACAACTGTCCACAAGAAAATATTCTACTTCCTGATTCAGCCTGACAATCCATCTATCCATCATTCTTACCTTATTTCTCATTTCAACTAGGTTGTCTGCATCTTTCTTTCTTAACAAAATTGGTGTCTCAGGAGCAACAGATCGTGAAGAGATAGGAGAAGAAAAATATCTCAAAAATTTGTGCAATTGGTCTACTTGAGATTTGAGCTCATCCTTCCTTTGCTTATCCTTGATCATTCTTGATTTAGTGGAAGAGGCTACAATATCAATTAGATCCATTTGCTGGTTTCTTGTAGGTCTTCCTAGATTCATTGTGCCTAGTTGATAATCACTTAGCCGTATTTCCTATCTATCTTTATCAACCATTGGAATGACACATTCAACTATAATCTCCCCAACATCTGTCAACTTGGTAGAATGGAGGACTCTAGCCCTTTTCTTGGGCCTCTCCTTTTCAATTTCTTTTCTCACATCATCCCAATTAGGGGGTTGGGGCTAGACTCTTTGTTTCATTTCTAGATTAAGATTTATCCATGGTGGGATAGCAACAGGAGTTGGAACTTGTGTTGAGGAATATGTAGCAGGAGAATGTGGCTGCCAAAGTGCTACCTTGGGGTTGAGAATCAACCTCATGTTTCCTTTCTTTCTCTGCCTTCTCTCTGGCTAGTTTATCAACTTCAACTTTTGTTTTTCTTTCTTGTTTGATTTTGGCCAGTTGCTCCTCCTCCAATCTCTTTTCCTTCAACAACTGATCTTTTTATTTTTCTAACTCCTTCACTCTTGCCCACATTTTGGAAGCTTCTTGATCTTATTTAGCTTGCTCTTCTTCTTCAATTCTTCTCAGTTCAATCTCATCTTCTTCTTTCTTTCTTCTAGCCTTAGCCTCCTCCACTGCTCTAAGCTTAGCTTCAAGGGCTTCTTTTACTCTCCTTTGTTGGGATTTTTCTTCTTCTAGCTCATGGATTTTCTGCAATAGAGCTAACTTATCATTTTCTTCTTTATCTTTCCCCTCTGTTTCCCTTTGCTGCTACAAAATATCTTCTTTCTCTTTTTGTTTTCTTTCCACTTCCTCAACTTTTTCCTTAGCTTCTAATTCCTGCTATTTGGCTAGTGCATCAACTTTGGCCTTGGCCTCAAATTCTTATTGTTTGGAAATTGTCTTGACTTGTGCTGTGACATCAACTTCTCTCTTTACATCCTCAAAAAACTTCTATTGGTCCTCCAGGGTCAAGACATGTTCAATCCCAACATCTCCAATGTCCTCAGTAGATTTGGTCACAAGAGGCTCATCATCTAATTGTGTAGCCTCATAATCAATATTGATATCATGAATTTCAACCTCCTTCTCTTTCCCCTTCAAAGTTTTAGCTTTCTCATGAAGACTACTTGCTGGTATTTCTTTGCTAGGTTCTTGAGTGAGGGAAGGTTGAGAAGAGGGGCCTTCTCTAGCTATTGTGGTAGTTTCCAAACCCAATGATTCATGTTTTTCTTGAACGGGTATTTTTGGAACAGCATCCCCTCCAAAGATAAGAGGCAAATACTCCAATTTCTCCTTAGGAGTTGTCCTCCTCTTATTTCTTTTATATCCCTAGGTAGCTCCTACCTTTCTCTTCTTTGAAGGTTCAGCCTGTGGCTCTTTTAACCTCATGACCACCCACTGGATACTTCTTTCCATCACCATTCTAGAAATTTGTTTAATATTAATGAACTCCTCCTCATCCCAGTTTATTGGGTCCAAGTTCTTAGTGCTAATCTTTTCAGCTTCATACCCAGGATCCAAGGTTACACCATCATCTGACAATGTATCAAGAATATCTTCCTTCACCCCATACTCAATCATTTGTGGGATGGTCAACCTTTCATAGCTCCTCCTTCTAACATCATAATCATCTTGTAAATCAATCCAAAAATATTCTAACAAATTATAATGCTTATAAAAAACAATAAGATTTAGACCATTCATCTTATTCCTCGGATCAAAGTGTTTTCAGGATGTATACAATCCTAACTTCAAATAGCTCAACTCTTCACATACTGCCTTTGCAGCTACATTGTGAAGACAACAATATTCTCCTAACTTCATGGGAAACTTGTGGCATCCAGGCTTATGTTTGATGGAAAATTTTGCATTGACTCCCAAATCTTGATATATAAATTCCATAAGGACCATCTTATCATTGCAACATATTTGGAGTAGGTGAGGGTGTCCGTCAAATCCTACCAACCTGAAGTAAGAGAACCTAGGGTATTGGATATACCAATGTCCCCACTAAGCAATGAAATCCACAACATCTCTACTCAACCTGAATCCAACATCCCTAGTCAATCGGTTGATGATGACATAGAGGAATGCATCATTGACCCTTCTGTGGTATAACTCTAATATTTGCAAGGTCAATTGGTCATAATGGTTTCATACCTTCTGTTGTCCAGGAGCTTCTCCCAATACTCCTACTGCATTCAACCTAGGAAAGATACCCATCCTTGCAACAACATATATGACATAAGAAGTCATAAATAAGCTCTTTGTTTCCCTTACCTTCAACATCTGATTATGCAGATTATCAGATAATATCATGCACCTATCAAATTGTTGTTTGCCATCAAAAATAGCTTCGATGAATGGGACCATCCATTCCTTGAAGCATGTGGAGTCCTTCTTTCCAAACACCCCAGAAATCATTAGGATTAGGTCATCAACCTCCTTCTTGAAGTCTCCCCTCTTAGTTTGTCCAGGCATCTTGGTTAAGGACTTCTCCATTCTCAACCACTTCTTATTCATGTGAGATCTATTAATCTCTTTGTGCTTATTAAATTACTGTAATGCTTCTGCTTCATTCAACTACTTAGGGTTCTTTGGGGTAGGTGCAATGAACACAAATCTCATCATCTATGGAGATAGATCAATTATCACATTTCCTTGTTGGTCCATACACTGCCTTGATATAGGATTGTAAGCTCTTCCTACAGTCAAGATAAGCTTTGAGCATTGAACTGATAAAGGGTAGAGTGTGACATGTGCCAACCCAGACTGGACTATTATTTCTTTCCTTGCAGTCACTTGTTTCACAAAAGTCTCGAGAGTCAACTCCTCACAATTGAAAGATCCCAAATTGGTGTCAGTAATATCAGCCCATCCTGAATCTAGCTTGCTAGTTGCGGGAGTAGGACTCTGGTGTTTGTATCTCAAAGTATAGGGAAGCTGCTCTACCTTTATCTTTTTTGGTTTCACCTATCTTGAACTCTCTACAACTTGGCCTTCCACTTGTGAAACTTCTGCAGATGTCCTTGGCATTGTTTATTCCTACAAGACAACCCTGGATTAGATCAATAAAAAGTATGAAGATCATCCTTAGAAGGTTTCCCTTTCATATTACCCTATCCTTCCCTAGGTAGCCTATTATACTTAGTGAAATTTGAAACTCATCGGAGGTAGAACCAAGAAAGGGATCAACAATGGAAAGCTTCTAGCACTGGTGGGATCATGGTTGGGATCAATATCAGAACTGTTAAAAACGAAGATCACCTGCATGCAATCACCTGTCACATGCAAAAGACATGCAAAACCAAAGAAGATGTTCTGTAAACCTCAAAGTAAAAATGCATTATTGAGAACCAATTATTACAAAGAGATCAATCCTTATGAAGGAGATCAAGAAACCCTAAAAGGGAAACCCTAAATGAAACCCTAGTGTGCACGCTTAATAATTAATCAATTATTAATGTGCCTAAGTTTAGCTTAAGCAACTAAAGGAATAAGTGACTTAATTAACTAACTAGTATGATATAATTAATTAAGTGTAATAAATTATTACTCTAACACCCCCCTTTAAGATGAACTTAGGAAGAAGCTGAAACACTAGAAGAAGATGCATGCAAGCAAGGATGGGTCCCGACAACTAGGCTTGATTAGGTACCCATTTACAAATGCAAGAAAGAGGTAGAGAAGGAAAACCCAGTGGGAAAAACCCCCCTACAATGAGATGACAAGCTGCAAAGAAGTACTGGAAGAACACTGTAGAGTAGCATTGGAACCGCAATCTGACAAGCAAGGAAAGATACTTTTGTCTACAAGAAACCATATCGAAATCATAATGATACAACAATAGACCTGATGCCATGGAACACTCAAAAACTCCAAACGGGAACAACCTTGGAATCTATGAAGCAGTAGTCGATTATTAAATGATGTATTACTGAAAACAAAGTGCAAAGATGCAAGGTGCACTCTCCCAACTGCCAAAACATCCAAGTAATCTCCAAAACACCCATCGGGCCAAATCTGGATTAATGAAAAACTTGGGATAGATACATAAAAAATTTCATGAACAACAACATATAGCTCCTCAATACATTTTCAACACCGCAAAGATAGTGAAAATCGAAGATCGTGGCAAAAAGTTATGAGCTCAGAAGCATAAAATAAAAATCTAAATTAAAATAGAAACAAATGCAGTAAAACAGAAAAATACAATAAAATAAACTACACCATAGGAAAGTGCTCAGAACCAGCTTTTCGGCGATATCTTGTTTGCTCAATTTCAATACCGTATGCCCAAGTTATGTGAAAAAGAAAAAAACTGCTCCTTTAGGAAAAACTGGGGTTAGGAGGGGCAAGGAGGGGCCGTATGGCCGATGACATCAGCACTTCACTGGAAAAAATTTGACGGCCATCTAGCTGTCGCCACAAAATGTCGGCCGTGGTCACCCATATGACTTGACTAGGGGCTGGAGTTGGCCGAGGGCCGGGCGCGGAGCTCCCGGTCCCCCATATGACCTCGGGCTGTAGGTGGGAAGCCCTCAGGGGCTGGCAGAGAGTCCCCGATCCTCCATGTGACCGGGGCGGAGCGTAGAGGGGCCCGCGGGGGCGGACTAGCCGTTGGTGCAAGGTGGTGGAGCCACCGGCGGCGGTGGCGGGCCGGTGGCTGCCGGGTGGTGCAATCCCTTACAACTGGAGGCGCCGACACAAAACCTGAAAAAACATCGTTTCAGATTTTTTTTTGATTTTCGTGCATTGGGAAGCGTGCTAGGGAGACCGTACGACCTCCCTGGCAATTTTTTTTTGCCTTCCGAACCAACTTCACCAAAATGGATGATTTGACAAGTGTTTCTAGGGTTTTGGGGCACTGCGAATGTGATGGCGACGTCCGTTTGAGCCCATAGTGTCCCAAAAAATTGGCTACCCCCAGATCTTGCAAAAAAGATACTTGTGGAAACCCTTGCACTTGAAACTCACTGAAAGGCCATATCTTCAGATCACGAATAGGCAGTTGCAGGTCTGGAGCTATGATACCATGTTAAAAACCAAGATCACCTGCATGCAATCACCTGTCACATGCAAGACATGCAGAACCAAAGAAGATGTTTTGTAAACCTCGAAGTAAAAATGCATTATTGAGAATCAATTATTACAAAGAGATCAATCCTTATGAAGGAGATCAAGAAACCCTAAAAGGGAAACCCTAAATGAATAATTAATCACACTTAATAATTAATCAATTATTAATGTGCCTAAGTTTAGCTTAAGCAACTAAAGGAATAAGTGACTTAATTAACTAACCAGTATGATATAATTAATTAAGTGTAATAACATATTACTCTAACAGGAACCAGGATCGAGATCGAAACGGAAACCAGACTCGAAACATTACATAATTCCAAGTCGTGCTCCCATTCTGGTTCTAGTTCTGGTTCCACTTGTGAAAAGGATGCAGAGCAGAGTAAAAAATTTTCGGGAGTAGGCTCAGAATGGAACATGAACCTATACTCACATACCCATGAATTGAATTTGTTCCCCAATCCGCCTTTGCCACTTTATCATTGAACATGTAGAAATTATAACCTAGCACCCAAAAGGACTTAAAATGAGGTCACATGAGGGGATGAGGAGGCTTAAAATAAAGGCACAAATCCCTTATTGATATGATTGAGGTAGGACCAAGCAAGATAGGGAACAATATTATAAAGAAAGCCTAATTTTCATAACCCGTCGACTTAAGAATTTAGGGCATCAAAAACTTGACTTGGAAACTATTGAGCCGATACGTGAATAAGATTGGATGGGTCTCTAATAGATTTGAAACCTTTTAAAATGATCAGATCCGCTCAAAAAAATGAAAACCCTAAATGAACTAGGGTACGGTAGTACAAACATCCCCAAAACGGGAAAACGACAACAGACCAATAAAAATAAACGAAAAACAAATGAAAAGCAAACAAAAAGCGACAGAAAAAGACAAACCAAAGAAACCAAAAAGAAACAAAAGAAAAACAAAGTGAAGATTCATGAAGAATCCCTCATGAACACGCGAAGAACAAGATGGGAGAAAAACAAGATGAAGAAAACCCACCTACCTCAAATGCTACCAAACAAGATGAGAACTCGATCCCAATCCGCTTGCTAATGCTTTCCCAGTAACTAGATCGTGCTCCTCTTTTCGCTTTCTCTGCTCCAATTCGCAAAATACTTAGGCAATAATAAAAATGTGCCAATTAACCTTGATTAAGGTTTAAAATTTGATTTCATGCGTGTAAAGAGCCTGTAATTAATGCCATTAATGTGGTTGGTCAGGCATGGAATTAATGTGAGAATGAGCACATAGCTATTGTGTAACAAAATTAAAGTACGAGTGGAAGACCGCAAAGGAACGTGGGTGGGATCGAGACCAAAACCGAACAAAAAACATTTTGCAAAGTTCGCAGTTCGGTTTTGATTTTGGTTCCGCTCCCGCCCAAGATGAGGAAAACGCAAAGAATAAAAGGGATGAGAAAAGAAAGCAAGGTGGGATTGGGACCAAATTCAAAACTAGAACCAAAACAAAATAAACGAGCAAAATGCAAAGGTGGAGGTAGAGGCAGAGGCATAACGAAAACGGGAATGAGAAGTTCGCAACAGTTTCGAGTTCAAAATATGATCCGGCTCCGATTTCTCCAAAAAGAAAACAACACCGACATACGACAAAACACAAGGAAAATGAACATGAGAAGAATCAAAACCAAACCCAGACCAGGAACTTTGCAAGTTCTGGATTTAGATTATGTCCCAGTTTTGGTTGTGCTAGAGTAGAAGAAAAAAAGACTTAGGAGGAAAAAAAACAACTCCTAGGTCCTGAACAAAACATGAAGGACAAAAAAAAACCAAGGGGGACCCATTTTGACCAAAGTTAAACAATGGGGTGGTTATGCAAGGCATACAAAAACCCACATTTGGCACCAAAGAACCCGAAACAATCAAGGTGGCAACTACTACCTTCACCAAGTGGGGGGATTTGAACTAGGAAGATATCAATGAAGAGGATATCTCTAAATTCCTTTATCAAGATGAACGACCTGTCCCTGTTCTTCCCATGGAAGATAACAAAAAAGGCTTGTAGCTAATGAAGGGATGGGAATACAACAAGAATGAGAAGCTAGGGTAGAATGAAAATGGTTGCTAGAACCCATTGTTCCTAAGAAATGACTAAAGAATGTTGGTCTAGGTTGTACTACTTGCAAGGTCACCCTTATTGGAAAAGGTACTTTCGCTAAATGGGCCAAGGCTTCCTCTTGGTTACCTCCATTGCATGATACAAATTTAGATGACTTCCCCCTTTATGTTGTGGACACATTTGAGAACAACACCCTCTTTATGATATCCATAACATCCTTTGTTCCAAGCAATCAACCAACTGAGATAGGCCTAGTATACCCACAACTTATTGACATGGACCACCAAGGACCACCAATTCTAGATTTATTCGAAAATGATGAAGCGATCTCATAATTCATGGGACTCTGTGATTACTTACCATGCGTAGATCACAAAGAAGGTTTTGAGATAGAGCTAGACACACGGATGTACTATGGGGAGATGATTGAATCCTTCACTCACAAAATTAATGAAATGTAATGAACATGGACATCTTTGAGTGAAAACCGCATTGTGGCACTCTTTGATCCTAAAATAATAAAAACAAAGGACACATCTGATGGTGAAAACCTCTCTGAGGTGCCCAAGGATGAGAGACTGAATCTCTCCCTTAGTGTAATGCATCCAAAAAAGTCATTAGTGGTAGAAGAAAAGGCCACTCCAGTCAATATGGGTACAAAAGAAGCCCCTAAGATCACTTTCTATGATGAATCATTGATGGATGAAGAACATAAAAACCTAAATTATTTCTGAAAGAGCGATGAGCTAACTTTGCATGGTCATACATAGATATGTTAGACCTTGATCCTGAAGTAGTTGTGCATCACTTAGTAGTCTATCTTGAAGCCAAGCAAGTCTAGCAAAAATTATGAAAAATGCACCCTCAAATAGCACTCTTAGTGAAACTAGAGTTACAAAAGCTTCTTGACGTTGGATTCATCCGATCGATAGATTATCCTGAGTGGGTTTCAAACATGGTACCAGTCTCAAAACCCACTAGGGGCATCAAAATATGCACTGATTTTAGAGACCTAAACAAAGCATGCCCAAAGGATGATTTACCTCTTCCTAACATTTATCTCATTGTAGACTTAATAGTTGGACATGAAATGCTATCACTCATAGATGGTTTTTTAGGCTACAATCAAATCATTATTGCCAAGGAGGATCAATTTAAAATTGCATTCACTTGTCCATGGTGAACATATTTTTAGAACGTGATGCCATTTGGGCTAAAGAATGTAGGAGCAACCTATCAAAGAGAAATGACCCTCATCTTCCACGACATGATATAAAAAATAGTTGAAGATTATGTGGATGATATTTTGGAAAAATGAAGGAAAAGGAGTGAGCACATACAAGTCTTAGGACCCATCTTTTATAGAATTGAAGAATACGAGGTATGACAAAATCCAAAAAAGTGTGTATTTGGGGTTACATTAGGGAAACTTATTGGCTTTATCATCTCACAAAGAGGGATAGAAATTGATCTATTAAAGGTAAAATCCATCCTCGACATGGAACCACCACAAACATTGAAGCAGATGAGAGGATTACAAAGAAGATTCCAGTCCATCAGAAGGTTCATAACACAACTATTAGATAAAATCCACCCCTTTTGCATCTTCTCCATAAAAGGATAACCTACAAATGGGGTGACAAGTGTGATAAAGATTTCCAATAGATCAAAGATTATTTACTAACACCTCTAGTGCTCATGTCACCAATATTGAACAAACCATTGATCTTATACATCTCAACAACACCAACAACACTAGGAGCTCTTCTGGCATAACATGATGAAAATGGAAAGGAAAGGGCTATCTACTACATTAGTAGAACCTTGGTGGGATATGAAATGAACTATTCACCTATTGAGAAAGCATGCCTAGTAGTAGTTTATGGTTCACAAAATTTCAGGCACTACATGTTGTCACATCAATTCAAGTTCATTACAAAGATTGATCCATTAATATACCTATTATCTAAAGCAATTCTCACAGGGCGAATGGTCAAATGGGTAATGGTATTAATGGAGTTTGACGTAGAGTATGTGGGTGGCATGAAAATCAAAGGAAAAGTGATCAAAAACCAACTATCAGAGGCACCCATCTATGCAGAGAACCCCTTGGTATCAAAATTTCTTGATGAATCAATGTTCCTCATCAGCCTCACAACTCAGTGGAAGATGTACTTTGATGGATCGTTCACCCAACATGGATCTAGAGCAGGCATTATTTTTATCACCCCTCAAGGTGATTGTATCCGAAAGTCATACAAGCTATCATTTCCTTGCACTAACAACATTGCTGAGTATAAATCCCTATTGACAGGTCTAAGGATAGTGGTTCAATGGTAGATTCAAGAGATGAAAGTCTATGGAGACTCATAGCTGGTTATCAACCAAGTCAACAACGACTATCAAACTAAGGATGACAAGCTCACTCCTTACAAGAAGATTATAGAGAATATCAAAGATCTCTTCATAAACATAAATTTTGAGCAGATTCCTTGCATGAAAAATTGAGTAGTAGACACTATGACAACAATCAGATCATTGTTAGACATGCCAAACAATGTAATTCGATGTGAATTCTTGGTAGAACAACTTCTCGTACTGAATTTTGAAATCCCTAAATATGAATTCAGGCATGTCATTGTTGGTTTTGGATCCCCATGGTATCACCTCCAAATTAAAAAAGATATTTGTCGAAAAGGCATCTTGATTCTTGATCCTAGGTGATACCATTTATCGTCAAAGCATCGAAGGAACATTATTATGATCTCTTAACCAAGAGGAAGCGTTAACCACTTTAATGGAGGTACATGATGGCATATGTGGGTCCCATTCTATTAGTATGACATTAGCTAAGAAACTATTGAGGATGGGGTACTATTGGCCAACCATGGAAAAGGAAGCTCATCAGTATGAGTAGAAGTGTGTCCAGTGTCAACAACATGGAGACCTGAGTCATGCCCTAGCTCAAGAATTACAACCGATGATTACACCCTAGCCTTTCTCATAATGGGGGCTTGATCTCATAGGAAAAATCACCCCAACCTCATCTAATGGCCACAAGTTTATCATAACTGCCACTGAGTACTTCACTAAGTGGGTAGAAGCCATTCCTATGACCTACATAATGGAGAAGAAAATTTCCAAGTTTATCTCAAATTACCTAATCTATCACTATGGTATTCCACAAACCCTTATCTCTGATAATAGGACACTCTTCAAAAATTAGGATGTGAAAGAGCTATGTCAAAGATTCAACATCCAACACCGATTCTCTACCCCGTATTATCCCCAGGGCAATAGTCAAGTTGAGGCTACAAACAAAACTATCATGAAAATATTGAAGAAGACAGTCAATGAAGCAGGTTGTGATTGACATCTGCAGTTAAATACTGCTCTCTAGGCCTATCAAACCAATATTCACACACCCAAAGGTGCAACCCTTTTCTCCTTGGTCTATGTATCAGAAGCCATTTTTCCTATTGAGTTGAGCTCCCATCATTACGAGTATCACTACAAAACTTGATCATCAATGAAGAATACAAAGTATCTCAGCTGAATGAGATAGAATTCCTAGATGAGCATTGTCTTGATGCTCTTAATCACTTGCAAGTTTATCAAAATTGACTGAAATAGAGCTATAACAAGAGGATCAAATTTTAGTCTTTCCAAGTAGGGGATCTTGTCCTAAAGCAAAATTAGAAGAACCTTCCAGATTAAGATAGTAAAGGAAAGTTTGAGCCTAATTGGTTGGGCCCCTTTGTCATCATAGCTAGCTATGGATCAAGAGCATACCAATTGTAAACACTTGAAGGTGAACTCTTGTAGGCAACTTGCATCTCAAAAAGTTTTATACCTAGTCTTGAAGGGTGTAAATGTGAAAATACAAAAAAAATAAAAATGCTCAAAATCCAAAAAAAGAAGAAAAAAGGATTGAAAAAAGTAAAGAAAAAAAAATCCTCTAGTGAAAACCACTTCAGTGGCGCTTTGGGCAAGTACCTTGGTGAAAACCTGGTAAATAGGTGCCTTGCATAAATAAAGCACCTCTGTCTATTCTTTGGCTCTTTTGTTCTATTATTCTTTTCACCACCATTCATCCATCACCTATGCACATCCTTATCATAGCTTGATGATGTGAAGTATCATATCCCTTTAGTACTACTTGGGATATTCAAAAGGTCAGTTTGTTTTGTTTGTATCGAAGTAGTCTAACATGTCACGGTGGGGGCAATTCGTTATGGATCATATTAGGTTCTTGTATATCCTAAGCTCATCGGATAATCCCAAAAACATTCATAAAATCTCATCAAAAATCCCAAAACATTTGTAAAATGATCATCAAAAAATCCAAAAACATTTGTGAAATCCTGTACAACTAGAATCCAAAAAATCTAAAAAATTATAAAGTCAAAATCCAAAACATCAAAATCCCTAAAAAGTTCAAAACATCAAAAATCCAAAATCGGCACCCTTGTCGAACTACATTGTCTCTGAGCTTCAACGTAGGAAAGGCCATCATTGATGTGCCCCTAAGATACCCTAGGTCAGTCCTTTAGGAGTCCATCATAATACATTGACATTCCATCATGTGTGCATTTCTCATCTTGTTAATATGTTGAGTTTGTCGATCTACGTGGTCTTTGCGTGTATAACATAGGCAAGACTTATCTTTGATCATCCCTCGAGACCCCTAATATAGGTATTTTAGGTTAGGTTCTTATTCAAAACTCTCAAAAATCCCAAAACATCCAAATAATTTAGAAAACCCCTAACCATTCAAATATCAAAAAACACAAAAACAATTGAAATTTGAAAATCCAAAAAGAAAAGAAAACATTCAAAAGACCTAAAAAGCCTCAAATATCTAAGAAAAACCTAAACAACCTTAGATAATTAAAAATCACAAAACATTCACATAAAATTGCAAAAAGACCAAAAACAACCTCAAAACATCTTCAAAATACCAAAAACAATGAAATATTCCAAAAAATCCAAAGCCCATCCATCCCATCTCGCTTTTACCTGCAATAACCTTCACCCATAATAAAATTGATCGTCACCTTCTCCCTCTGGCAAAACAAATAGAAAACAAGTATAGCAAGACATAAAGTGAGAACTTAATTGTGAAAATTTAAAGTCTCGATCATAGGTAAATGCGTCAGTGAAGTTTATATCAATGAATTATCATAGAATCATCATCTTAACATCAAACAACCATTTGATCAACATGGCCTAGGATGTATCCTTCCTACGATGGACATCAGTATCAGAAATCACCTTAGCTAAATTAAACTGGCAAGAGATATAGATAACACTGACTGTTTATCTTTGATTTTTTCTTGTGATTTATCTTAATGATCCATTATGAGGACCTCTCGATGATGTCTATCTAAAATAGATTTAGAGATAAAGGAATGGGCCATCAATCATGATATTTCATTTTCTGCACTTGTGGATACTCTTGTAAGATAATATTGGTGCATACTAGCTTAGTTGTGTGTAGGAAAGTTGTTTGGGGTATGTTGTTGACTATTGTGTATGCTTTGGTCCAATATATTCTAAGCTTCTAACTTGCATTCCAACAAGGTTTCTGTATGTCAATATGTGAACAAGAACTATCCTGTTTGTTTGTAGCGTCAAAGTCCATTACACTAGATACAATTCCATCCTATTTATTAATACATTGATGCATCACATCTATGTGTTACATCAAATAATAAGGAACAATAGAAAATCCCAATCTTGATATGTGAGCAACTGATCATCCTGCATTCATCCTCATCATGTATTGTCTTGTCACCATCTCTAATAGAGTTTTGATGGATCATGGACTTGTTGGATTTTTGAAGCAATCATCAAAATCAATGGTCAAGTCATTCTTTATTCTTCTATCTTCTCTCCGTGCTAACCTGGTATCATGATAGTCAACAAAAACATCATCAAATGCATCCATCCTGCATCCAAAAATCATCAGCATACATGCATCTCATAATCATAGCATAATCATAAAACATCCATCAACATAATCATTGCATATCACATCATACATTCTGCATCATAATTTGAGTTGTGATGAATAATATAGATTTGTTATTCTAAGCATGTTAAATCATTGCATCACATATCATACACATGCATTGCATATATCATAAGCATACATCGCATTAACCATCCATACATCCATAAGCATACATGATCATCTCATAAAATTGCATAGGAAGTACACAAAAATAAATGAATCCATAACATTTGCATACATGATCATAGCATAAACATTTGCATATCATAGCATATCATGAAAAAATACTGAAAAATAATATATTGCATCCATACATATCATAACATCACATATCATCTCATATTATTGCATATCACATAAGCATAAGTAAAGTACATCCATACATGATCAAATATAAGCACATCATATGTAGCCATACATCATAAACATGAAATAAGATGAACACATCATATTGAATCCATATCCATATCATATATATCAAAAATGAATGTCATGGTACAAAATCTGGATTAGTGTATGTATATCGATCATAAATATAAATATCCATGAGGCTATCAAAAAAAGGAGCCCATGAATGTTTATTTGTGTTAAAGAGTGGGGCAAAAAAATCAAAAAGTGTTTGTAACTGGAAGCTATCCCTGATGGTTGTCCCCTCTTTGGCTGCTCCTCAGCTGTAGGCCGTGCATCACTCCTCCATGAAAAACTAGGCTATCTGAGTGCCTGTGGAATGTCATGATGATAATGCATCCTATAGTAGGCCACCTCTATCACAACCTCTTTGTACAATCTCATAGATACTGTCCTACTCTGAGAAGTTGCCGTCATAGCCTTTATCTGGTGCCACCGCCCGATCTCCCAATCTCTCTCTACAGTCACAACCTGTAACTGTTGCTTAGCATGGTTCCTCTTCATTGTGATGGCCACTACCTACTGTCTGACCTGGTCCTAATTAGCAGTAATAGATAAATCTATTGGTAGGCCTGATCTTGCTCACCTGTCAAAACTTGCACCTACTATTGCAGCTGTTGGATCTATAAATCTCTAGCATCTGGTGGTGGTGGCGGTGCCTACTACTGTCCTAGCTATTGCTGAGCTAGAGGCTACTGGCCAACTGGTGGAGCCCCTTGAACCAACTATTGAAACTATCCACCTCCTCTGAAGCTAGAATAGTAGGTCCCCATGTGGAAACCTCATGAGAAAACCTCACAAAAATGGCCATGTAGGCATCATCTGGCTTGTCCTGCTACTCCCTGAACTACTGTGCCACTCTATCTGGCAGGTATCACTCAATAATCGTATGCTCATGACCTTGCATGTACTGAGTCTAGCTCACAAGGAATGAATGTTTATCATCATCATACCATCCTAACATCTGTAACCAGGGTCACCATAAAAAAACAATCATATCATCCAAAACTCGTCGCCACTACGAGAGCCCAATTTGTCCAGTTTGTCGTAGGGTAATGGAACCTCTATACCACCAAATAATGAGATCATTTGGCTCAACATCAACCATCTTTACTATCATTCAGATCACAACTATATGCTCCCAAGCCTTAATATGAAGCAAGGTCACCCCTATGCTAATGGCCCTTTTGTAGCAATAAACAAATTCATGCATATCATGATATAGTGAGGCCAACATCATTGAACCCCATGCAAAAAGTGTCCTCTTGTGGAGTATTTGATGCCATGCTAGGCCCCATCCTAGGTTGAACCCTCTACTTTATCGGTTTAGAGCAACCAAACCTAAAATGATGGTTGCAATCGAAAGGTGGTCACATGACCTCTATACATCTCGAGGTCGATTTGTGATGTGATAAGAGCAATGTTCTCCAACTCCATCACCTCATAACAAGCATCATACCTGGTGTCAACATCATAAATCACATGATCACCATGTATCATAAAATGAAAAATATTCCATACATCCTCTAAGGTAACTGTTGCCTCGCCTGACGAGAGGTGAAATGATGAAGTCTCAATGTGCCACCTCTCGCATAGGGTAGTCATCATAGCTAAATGAGTCTGGTTGACGGGTGCATATGCAACATACCAAAGGTCAATCTCTCCCAGGTGCTCCTAGTGTAACTCTAACAAATTTCCCAGTCTCTCTAAAACTATGGGCATGTGCTCGTGTGACATTAGTGGTGGAATGACCTCCTGTACCCACAAAGCGCACAATGTAAAAAATCAAAGAAATTTGACTCAATTTGAAATTTTTAGCTAAAAAATCACAAAAGCATCGCTATTTAAAACAACGTCGCTATATTTAAATTCCAAATTGCAACGTCCGAAGACATTTCAAATTGAAAATCGTAAAGTGCGTCACCATATACATGGACATCACGATTTAAGCTTTGGAAACCCTAACCCTAATTTTCAAATTGGCAAGTGCGTCGCTATATACATATGCGTCATAATTTAAAATTGGAAACCCTAATTTTAAAATCGTGAACTGCATCACTATATAAATATGCATCGCTATAAATCATTTTAGCATCATTGATTGTCAAATGGGTGTCGCTATATAGCGCGACACCGCCAAAGTTTAAAATTTGATGTGCAATAAATGCATCAAAAAGTCAAATTTCAAATCAATTTTTGAGTTACATATTGATGGTCCTGAGCCTAGAATCCGATGATACTCTTGAACTCGGTTAGAAATGTGTCATGGGAGATGTCATTGTGCCATTTTATCAGAGGGTCAAAGCTCAAAATGACAAGAATCTCTATGGTGTGAATGCACAAATGAATTGAAAGTTACCCTTCTTTGCTTATTTATGTTAGAAAATTTGGTATTTTTGCCGTAAATTCACCTTCAAGCTAGGGTTTATCATCATTTTCACCAATTTTTCCAATCGAAACCTAATTTTGCATCATTTTTTGTGTTTTTGGCATAATTATTGCATCCCGAAGCCTTTTTGGACCCCTTGGGGCAACTTTTAACCTTTATCGAGAAATCAACCCATAATTTGAAAATTTTGCCCGATTTCTTGAGGGGTTAGGAAATAAACTTTATCCTTCTACTGGGGCATCTAAAATATTAGAATTTTATAATTTTTATTTAAGGTTTTTATTGCAATTTTATTGAAGGTAGCCAAGAAACCTTTTTTTAAGGGTTTGAGAGTGAACAAAATGCATTAATCACCCATTCCACTGGTAGAATTGCTTGAGACTTGGTGGAATGGGTGCATTAGGGTAGATTTAGATTTTCATAGGGTTTCAAGAGTAGGGAACCAAGTTTGAGATCTTTTTGGTGCTACCCTAGGTGTAATTTCATGGTTTTTGGCTTGAAATTGATGGCTAGAAGTTAGAGTTTGAGGAAAATGCATTGTTAAAGGATGGGAGTTGGTTTATTATGCACATGAAGACACATAGTGATGTGTATGATCCATTTTAAAAGTGATATTAGGCTGGGAGTATAGAGATATAATAAACCCCCTTGTGAACAGGCTTGGAAAGGCTAGGTAGAATAGAGATTTTGAAAAACAACAAATTTATGATAAGTTTGGGTGATAAAAATTGCATAAGAGGACCTTATAAAATGTGATAGAACCCCTAGAGTGGTTGATATAAGTTTAATGTGTGAATTCCATATAGTTGCTTTGAAAAAGTGGGTTAATTTAGCTTAATTTTAGCGTAGCAACAATTTTTACAGGGTATTGTTATGGAATAACCCTATCTAATTTTTGGATATGTTAAAGTAGAGCCAAATGGGTATCTAAAATGATGAATGGCGTGTGGGTTTTAATTTTTTTTTAGAGTTGAGGTTAGAAAACACTATTTACAAGGCTATAAGGAGAATATGAAGGGATAAATAAAGATGGTCAAGATTGTGTTTTGATGGTTGAAGAATCATTTGAAATTGTTTGAATTGTGATTTTTAGTGATATACCTCCCTGCTCTACATAAATTGGTAGCAGAGCCCAAAGATCTGGGCAAAAAAGGTTGTGAGTTTGTGTGTGTTGTCTTTTTGCAGGTTGAAGAAAGAACTTGGATGCCAAGAGACTAGGTAGTGAAGAAGAGAGGAAACCTAGGTGAGGTGTCACAAAGACAAGGATAAACAAGGTGAAAGATACTTTCTTGAATAAAAATAATAATGGATGTGTTGAAAAGATACTACTTGCAGGCTGAGGGTTCACAAAAGAAGAAACAAAAAAGGAAAAACAAGGAAAAAGAGATGAAGGAAAAAGAAAAGGCAAAAAAAATTGAAATTGACCAAGAGATAAAAGAGTTGAGGTAGACTATAGAACAAATAAAAGAGATGAGAGAAATTATTTAAGAGAGATGAAAGGTTGAGTTATAACAATTAGTAAACCAAGAGTGAAGTCGACACTACCAGTTAAGAAGAAGATCTCGTGGCCCATTCAAAATATTATTCAAGTGGAAGAATTAAAACTAGATGTGAAGACAATAGAATGTTTGTTGATGAAGGAAGATGGTGAACAAACCAAGAAAGATGAGGTGATGATGGTAGAAGAAGAAGAATGCATGGAGGTTGCATCTATTCCAGAATTTGAAGGTACCAAGACAACAAACTCGAAGAATGATTTGATTTTGGATAGAAATGACATTTAGTTGGTGAAAAAATCTGATATAGAAAAGGTCAAGGATGAATTGATTTTGGAGGATCAAGGTTGGCTTCAAAGGTATGTTGAAATGGTGTTTTCTTCATTGTTTTCCAAAGAGGATAATGGTCTTTTAGTTTTTGTCACATCAAAGGTTAGTGAACTTGATAAAGCAACAACCATAGGGGAAAAATATCAGATAAAAAAGATGGGAAAGAGAGGTGAAAAGCTTAAGGATGATTTACTAAGGAAGGTGGATAAGTTTAAGCATGAATTTAATGGGAAGGAGGATGGAATACACTATTTTCTTGTTGTGATTGAAGCCTTAAGGAAGGGTAAACCTAGGTTCAAGATGAAGCAAAATATTGATGCAGGTTCAATGATGTTTTCAAGTGAGAAAAGAGCCAAGGATCATCCATCAAATAGATCTCTACAGTTGGAGCAAAACTTGGATGCCAAACCATTCAAAAGGGCAAGAGATAGTGCATTTTTTCAGTACCTAGTTCATTGAAAGGTACACTAGATGAAGGTAGAATTTAGAGACCAGAGAAGGATGTGATCAAACATAATCTTGTTGTAGATCCTCACTCAAGAGGACTTGAGTTTTGTTTCCATGGGGAGTATGGTGTAGGGGCACCAAATCAAATTTTGTAAATATAGTCAAAGGTTATATTTTTGGGTGTTTTGAGTCATGCTTAGGTTGAATAAGGTCTATTTAGACCATTTGATGCCTTTCATGTCATATGGGGTCTTTTTGTTGTTATTTAGTAAAATGTTGCAAATCTTGTAAAAAGTTGCTATGCAACTTTGCAATTTTTACCTTTTATGGAAGTTGAAGAGTCATTCAAGTGAAAAGGCATGGAACATGGTTCAAATAGGTTTGTATTGGAATAAATAAGGCTTTTAAACTTGAATACAAGGGTCTGGAGTTGATTTCATTGAAAAAGCAATAATAAACCTCTCCTTTTCTGTGTGTTTTCAATTAATTTTACTGCTACAGGCTCTTATATGACTTGGTACGGTGAAAACATGAAAATTTATGGTTTAAGACTGATGGAGGATTGAAATAGCTTTAATTTTCTGTTTGTATCATAATATTTCATTAAGTTTTAAGGTTTTTATTGTAATTTTATTGAAGGCAGCCAAGAAACCCTGTTTGAAGGGTTTGAGAGTGAACAAAATGCATTAATCACCCATTCCACTGATAGAATTGCTTGAAACTTTGTGGAATGGGTGAATTAGGGTAGATTTAGATTTTCATAGGGTTTAAAGAGTAGGGAGCCAAGTTTGAGAGGTTTTTGGTGCTACCCTAGGTGTAATTTCATGGTTTTTGGCTTGAAATTGATGGCTAGAAGTTAGAGTTTGAGGAAAATGCATTGTTAAAGAATGGGAGTTGGTTTATTACACATGTGAAGACCCATAGTGATGTGTATGATCCATTTGAAAAGTGTTTTTAGGCTGGGAGTATAGAGATTCAATAAGCCCCCTTGTGAACAAGCTTGGAAAGGCTAGGTAGAATAGAGATTTTGAAAAATAACAAATTTATGATAAGTTTGGGTGATAAAAATTGCATAAGAGGACCTTATACAATGTGATAGAACCCCTAGAGTGGTTGAGATAAGTTTAGTGTGTGAATTCCATATAGTTGCTTTGTAAAAGTGGGCAAATTTAGCTTAATTTCAGCGTAGCAACTTTTTTTAGAGGGTATTGTTCTGGAATAACTGATTGGACTAAACTGTGGTGTTTAATTTATTTAGAAATAGGATTAATTTAATTTCTTGGAAATGGTTTCCTCAATTTATCCTAAAGTGTCAATTCGGGAACGTAAGCTTTTGAACTGTGTCATGGCAGTATGCCGAAGGGCTACAGTTTAGAAACCAAGGGTTGATGAATGCATACTAATGAAATCTGTGTTCAAGAAAAATTCCAACTGGAAGATTTCCTATCACAATATGTGATAGGAACTTGTAAAGAGATATTTCTGCAACAAAAACAAATCACCAACATAAAACATAAGAGAAATAAAATTCTATAAAGCAGAATAAAAAGTATGATAGAGACAGAATCAAGGATGCTGGTTATAATAGAATATATCACGTTTCCATGTTTAGCTTTTTACAATTCCATTTTATGATACCAAATTGGTGTCACACTGGCAGTCATTAATCTGATTAAACATACATATCAAAAGATACTGAATGAATTAACAAGGATCCAAATAATAGAATTACGACAAAATGAATTACATAGTTGCAATGAACGAATCAATTCAGAAATAATAACCAATCATTTAATCACATAAATGAAATTAATCAAATGACTGTAAAACACACATTACCATGCATATAAATATAATTCTGAAATCACCAATAATAGAGGAAGTGGGCCCTGCCTTCGCCGATTATTGAATGATGGAAGTCACGAAACACCAATCTACTCCACGCTAATTCTCATCTAATAAAATGACTGATACAAAAGAATATGTTGATATTTCTAGTAAGCAGATCTGATTTCTCAATTATATCTACTGATATTATATTTTCATCATTCATATAAATATCGTTTGATTATACTAAAAACAACAGATAAGTTTGTTTGTTGGTTCGGCCTTTCGGCCACTCACAAACAAGAGTCTTTAGATTGATAAAAGGCCGCAGACCAATTTTAGCATGAAACTAAAACAACTTTAAGTAAAATAAAGAGTCTAAACATCTTTTTTCAGGTTTCAATTCATTAGATTCCTGAGGTCCTCGCGTTTGTAACAACCTTCAACTTCCTTTCGAACCATCTCTTGCCACAAAACAATCAGATTTATCATGATTTTCAGTAAATTATCAATCCCCAACTTCTTTCCTTATTTTATTAAATATTAAGGTTCCTTCAGCAAATGGCAACAGGATTAGGGATAAGGATATAGATAAAAAGTAAATTATAAGGTAAAAATAGTGGACTGATTCTATACTCATCAATAACCCTATCTAATTTTTGGATATGTTAAAGTAGAGCCAATTGGGTATCTAAAATGATGAATGGCATGTGGGTTTTTAATTTTTTTTGAGAGTTGAGGTCAGAAAACACTATTTACAAGGCTATAAGGAGAATATGAAGGGATAAAGAAAGATGGTCAAGTTTGTGTTTTGATGGTTGAAGAATCATTTTGAAATTATTTGAATTGTGATTTTTAGTGATATACCTCCCTACTCTGCATAAATTGGTATCAGAGCCCAAAGATCTGGGTAAACAAGGTTGTGAGTTTGTGTGTGTTGTCTTTTTGCAGGTTGAAGAAAGAACCTGGATGCCAAGAGACTAGGTAGTGAAGAAGAGAGGAAACCTAGGTGAGGTGTCACAAAGACAAGGATAAACAAGGTGAAAGATACTTTCTTGAATAAAAATAATAATGGATGTGTTGAAAAGATACTACTTACAGGCTGAGGGTTCACAAAAGAAGAAACAAAAAAGGAAAAAAAAGGAAAGAGACGAAGGAAAAAGAAAAGGCAAAAAAAATGGAATTTGACCAAGAGATAAAAGAGCTGAGGTAGACTATAGAACAACTAAAAGAGATGAGAGAAATTATGTAAGAGAGATGAAAGGTTGAGTTACAACAATTAGCAAACAGAGAGTCAAGTTGGCATCTACCAATTAAGAAGAAGATCTCGTGGCCCATTCAAAAGATTATTCGAGTGGAAGCATTGAAAATAGATGTGAAGACAATAGAATATTTGTTGATGAAGGAAGATGGTGAACAAACCAAGAAAGATGAGATGATGATGGTAGAAGAAGAAGAATGCATGGAGGTTGCATCCATTCCAAAATATGAAGGTACCAAGACAACAAACTCGAAGAATGATTTGATTTTGGATAGAATGACATTGAGTTGGTGACAAAATCTGATATAGAAAAGGTCAAGGATGAATTGATTTTGGAGGATCAAGGTTGGCTTCAAAGGTATGTTGAAATGGTGTTTTCTTCATTGTTTTCCAAAGAGGATAATGGTCTTGTAGTTTTTGTCACATCAAAGGTTAGTGAACTTGATAAAGCAACAACCATAGGGGCAAAATATCAGATAAAAAAGATGGGAAAGAAAGGTGAAAAGCTTAAGGATGATTTACTAAGGAAGGTGGATAAGTTTAAGCATGAATTTAATGGGAAGGAGGATGGAATACACTATTTTCTTGTTGTGATTGCAGCCTTAAGGAAGGGTAAACCTAGGTTCAAGATGAAGCAAAATATTGATGCAGGTTCAATGATGTTTTCAAGTGAGAAAAGAGCCAAGGATCATCCATCAAATAGATCTCTACAGTTGGAGAAAAACTTGGATGCCAAACCATTCAAAAGGGCAAGAGATAGTGCATGTTTTCAGTACCTAGTTTATTGGAAGGGTACAATAGATGAAGGTTGAATTTAGAGACCAGAGAAGGATATGATCAAACATAATATTTTTGTAGATCCTCACTCAAGAGGACTTGAGTTCTATTTCCATGGGGAGTATGGTGTAGGGGCACCAAATCAAATTTTGTAAATATGGTCAAAGGCTATATTTTTGGGTGTTTTGAGTCATGTTTAGGTTGAATAAGGTCTATTTAGACCATTTTATGTCTTTCATGTCATATGGGATCTTTTTGTTGTTATTTAGTAAAATGTTGCAAATCTTGTAAAAAGTTGCTATGCAACTTTGCAATTTTTGCCTTTTGTGGAAGTTGAAGAGTCATTAAAGTGAAAAGGAATGGAACATGGTTGAAACAGGTTTGTATTGGAATAAATAAGGCTTGTAAACTTGAAGATAAGGGTTTGGAGTTGATTTCATTGAAAAAGCAATAATAAACCTCTCCTTTTCTGTGTGTTTTGAATTAATTTTGCTGCTACAGTCTCTTATACGACCTGGTACGGTGAAAAAATGAAAAATTATGGTTTGTGACTAATGGAGGATTGAAATATATTCAGTTTTCTGTTTGTCTCATAAGGTTTCATTAAGTTTTAAGGTTTTTATTGTAATTTTACTGAAGGCAGCCAAGAAACCCTATTTTAAGGTTTGGAGAGTGAACAAAATGCATTAATCACCCATTCCACTGGTAGAATTATTTGAAACTTGGTGGAATGGGTGAATTAGGGTAGATTTATATTTTCATAGGGTTTCAAGAGTAGGGAGCCAAGTTTGAGAGGTTTTTGGTGCTACCCTAGGTGTAATTTCATGGTTTTTGGCTTGAAATTGATGGCTAGAGGTTAGAGTTTGAGGAAGATGGATTGTTAAAGGATGGGAGCTGGTTTATTATGCATGTGAAGACCCATAGTGATGTGTAGGATCCATTTTCAAAGTGTTTTTATGGTGGGAGTATAGAGATTCAATAAACCCCCTTGTGAACAAGCTTGGAAAGGCTAGGTAGAATAGAGATTTTGAAAAACAATAAATTTATGATAAGTTTGGGTGATAAAAATTGTATAAGAGGACCTTATATGATGTGATAGAACCCCTAGAGTGGTTGAGATAAGTTTAGTGTGTGAATTCCATATAGTTGCTTTGTAAAAGGCTAATTTAACTTAATTTCAGTGTAGCAACAAATTTTAAAGGGTATTGTTCTTGAATAACCCTATCTAATTTTTGGATATGTTAAAGTAGAGCCAAATGGGTATCTAAAATGATGAATGGCATGTAAGTTTTCAATTTTTTTTGAGAGTTGAGGTCAGAAAACACTATTTACAAGGCTACAAGGAGAATATGAAGGGATAAAGAAAGATGGTCAGGTTTGTGTTTTGATGGTTGAAGAATCATTTTGAAATTATTTGAATTGTGATTTTTAGTGATATACCTCCCTACTCTGCATAAATTGGTATTAGAGCCCAAAGATCTAGGAAAAAAAGGTTGTGAGTTTATGTGTGTTGTCTTTTTGCAGGTTGAAGAAAGAACCTGGATGCCAAGAGACTAGGTAGTGAAGAAGAGAGGAAACCTAGGTGAGGTGTCGCAAAAACAAGGATACACAAGGTGAAAGGGTCTTTCTTGAATAAAGAGAATAGTGGATGTGTTGAAAACATACTACTTGTAGGCTAAGGGTTCACGAAAGAAGAAACAAGAAAGGAAAAAAAAGGAAAAAGAGATGAAGGAAAAAGAAAAGGAAAAACAAATGGAAATTGACCAAGAGATAAAGAGTTGAGGCAGACTATAGAAACAATTAAAGAGATGAGAGAAAGTATGGAAGAGAGATGGAAGGTTGAGTTACAACAATTAGCAAACAGAGAGTCAAGTTGGCATCTACCGGTTAAGAAGAAGATCTCGTGGCCCATTCAAAAGATTATTTGAGTGGAAGCATTAAAACCAGACGTGAAGACAATATAATATTTGTTGATGAAGGAAGATGGTGAACAAACCAAGCAAGCTGAGGTGATGGTGGTAGAAGAAGAAGAATTCATGGAGGTTGCATCTATTCCAGAATTTGAAGGTACCAAGACAACAAACTTGAAGAATGATTTGATTTTGGAAAGAAATGACATTGAGTTGGTGAAAAAATCTGATATAGAAAAGGTCAAGGATGAATTGATTTTGGAGGATCAAGGTTGGCTTCAAAGGTATGTTGAAATGGTGTTTCCTTCATTGTTTTCCAAAGAGGATAATGGTATTTTATTTTTTTTCACATCTAAGGTTAGTGAACTTGATAAAGCAACAGTCATAGGGGAAAAATATCAGATAAAAAAGATGGTAAAGAAAGGTGAAAAGCTTAAGGATGATTTACTAAGGAAGGTGGATAGGTTTAAGCATGCATTTAATGGGAAGGAGGATGGAATACACTATTTTATTGTTTTGATTTCAGAATTAAGGAAGGGTAAACCTAGGTTCAAGATGAAGCATAATATTGATACAGGTTCAATAAAGTTTTCAAGTGAGAAAAGAGCCAAGGATCGTCCATCTCATAGATCTCTACAGTTGGAGCAAAACTTGGATGCCAAACCATTCAAAAGGGCAAGCGATAGTGCATGTTTTCAATACCTAGTTCATTGAAAGGGTACACTAGATGAAGGTAGCATTTAGAGACCAGAGAAGGATGTGATCAAACATAATCTTGTTGTAGATCCTCACTCAAGAGGACTTGAGTTCTATTTCCATGGGGAGTATGGTGTAGGGGCACCAAATCAACTTTTGTAAATATGGTCAAAGGTTATATTTTTGGGTGTTTTGAGTCATGTTTAGGTTGAATAAGGTCTATTTAGACCATTTTATGTCTTCCATGTCATACGGGGTCTTTTTGTTGTTATTTAATACAATGTTGCAAATCTTGTAAAAAGTTGTTATGCAACTTTACAATTTTTGCCTTTTGTGGAAGTTGAAGAGTCATTCAAGTGAAAAGGCATGGAACATGGTTGAAACAGGTTTGTATTGGAATAAATAAGGCTTTTAAACTTGAAGACAAGGTGCTGGAGTTGATTTAATTGAAAAAACAATAATAAACCTCTCCTTTTTTGTGTGTTTTCAATTAATTTTGCTGCTATAGGCTCTTATATGACCTGGTACGGTCAAAAAATGAAAGATTATGGTTTGGGACTGATGGAAAATTGAAATAGATTCACTTTTATATTTGTATCATAAGGTTTCATTAAGTTTTAAGGTTTTTATTGTAATTTTACTGAAGGCAACCAAGAAATCCTGTTTTAAGGGTTTGAGAGTGAACAAAATGAATTAATCACCCATTCCAACGGTATAATTGCTTGAAACTTGGTGGAATGGGTGAATTAGGGTAGATTTAGATGTTCATGGGGTTTAAAGAGTAGGGATCCAAGTTTGAGAGGTTTCTGGTGCTGCCCTAGGTGTAATTTAATGGTTTTTGACTTGAAATTGATGGCTAGAAGTTAGAGTTTGAGGAAAATGCATTTTTAAAGGATGGGAGTTGGTTTTTTAAGAATTTTCAGATCCATATTGATGTGTATGAGCCATTTAAAAATTGGTTTTAGGCTGAGAGTATAGAGACTCAATAAATCCCCTTGTGAACAAGCTTGTAAAGGCTAGGTAGAATAGAGATTTTGAAAAATAGCAAATTTGTGATAATTTTGGGTGATAAAAATTGCATTAGAGGACCTTATATGGTGTGATATAACCCTTGGAGTGGTTGAGAAAAGTTTAGTGTGTGAATTCCATATAGTTTCTTTGTAAAAGTGGGCTAATTTGGCCTAATTTCAACGTAGCAACAAATTTTAGAGGGTATTTTTATAAAACAACACTCTCCTTTTTGTATATGTTAAAGTAGAGCCAAATGGGTATCTAAAATGATGAAGGGCATGTGGGTTTTCAATTTTTTTTTAAATTTATGGTTAGAAAACATTATTTGCAAGGCTACAAGGAGAATATGAAGGGATTAAGAAAGATGGTCAAGTTTGTGTTTTGATGGTTGAAGAATCATTTGAAATTGTTTTAATTGTGATTGTTAGTGATATCCCTCCCTAGTCTGCATTAGTTTTCTCCATCTATAATTGGGGCCTTCAATTTCTTTTTGGCCTCAACATGACAAAAGTAGTAATTCATTCCCTCTTCATTGTCTTACTCTGCAATAATTGCATAAACATGCCCTACATTGATATGTGCAAAAAATTAGATGAAATTAGTTAACATTACAAATAAAATACAAAGTAAGATAACAATAGGAATTTCAAAAACTATGCAAGTAGATATATTACCTAGTCGAACTAGATCTGATATGTGATCAAAGTCAACTGGTGATTCCATCTGTGTTAGTTCCAATGCCGTTGGAAGTCGATACATTTGAAGTGGACTAAGATAAACTCCATTCGTCAACCCAATCCTTTGAATCACACTCATTTTAGGCTTGAATTGTACATGAAGAACAAAAGCATGCCATCTTCCACGTATAAATACTCCATGAACCTTCATTTGAGCTAAGGAAAGAGTGTAGCTCACTTGATCCTATTAGTGTACAACAATCTTCATATGGTGCAATGTTAGTATCATTTATCAACCAAAAAAATCTATGAACTGAAGACTTATCTTCATTACTTGGACCCATCAAAGCATTACACCACTCGACGATTGATTTTGCATTTGTCAACTTTACATTGTCTTTATACTTTAAATCTTCTTGTGCTAATGATCTTTTGACACATGCTCTTGCACCATCATGCCCCCCTTTCCATTACTAGCCTCACAAAAGTTCCACATATGCTGAACACCTGTAATAACATGCATCTTTTTGAACTAATAGAGCATCTGCGAGTTCTTGAACTGTGCTGCATAATTATTTGACCATATTATATGTCAAATATATGCTATGCCCCTCATATCCAAATCACTATAAAAAAATTGAAAGCAAACTTACATGAACTTTAGAGAATTTTTGAAATCATCACTAATGTAAAAGTGGTACTCCCTCAATACCTTCTTTTTATCCTCTCTATTATTAGCTGCATGAATGAATGCTATGTGCACAAATATAGAAACTTGTGTGGAGTTATAATATTGTGACTGCACCTCACATTGTGGCTGTAGAGTGTACTTCTCTACAAAGTCAACCATTGAAACTATTCTACCAACTGGAAATGTGTCCTTGCATAACTTGAATTGAAAGTCCAACCATCAAGTTGTATGGGTATTCCTTGCATAATCATACATTATAGTATCATGAAATATAGACATAAACTAATACACTGGAATCTTTCGAATAACCAAATCACACCTTTTTGCTTGATTACCATCTTTTGTATTGTATTCCATTGTTTTATACTTGTCAAACTGTACTAGTTGCTTTCCAACTGCATGTGTGTTTTCCATATGTTCACATATTGGCATAGTTGCAAGCCACCACAATGTTGACATCAAGCATTGTTTCCTATAGAATATTTGGCCTTCCTCTCTTTCACATAGAATTTTTGATAAGAAGTCTGTTGAAGATGTTGATGGGGCATGTATGCCACAATCATGTAAAACATTGTTAGTATGCAAATCTAAACATATAGAATGATAATCATCATAATGGTTAGAAAATTCAATATGTAATCTACAACAAGTAGCACGTGTGTGATTTATCTTGACATAAAAAGGTTTAAGTATTTCAAAATATCTTTGATAAATTTGAATTTGGGGATAATCCTCTTGAAATTTATGAAAAAAATGTGTTTGAGTCATATCCAAAATTCTTTGGATGTCGCTCATGGTTTCAACTATCGATTCTCTTTCTTACCACATCCCCTTGATTCAAAGATGGCCTTATGTTAGTATTCCAATAGTCTTCAATTAGTGATCTCAATGCTTCAACAATTGGTTTATCTTATCATGGGAGTCTCCTCGAGAATGCCCATAATTCAGTGGAATTTGTGTCCTCAATTCTTTGGTGCCTTTGAATGACTCTTGATAAACTTTTTCTATTAATTCTCAATTTTTGACTCCTCTTTCTAATGAGATGAGATCTCCTTGTTTGATTATTTACCAAAGTTGATGTAATGACACATTGAGTGAAATTACTATATTTTGAGCGTGAGGTCTTACCCACACTCTCATAAGCATCAATTAGATTCTTTCTTAATGGTATTTTCACTTGAAGCATTCTATGTTCTCAACCAAAGAATCTTCATGATGGACCTATACTTTATACCTCACATCATTTCAACAAATAGTTGAGATCTTGCAGTCTCATTTAACTTTCAAAGAACAATCTCCAAATATTATTAGCATATCTTCTACAAGTGCATTGTGGAATCTTACCTTCCATTGGCTACAAAATGTTCTCATCAATATTAATAAAAAACTTGGATTTCTATGCAAAATCCTAGGTGGTGTTCTCATAGATACATTCATCTCAACATTAGGAATTTCATCAATATTTAAGTGAGATGGGCTAGATCATATACCTTCGATCGAGGATAAAATAGATGGCATACCTTGAGGTTGAGATGGGGATGATGGCATACCTCCTTCCTCAAATGTGAGTGATGATGTACTCTCAACTTGAGATGTGGTAGATGGGGTCCCGCCATATTCACTTGCAGTAGATGGTGTCCCTCCATATTTAGTTGCGGTATATGGTGTCCCTCTGTATTCACTTGCGATAGAGGGTGAGTATCCAACTATGGTATTCAAATCTGTCTTAGCACGATGCTTTTAAATTCGTTCCTTTTGAGCCGCCAATGCCTTTTCTCTCTTTGATGGTTGAGGTTCCTCTTCAATTGGCATGTCTTCATCAATCGTATCCAATTCCTTCTTCTCAAGATGTTCCCTCATCCATGTTGCTTTCTTTTCTTTCTTAGTTTTAGACTTTGAACTTGTGTTGGTTTAATCCTTGTTTGTTTCCTTGGCATGAATTTTTTATTTATTTGTAGCATGATAAAGAGATGAATATTAGTTCCTAGAAAATGAATCCATACAAATAAATGAAATATATGTCATTCAACCCTTCATACAAAATACTTACAATCATCCTGTAGAAGAGTATTTCTAGCATAGACAAAGCTAACATGAATTTTTGGATGGAATTCCTTAAAGAAAAGTGGTCTAGTAGAATACCATGATTGTAAGATAGGCACAAAATGGAAGCATTGACAAGGCATGTGGATTGTTTGACAAAAATGTTTTGGTAGACATGTATGCAAAATGTGGTACCATAGACAAGCTAGTGAGGTCAGTAGCTTTTCAATGTGGTAGGATTGATAAGGTAGTGGGATGTTTGAAAAAATGATGAGGCATTTTTTCAAAAAAACCACTACCTTGTTTACATCACCGTGAGACCCCATTTCTATTAGGAATTATTTCAAACAACCAACTACCTTTTCTACATCACCGTGAGACCCCATTTTTATGAGGTATTTTTTCAAACAACCCACTACCTTGTCAATTCTACCACATTGACAAGATAGTGACCTCACTAGCTTGTCAAAGTTCACATGAATTTTTGGATGGAATTCCTTAAATAAATGTGGTCTCATGGAATTCCATGATTTCAAGATAGGCACAAATTGGAAGCATGGACAAGGCATATGAATTGTTTGACAAAAATATTTTGGTAGACATGTATGCAAAATGTGGTATGATAGACAGGCTAGTGAGGTCACTAGCTTGTCAATGCGGTAGGATTGACAAGGTAGTGGGCCGTTTAAAAAAATACCTCATAGTTCTACCCAATTATGTAGCCTTTGCTTCTTCTTGCATCAAACTCCTCAACAATTTGAGTTTTTCAAAAGCTTGTTTCCTTTTCAATGTTCAAATGTATATCACCCTTGAATGAAATTGAGAATTGAATTGATATATGTAACGTCAAAAAAAGGGTCCTTAGCCTTTTTCACACTTGTTTAGCTCCTTCTTGCAGATTTTGGACTTAATGTTGCCTTGATCTAGTGTTGTGAGGTATTTTACACATCCACATTAGGTCATGGGGCCTGTTTTAAGCTAAATTCATCTAACTTTGCCCTAATTTAATGTTGTAAAATGTATTTATTTGTCTTCACATTAAATTTGGGAGGTTTGTAAATCAAGTGGACCTAATCTAGTTTTGTAATGTCTTTCACATTCACATGGGATTTAGGGCCCTCCTAAGCTAAATAGACCCAATTTGGCCTTAATTTAGTGTGTAAAGTGTATTTATTTACACTTTCACATTGGATTTTAGGCCCTATTTCATTTATAACCTTTAAATCATCATTAATAGGCCCTTATGACCCTATATTGTGCTCCCAAGGCATATTATGACAAAAAACCCAACAAAATCAACATTTAAACTTAATTTATGCATTCCCCAAGACTTTAGCCCCCGAAATAGCCCCTATGGGACCCATTCACCATTTTAGGCAAATGAGTCCCATCCAGATGGGACTCATTTGCCATCCTCCTGAAATAGCCCCTATGGGACCCATTCACCATTTTAGGCAAATGAGTCCCATCCAGGTGGGACTCATTCACCCGGGATGGCAAATGAGTCCCATCCAGGTGGGACTCATTCGCCTAGGATGGCGAATGAGTCCCATTTGAGCTATTTTTGAGGTTTGAGCAAGAAAAAATGGATTATAAGTTCAAATTTCTTCAACGTCGGCCCTAGGGATCAAATTAACGATCATTTGAGTGGCTTACCTATATAAAAATTCTTCCAAATCATTATTTCATCTAAGCATCTCTAAGAAATCTAAGAAATCCAAGCAACACAATACATTGATGTCATCAAGTCAAGCAAGCAAGGGTTAAGCATTCAAGATAGATTTCAAGATCATTCAAGGGAAATATTCTTCATCAATTGTTGCAAAAATTCAAGATCCATCATCATGTCAAGAATGTCAAGCATCAAGCATGTTAGTGAGCTAGTGTTGTGATGCAGCATTGAAGATCCAAGACCAAGCATTTTTCTATTCTTATTGTCAAAGATCAATATCTACATCCTTCATGGCCATTTCATGTTGAGTTGTAGATTTACAAGACATCATATTCAAGACATCATTCAAGGTATTATTGTCCATGATTCATGTTCTTTGTTTCATGTTTCATGTTTCATGTTTCATGCCTTCATTTCATTATCTCATCATTTGGTTTAATTACCTAAATGGGGTTTGACCAAGACAAACCCCCATTCCCTAGCAATCAACAAGATTTCCCCTCTTTCTTTGTGTGATTGCAGATCTAGGTATCTTGGAGCTTTAAAGATCATTGAATAATAGGTTTCAAACTTGTTGGAGTTGTCTCCTTATTAGCAAGGTCAAAATCTTCACAAAAAGTCACTTACAACCCCAAAAATCAAGGTTTCAGATTTGGACACCTGGAGGAACAAAAAGAGCACACTGAGAAGAGTAGATTAGAACTTTAAATTTCTAGAAAATCAAAACTAGAATCATTCACCACAATTGGCGAATGAGTCCCATTTTTTGTCAATTTTGAGATTTTTGTAGTTTCAAATACCCTTTTTTGAGAAACTTGTTCTTGTGCAGAAACCCCGATATGGGATTGATTCGTCCAGATTGGCAAATGAGTCCCAATGGGCTAAAATTTTAGAATCAAATGCATTTTCAGTCTTCATTCAAGCCTCTACAAGTTTCCAGGTGTACACTTTTAGTTTTTTAGTATTTTTTTTTGTTTCATGGTCATTTCTAGGTCATTCATTGAAGAATTACATCAAACTAGGGTTTTTCATTTCATTCTTTATTGCATTGTCTTTCCAAGCCCAAACTTGGTGGTGAACCCCTTATTTACATCATTCAATCCCCTATAACACACCCTTTTTCAAATTTCAATCTCCTTTGCATTGGAATCTCAAGGGTTGTTCTTGAGTGAAATTGAGAAAATAGCCTCTCCTTTTAGGTCCAAAACCCTGAAAGTGGAAAGAGCCCACATCTATTTTCTTCATTTCATTTTGGTGAACCTGCATTTTGAATACCTTCTTTTCTGATTTGGAGTCTATCATCATCTTATATTTATCTTGCATTAATTTTGCATTAGGGTTTACATTGGTTAATTTGCATTCTAGGGTTTCAAAATTTTGCATTAGTGAAAGTGCATATAGGTTGCATTTTTGCATCTCAAATCATTGAAAATAACCTAAAAATTGCATTTTCATTTAGGATACATATCATACAACCTAAAAAGCATCAAACTCCATTGAAATTCCTAAAAAATATTGAAAAAAATCCCTACTGGGACTCATTCACCACCTTGGGCGAATCAGTCCTTGTACAGATCTGAAATAGCCTTTTACAACACTAAAAATCTTGTTTTTAAGCTTCTGTTTGCTTCCATTGTTTATATGTTTTAGTGTATTGACTTTCTGTTACATGCATTTCACTAAAACTAGCTTAAATTAGTCTATTTCATGCATTGCTTCATTGCTTCATTTTCATTCACAACATTCTATTTTCATATCATTGCATAGAATAGTCAACAAATTACTTTGTTTCAAATCTAAAAATTACATTTAAACATTTCACTTTAAGTCATTGCATTGCACTTAATTTACTTTCTCATGTTAGCATTTGTTCTTTTCAAGTATTTAGTGTTTCTAGAATATCAAGTGGCTTGTATGATTCTATTTTCTCCACTCATGGGTATAATCTAGGAAAGCAAAGTAAAACCTTTGATAAGCATGTTGGATACCCTCCTAGTATCTACCGGATTTGTAATAATGCCATAACACAAGAGGATGCAAGTGTAGACAATCATAAAAATCATACTTGTTCTTCTCCCAATACCTCTCCTATTAGTGAAAAATGTATCTTGGTGAAAGAAGATGCAAGCATTGAGGGTCTTGATTGTACCTCTCCTCATCCCCCTTCAAAATATATAAGAAAACAAGAAGATGAGATCATAGAAAAATTTATAAATGTCACCTTACCTAGTCTCCATTCATCCTTTTCTTGGAAAAATATTTTTTCCAAAGAGGATGATATCATAGATGACCATGACAATCAAAATTGTCCTTCTCCTAATATCCCTCCTCGATGCGAAGAGGATAGGTTGGTGTTAGAAGATGCACCTATTAAGAGTCATGGGATTTTTTTCCCCCCCTTCCCTAAGGCTCCTACTATTTGGGAAGATCTATTTGACAAGCATGCCAATCGTAGTTGTCCTTCTCTTGATGCCTCCCCTATTTGTGATGAAGCTACTTTACAAAATCTAACCATAGATTGTGATGAACATATTACAAGATCTCCTACTAGTGTACATGGCATGGAACAAGATAAGGAGACTTTAGACAATCAAATAGATCCTTCTCCCAAACAAGACAATCAAACCATTGATCATTCCCCTACATGCGATGATGTTATTTTGGAAGAAACAATCCTTGAATGTTAATAACATTTGGTTTGTAGTTCTCCTAAAAACTCTCCTCCTAGGGAGAATATCATGGTGCAAGAAAAGGAAAACATTGACAATAACAATATTATTCCTTTAGATGAATATGATGAAGTCAAACTATAATCACTCTCTAAGGGATGCTAATATTTTTCAACCTCAACTTATCCTTTACCCACCTTCACACAAATCTCAAACTCAAAACAACCTCAAACTTATCCTTTACCCACCTAAGAAGAATGTTTCATAGCAATCAAGTCATAATACTATTTCTCATACAAATAACACTAGGAACAATCCACAACCAAGACACATCCCTTCAACATCCCTCCCATTGCCTAATCCTATCCTTCCCAATCTTATCTTGTCGGGTCCTCCTCATGGAAAGGAGTATGATATTGTTGAACAACTAAAGAATACTCTTGCTAAGATATCATTGTGGGACCTTATTCAAGCATCCACTCACTACCACAACATGATTCCAAATTCCTTACAACAAGTTCCTATCCCTTCTAATGCACAAAAAAATGAAATAACAACTATGATTCAAGGAATAAATGCTGACATTATTTTCTATGAATGTGAACTTCCCCCTTTGGAAGTGTAAAACAAAATGATGCTTTCATGATCATAGCTCAATACAATAGAAAAGGGATAAAGAGAACCCTCGTTGACAATGGGTCAACCCTTAATGTGTGTAGTGCATCCCTTTTGGATAGGATTTTCATAGACAAATAAAAAAATCCACCTGATTCCTTGTCTATCCGTGGATTTGATAATGTAGGAAAAAACTGCTCGGTGTGATCACTTTACCTATTATAGCTGGAAAGGCCACATTGGAAACAATAATCCATGTTATTATTTTAGGTAGGCCATAGAATTATGCAATGAATGGGGTGCCTTCTACTCTCCATCAAAAAATGAAGTACACCCACAACAACAAAGTGTACGCACTTGAAGCGGACCCTGATCCAAATAGTTGTTTAAACATTGAAAAGGCAAGGAGAATCCTTTGGCAACATTAACACCAACCACAAAAGTAGTAACCACACAATAAAAAGATAAATAAAAACATATTGAGGAAGTCACAAAGCTATTAGAAGATGATTGGGGTTCCTTAGACTTCACACCAACATTCATGGGAGAATACAAGATCATACACAAAGACTCTGACAAAGAAAAAGAAAAAGCGATAATGTCAATGAAAAACTTGGAAGACCCTATGATAGCATCCACCTCAACCATGTTAGACAAAGAAGAAAATTACAAAATGAAATTTGATGAAATTCATCATGAGCAACCACCGAATCCAAAAGAGATGAATAATCTTTATGAAAAATGTTACGAAATGATGAAACAACTTGGTTACAATGGAAAAGGATGTGGTGCTAGATAAAAAGGTATCCATGTCCCTATAGAACCCCCCACACCAGAAAATACTAATAGTATTGGTTATTGTCCCTTGAAAGAAAGAAACAAGCCTTCAATCAACATCAACACTCTTACAAAAGATTCTTCTAAGCTGACTTTAACAGTAGTGCATTCTGAATTGATATACACTAGTGGTCTTGCTTGTTATCATTTGCAAGAAACAAATAAATCTTTGCTTAATATTAATGTCATCTCACAAAATTCTAATGATTTGAATTTGTTAGATTTTACATCTTCCTTTCAAGGAGAGAACAAAATATCACAATCTAAAGAGTCTTGCATAGGTATGACATCTTGTACTAAGCAAGAGATATCTTTGTTGCATAATAAAGGAACATCTTCTATGGATCAAGAAAGTATTTTGGCAAGGCTAATCCAAGATTGTTTGATGTCCCTCTCTCCAAGAACATGAAATAAATTCTACTACAAGACTTCATTTTGTGCCTATCATAGAGTTCATGGTCATTCTACTAATGAATGTAAGGCTTTGAACAATAAAATTCAACATCTCAAGGAGTGTGGTGCTCTTCTTTGTGTTGAAGCACCTAAATCCTCTAACTAATACTTATTATCATCCTATTCATCTCACCCTTGTCTTGCACTAAGTGGGGAAAAGGGGTTAGGTAGCCTTCTCCTCGTATGTCACTTGTAATTGTCTCTTTTGGCTAGTTGATCACCTTTCATGAACATAACAAAGAAAGCTTGGGATGTGGACGACATGCCTTAAGTTGGCTCGCATGTGACATACTACCTTTTTCATGATGCAGCTTATTGGAAACATATGACTTGGCACAAGGCTTTCCGAATAAGCTCTCATGTCTTCTTCTACTTTAAAACAATTTCTCATAGTAATGGTGTTAGCAACCACTTTAAAGTGGGGGCATACATAACCACTCATATTTCATTGTGTATTTTTCTTTCTTGCGATGCATCCTTTTCTTGGTGGTGTCGTTGGGCTTGGTTTCCTCCAAGACAATAATATTTCTTTGACTTATTCTCTCTTGGACACATTCGGTACAATGTTCCCTAAGAAGAGACCTTGCATGAACTAAGAAAAATCCCTTTGAACATTCCTTACACTATTTTTGCATTTACAATGTCTATGAGTTTCAAGCATACAAAGTTTTTCTTGCCTCATGGAGCTCGAAAATAATTTTCATGTGGCACCTTATTAAAGTGATTAGGAGGTATAACTTTGGTATGGTTGAGCGGGAAGCATAATATGAGGAATGACTTTCCCCATAGCCACTTGTGTGTGTGAGTGCATACTAGCCAAGAGTGTATGTTTCTCACCTTTTTTTGGACTTCTCACCTGGTGGACAACCAAGAGTTTCGTTGTCACAAAGTGAGTATGCATTTTTCAGACAAACAATTGAAGCTTGATCCACCTTTTCATTATTTGCTTATTTTTATTCTTCTTCTAGTTATTGTCATTGCATGATCGTGTATCTCATTTTGCTGCATATCATTCACCTCGTGTGTGTACTTTTGTGCTTATGTCATTTTGACTTAGGATCTTGGATCCTGGGGGCTTGACTGCCTCCTTCATATTTGTCATCCTTTGTCATCTGCATTGGTACGATTGGACCCCTCTTGAATGTGTACTTTAATGTGAGTTTGAAGGAAGTTTATCCTCTCACTAAAGTGGGGGCTAAATGTAAAGTTGAAAAAAGGGTCCTTAGCCTTTTTCACACTTGCTTAACTCCTTCGTGCGGATTTTGGACTTGATGTCACCTTGATCTAGTGTTGTGAGGTGTTTTACACATCCACATTAGGTCTCGGGGCCTGTTTTAAGCTAAATTCATCTAACTCTACCCTAATTTAATGCTGTAAAATTTATTTATTTACATCTTCACATTAAATTTGGGAGGATTTTAAATCAAGTGGATCTAATCTAGTGTTGTAATGTGTCTTTCACATTCACATGGGATTTAGGGCCCTCCGAAGCTAAATAGACCCAATTTAGCCTTAATTTAGTGTTGTAAAGTGTATTTATTTACACTTTCACATTGGATTTTGGGCCCCATTACATTTATAACCTTTACATCATCATTAATAGGCCCCTATGACCCTATATTGCGCATCCCAAGGCATATTATGACAAAAAACCCAACAAAATCAACATATAAACTTAATTTATGCATTCCTTGAGACTTTAGCCCTCGAAATAGACCTTATGGGACCCATTCACCACTTTGGGTAAATGAGTCCCATCCAAATGGGACTCATTCACCATCCTGGTGAATGAGTCCCATCCAAATGGGACTCATTCACCATCCTGGTGAATGAGTTCCATTTGAGCTATTTTTGATGTTTGAGTGAGAAAAATTGGGTTTGAAGTTTAAATTTCTTCAATGTCAACCTTGGGGATCAAATTAACGGTCATTTGAGTGGATTGCCCTATATAAAGAAGCTTCAAAATCATTATTTCATATAAGAATCTCTAATAAATCTAAGAAATCCAAACAACATGATACATTCATGAGATCAAGTCAAGCAAGCAAGGGTTAAGTATCCAAGGTAACTTTCAAGATAATTCAAGGGCAAGATTCTTCATCAATTGTTGTAACAATTCAAGATCCATCATCATTTCAAGAATGTCAAGCATCAAGCATGTTAGTGAGATAGTGTTGTGATGTAGCATTGAAGATCCAAGACCAAACATTGTTCTATTCTTATTGTCAAAGATTAAGATCTACTCCTTCATGGCAATTTCATGTTGAGTTGCAGATTTACAAGACATCATTCAAGGTATTATTATCCATGATTAATGTTATTTGTTTCATGTTTCATGCCTTCATTTCATTATCTCATCATTTGGTTTAATTACCTAAATGGGGTTTGACCAAGGCAAAACCCCATTCCCTAACAATCAACAAGCTTTCCCCTCTTTCTTTGTGTGATTGCAGATCTAGGTATCTTGGAGCTTTAAAGATCATTAAGGAATAGGTTTCAAACTTGTTGGAGTTGTCTCCTTATTAGAAAGGTCAAAATCTTCACAAAATGTCACTTACAGCCTTGAAAATCAAGGTTTCAGATCCAGACACCTAGAAGAACATAAAGAGTAGACTGAGAAGAGAAAATCAGAACTTTAAATTTCTAGAAAAGCCAAACTAGACTCATTCACCACAATTGGCAAACGTGTCCCATTTTTGGTCAATTTTGAGATTATTGCAATTTCGGATACCCTTTTTTGAGAAACCTATTCTTGTGTAGAAACCCCGATATGTGATTGATTCGCCCAGATTGGCAAATGAGTCCCAATGGGCCAAAATTTCAAAATCAATAGCATTTCCAATCTTCATTCAAGCCTCTACAACTTTCCAGGTGTACACTTTTAGTTTTGTAGTATTTTGTTTTAATTCATGGTCATTTCTAGGTCATTCATTGAAGAATTACATCAAACTAGGGTTTCGCATTTCATTCTTTATTGGATTGTCTTTCCAAGTGTAAACTTGGTGGTGAACCCCTCATTTACATCATTCAATCCCCTAGAACAAATCCTTTATCATATTTCAATCTCCTTTTCATGTGAATCTCAAGGGTTGTTCTTGAGTGAAATTGAGAAAATAGCCTCTCCTTTTAGGTCCATAACCCTAGAAGCAGAAATAGCTCACATCTATTTTCTTCATTTCAATATATATCAAATTCGATGTGAAAAAATTATTATTTCATGCAAAGGTTGTGGAAAGTTCATAAAAAGGTAGTAGAATGTGAAAAATTTGCATGCACACTTCACAAAAGCATCAAAAAGCTTCTTTTTGTTAGAACATGTGCATAACCATGAGAATATATAGAATGTGGGCATGGAGATCATGGGTATATTGATGTTTTTACTATTTTTAGAGAAAGAAAAAATGTTGTCACATTATAACACGCTCCCATTATAACACGTGCACGTTTTATCTTGCTATACAAATGACTACATCTCAACTTCTTGAAAATGTGCTCGCATTATGAAAATGTTGATTTTCTATAAGTTTCTTTTCTCTCTCTCTCTCTCTCTCTCTCTCTCTCTCTCTCTCTCTATCCTTAGCCATCCATCCCCCCTTAGCCATCTAGGTCTCTCACTTATCCCTAAACCCTCAACCCTAGACACTATGCCTTAAATCCTAATCCCTCAACCCTATACTACAAAAAACCCTTGATACATCTACCCTTAAACCCTAAACCCTAATCTCTCTCTCTCCATCTCTCTCAAGTCTCTCGCTCTCATCCCCTCCCCCCCTCTCTCTCTCAAGTCTCTCCCTCCTACCCCCTCTCCCTCTCTTCTCTCTCTCAAGTCTCTCCCTCCTACCTCCTCTCCCTCTCTTAGGTCTCTCTCTATCTCCTCACTTCCTCTATGTCTCTTCCCTCCCTCCCCCTCTCTCTCTCTCTCTCTCTTTCTCTCCTCTTTGGTTTCTCCCTCCCACCCAGCTCTCCCTCTCTCTCTCCAAGTCTCTCTCCCTCCCTACTCCTCCTCTCTCTCCCGGGGTCTCTCTCTCTCCTCACTCCCTCTGATCTCTCTCCACACCCCCTCCTCTCCTCCCCACATGTCTCAGATTTCTCTCTCTCTCTCTCTCTCTCTCTCTCTCTCTCTCTCTCTCTCTCTCTCTCTCTCTCTCTCTCTTTTAGGTCTCT